>CM071925.1:80743810-81343810 GCA_016081115.2 Rehmannia glutinosa | reverse complement strand
ATTTAAAAGGACTAAATCGAAAATTTGGTAAGGTTTATTCACCCCCTTCTAAACCTTACACTTACACCCCTTGGGACCTACAAAGAACGTATTCACAAAAGTTCTTTGAGAGCACCGTGCGTAACAAGCTGAATTAAGGATTTTCCGTGCCCGGAAGCTAGACGTCAATTCAAACAGGACGAGGGACGAGAGATGGGTTGGAAACCCAAAGAAGAGAGTTTTCCAAGTTCAAAGCAAACATAGACCTAACTTTCAACCACACCAAGGACAACAACAATGGGAACAAAATAAGCGTCAAAGAGCGATCGGGGCAAGGCACCTATAGCACTACCTTTTTGCCCTAGGTGCAAGACTCAACATATCTTGGAAGTTCGCATGGTAGATAACGAAGATGTTTTACGTGTGGGATGCCAGGACATTTTGCTAATGCGTGCCCAAATAGGTCAACCCTACAGACAAAAGAATGTGCCAGCCCGAGAGCATTTACTATCACGAGAGCAGAGATCAGAGGCAAACCCATCGATGGTTACAGTAAACTTCTTATCTTTGACACCCCAACATTCACACTATTTGATTACGAACGTCACATTCATTTGCATCCACCGAGTATGTGAGGAGACCGGGTAGGACACCGATGTAGGCAAGAAGTGGGTTACAATGTAACAATTCCATCGGGAGATTCTAAACAAACTAATCAAATTTTGAAAGCTTGTGCTATCCCAATTGAAAATAGAGAACTTTATGTTGATCTAATTGTGTTAGCCATGAATGACTACGATATCATTTTGGGTATGGATTGGTTATCAAAGTATGGTGCTACAATCGATTGTCGAAAAAAACAAGAACCTTTCGACCCCAAGGGGAAGATCCATTCACCTTCATTGGAATCACGACATGTTTTAGATTTCTAATAATATCAGCACTAAAGGCGCAACGTTTGTTGGACACTGGCTGTGGAGGATACCTAGTAAGTGTCATGAGCATCGATGAACAACACCAACCAACTGTTGATGAAGTTCCAATAGTGAGAGAGTATCCCGATGTATTTCCGGATGATCTTTATGGATTACCACCGACCGCGAGATCGAGTTTGTTATTGACCTTATTCCAGAACGCCTCAATCTCTAAAGCCCCATATCGCATGGCTCCATTGAACCGAAAGAACTAAAGACACAATTGCGGAGTTGCTAGATAAAGGCTTCATTAGACCTAGCTTCTCGCCATGGGTGCGCCGGTCTATTCGTGCGAAAGAAAGATGGTACGATGAGATTGTGTATCGACTACCGAGAATTGAACAAAGTCACAATCAAGAATAAATACCCGCTACCTCGAATCGACGATTTGTTCGATCAACTTCAAGGTGCAGCAGTATTTTCTAAGATCGACTTGCGATCCGGGTACCATCAACTGAAAATAAAAGAAGATGATATACCCAAGACATCATTCAGCACGAGGTATGGACACTATGAATTTTTGGTGATGCCATTTGGGTTAACGAATGCCCCGACTGCTTTCATGGACTTGATGAATCGGGTATTTAAAGACTTTCTGGATAAATTCGTTATTGTTTTCATCGATGATATCTTGGTCTACTCGAGAACAAAAGAGGAGCATGCTGAACACTTGAGAAGTGTACTAGAGGTTCTAAAAGTGAAACAATTATATGCAAAATTTAAGAAATGCGAATTTTGGTTAGATCGAGTAGTATTCTTGGGACATGTTGTGTCCTGAGCAGAATCTTGGTTGATCCAAGTAAAGTAAGCTATCAACAATTGGCCACAACCTACAAATCCTTTAGAAGACGTAGTTTTCTCGGGTTTAGTGGCTATTATCGTCGATTTGTGGAAGGATTCTCCAAGATTGCTTCGCTTTAACGCAATTGACCGGAAAAAAGTGTCGCATTTAAATGGACAGAGGCAAGCGAACAAAGTTTTCAAGAATCGAAAAAGAGATTGACTTCGGCATCTATTCTATCAATTCCATCAGGTACTGGTGGTTTTGTAGTTTACAGTGACGCGTCGAAGAATGGCCTAGGATACGTATTGATGCAAAATGGTAAGGTGATTGCGTATGCGTCTAGACAATTGAAGGACTATGAAAAGAACTACCCAACGCATGATTTAGAGCTTGGAAGCAGCCGGGTATTTGCGCTTAAAATATGGAGGCATTACCTATACGGGGAACGATGTGAGATCTATACAGATCACAAGAGTTTAAAGTACTTCTTCACGCAAAAAGAACTAAATATGCGACAACGTCGATGGTTGGAATTAGTAAAGGATTATGATTGTGTGATCAACTATCATCCTGGTAAAGCTAATGTTGTAGCGGTCGTTGAGCCGAAATCAACACAAAGCAATGCAATTGCGATTCGCGTTCGAAACCGTGAGTTAATAGATCTCCGAAAATGAACGTTGAGATTGTATCATTAGGATCCATAGAAGCTAAATTAGCAAATTAACACTCCGACCTACACTACTTGATCGAATTCAACAGAAACAACAAGGTGATGGTTACTATACTAAAGTGAAGAATGATATTGCCTCGGGAGTGCCTTCTGACTTCAAAATATCTGAGGATGGAGTACTTCGATTTAAAGAACGATTATACGTGCCCAATAGGGAAAATCTTCGAGAGGATGTTTTAGCAGAAGCGCATTCAACACCATATTCTGTACATCCAGGAGCTACTAAAATGTATAGAGATTTGAAGATACATTACTGGTGGCCAGGCATAAAAAGGGATATCGCGCAATATGTGGAACAATGTTTAACCTGTCAACAAATAAAAGCAGAACACAAAAGGCCAACTGGAACGTTGCAACCTCTACCTATTCCGGAATGGAAATGGGAAAGGATCACCATGGATTTTGTGACAGTTTGCCCAAAACAAGAAAGGGACACGATGCTATTTGGGTAATCATAGATAGATTAACAAAATCTGCTCATTTCATTCCCATTTGTTCTACTTATTCCATGGATCGATACGCACAACTTTATATACATGAAGTGGTTAGACTTCACGGTGTACCACTATCTATTGTTTCAGATAGGGACTCTAGATTCTTATCTAATTTTTGGAGGAGTTTACAGAAGGCACTAGGAACACGATTGTCATTCAAGATCGCTTATCACCTCAAACAGATGGACAATCGAGCGAACTATACAAACTCTAGAAAGATATGCTTAGAGCTTGTGTTCTAGATTTTCAAGGACAATGGAGTAAATATCTACCTTTGATAGAATTCTCGTATAACAACAGCTATCAAGCAACAATCGGAATGGCTCCCTATGAAGCATTGTATGGTAGAAAATGTAGATCGCCGGTTCACTGGGACGAGGTCGGCGAAAGAAAGCTTTTAGGCCCAGACATGGTGCGAGAAATGACAGAGGTAGTGACACAAATTCGACAGAGGATGGGAACTGCTCAGAGCCGACAGAAAAGCTACTCAGATCAAAGAAGAAGAATATTAGAATTTTCTATAGGAGATCGAGTGTTCCTTAAGGTGGCACCGATAAAAGGGGTAATGCGATTTGGAAAGAAAGGAAAACTCAGTCCTAGATACATTGGTCCGTTTCATATTACTGAGAGAATTGGTGATGTGGCTTACAGACTTGACTTACCAGCATCAATGTCTCAAATACATGATGTATTCCATGTTTCTATGTTGAGGAAATATGTTGCAAATCCATCTCACATTTTGGCAAACGAGCCGATAGAGTTAAAAGCGGATTTGAGCTACGAAGAGATACCTGTGAGAATATTGTTACGAGAAGTAAAGAAACTCAGGAATAAGGAAATCCCATTAGTTAAAGTACTTTGGAGAATCAATCAAGAGAAAGCTACTTGGGAAAGAGAAGACGAAATGAGAGCTAAGTATCCTGATCTATTCCGGTAAGTAAAATTTCGAGGACGAAATTTTTATAAGGAGGGGATGATGTAATACCCGAGCCTCCCACTACTCACTAGGCCAATATAATTCATGCATTGCATGCAGGTTATGTGTTATTTGCATAATCTTATTATTTTATGCGACATGGCAAGTTCTTTAATTTTGGAACTCACATATGGTGTTAGTTATTGGATTACTAATTTAAGTTAAAAAAAAATAAAATAAATAATATTTAGTTATCGGACTATTAGATGTTAGCTATTAAGTTACACGTGGTAGCCATTCAAAGAGTTACAAGATTACACGTGGTAAATTAGAGGTGAAAGGTGGCATTGATGTGTTTATCCGGATGGGGTATAATATATGAATATTAATGATATTAAGATGATATATATTATTTGAGATTAATAATTTTATAAAAAAAATATATATATATATAAAATAATAATATGACAAAGTGTGTTAAAATCATGATTTGAAAAGTTGATGGGACTTTAGGTGTAAATACCAAAGAAATATATATTCATGCATTACCAAGTACATATTTATATATACGTAATTAATATCTATAGGTGATATGTGTGTGCTGCTATATATATATATATGTAAGTGCAGCATGATTATGTTTAATTAACATACCCAATTGACTTAACAAACAAAAGACGGCTTTATCTAATCTATTCATCACCGCCTTATTATACTTATCTAGAAAGCTAGTATATATATGAGAATACAATTAATTAAACCACACGACGGCTCGAAGGCTAAAGAGTTCCAGTAATTTTAGTTCTATGGTAAGTCTTCCCCTGGATTTCATTATTAGAGATAATTTTTATTATATGCTATAATTAGTGTTCCCTTTAGGTGTTTGAATTTAGAGTGGGGTTGTTGACCTTGATGTGCTCATGGTATAAATATGAAGACTTCTGATTATTATTTGGAATATTAGTGAAAATTCTAATTCTCAAAGAATTAAGTAGTTAACTTAAGGTAAAGAAATTGCAGAGTAGAAAGACTTCAATTTCTCATTTTCGTGAATTAATCCGTAACTATTCTTAATTGCATAGTAGGGAAATAAAGCAAAATAAAAAGGAAAATAAAGATTAATTAAATTGATAAAAAAAAAGAGAGAGAAAAGAGAACTAGATATTTGAATAAAAGGTTTCTTGAACTGAATTAGAAACTATATGAATATTAGTTAAAATGAGAGGAAATATGTTTAATGTTAAGGATGTAATGGTGTAATACACTGATCAACTAATATTAAAATGTGTTCAATTTATAGTGATACGTTTTGGGGTTTTGAATTAAATTTAAATTATAAGTTTTAAGGTTTAGTTAATAACTAGTTAAATCTAAAAGGCCTTTTATGAAATCTGGTATAGTAAATGTGTTGATTTTGGAATATTGGTAATCTATGCTTTTACAGATTGTTGTACACTTAGGGTTGGAGTGATACCGTAACAAACCTGTAGGTGAGGCAATCTCTTTACAAGGTAAGTAAAAATCCATCTGCAACTGTAATGCATGAACATAGTATTCTCGAATTGATTGCATTATATGTGACTCAGTGGTATCTTGTTGAATATACGTGGATATTATATGATGCATATTGGCTTGTATGATGTTGCAATATGGTGCTTGGTGAGCTAATGAACATGCCATTCACAAAGATTTGCATGTGCATGCATATTACAAGAGGATGTTCGCATGCACGAAAATATTTTCCGGAAGAAAATGGTTATTTGTTGACCAACGCTTAGTGCACCGAGGCACGCTGGGCGTGCTTATGATATATATTTAGGTATAGCGGTGGGATACTTTCTCGTGAACACAGAGCTAGATAGGAGATGGGCTCTTGGTGGGTCACAAGGGGAGGATGGTCCATCCGTGAGTACCTATGTGTGGCCCTGCAGGGTGATACTTTTGGCGGACGAAGGGGGCGCAAGTAGGGGACTTGGTCAAGGGCGCGGGAGGATGGTCCACACGTAGATCCATACTGATATTATTGGCCATTTGATTATTGATGTGTGCAGAGCTCTTTTCCGGTGCATAGTAGTTGGGTCAGGGGCCCAAGTAAAAGAAAATGATTTTGAATAAAGTATTTTGATTCATGGATTTGACATACTAGCATTCACGTTGGAAAAGCATCATTATTCTTTGGACATGCATGATTTTTACTTGCTGAGCTTTAGCTCATGTAGTTCATGCATTGCAGGTGAGCATAGGAATGCCTGATCTTTTGGCTTACTTGGCAGTGCTGAAGTTCCTTCAGGTTTTGGGAATCATGGATATGGATGACGACCTGTTGGGCTATGTTAATGGGTCACTTTTCTCTTTTGGTCCTGTATTATATTTTGGTTTAGGGTGGTACCCTCTTCTGAAAACTCTTATGTAAATATGTACATGTAAATAGCTGGGTGATGTGGGTTATGTGTTTGGTCAGATGGATGTCAGTTGTGTTTAATAACAGGGTTTGTTACCTCTTTGCTTGTGGATATGGGTTGTCATTTTCTTACAAGTAAAGTGATCTTGCTTGTCTGTTGTTAAAATGTCACAGGAGAGAAAAAAAAAATGTACAGGTGTATAAGGTTTACACTATCAAATTTCACTTTTCATATTGCTTAGTAATGTAGTAGTAGGGGTGGGCGTCACATAAACTGTACAATTTCAAAATTTTGGATAGCTATTGTCCCAAAATTTATATGAAATTATTCTAACTAATATTATGGACCTTTAGTCCAAATTTCACGAAAAACAGGCTTGAATGAGACCTTAATGGTAAAATTGCCTTCAGGGCTAGAATAAAATTTTCAGAAAATCGGTACTAAATCTGGAAATTTTTCGATACTATTTTTAACCCACTTACTTACTGCTCCAAAGAAATTATTAGACTTGTAATCTCGTTAAAACCTCTTCCGGGTTTAAGAGAATTTTTAAAAGTATCGGGTTAAAATAATAAATTGGGAGAAAACTTGAGACTGACCTGCAATTTTCGAAAATCTGACCCCGAGACCCAGAAATATGATTCCTTAAATTTTCCTCTTTAATTAAAATATTTTATTTTAAAGTAAAATTTACCAAGGTCATAGGAAATTATTTTATTTTCTAACTTTAATTTATTCATATAAATCTTAAAATATTTTATTTAATTAATGAATAGAACCGACTAGATTACCCCCTGGTACCTATGTCGTGTCAACGACTGACCGACTGAATATCGGACGCGACGAGTCAATAAACGCACCAGTCCTACTGACTGACTGGGTTGGCGTCACACTTTCGTGCGCAACCAACTGATATGAATTGACGGATTTGTGGAATGAATAAGTTGCGTATGAGATGGGTAGCTTGGCTATCGTCTCATACGGGCCTTCACCGTCCAACTCCCAACCTCGAGTCGGATAGGAGAGTCTGGCGGGCGATTGAGTAATAGGATTCTGGGTATAATCATGATTATGACGTTCTCCGAGCTTAGCTGGCTCCACTGTGGAGACTTCGAGCCAATTGGGATAGCGACTACAGCCCTATCGACAGGAGGGATAAGGCGTACTGTTGGGGAGATGGTGTTTGATCAACACTTCTCTACCGTATAAGGTGATCTGGGTTGGCGTCACACTTTCGTATGCAACCAAATGATATGAATTGACGGATTGTCTATGTTGGCGTCACACTTTCGCGCGCAACCAACTGATTTGAATTGACGGACTGACTGTTAACTAATACTAATAAAATTACTAAGTATAAGAGAATGACATTGCATGTTTCTTGCATCAAAACTCATGAAACGATTTTACTGCATAAAATATAAGCCCCACTTGCACACACACTCACCACACCCACTAAGAATTCTTGTCTCGCTCCCGCTTATTTTTTCCCAACCAGAGAATGAGACCCTGCCGGAAGAAGGCGGCTAAGACTTTGATGCTACCGACTAGCCCCACATCTTATTGGACCTTGAGTCAACTGAATCTTATTTATGTTATTTTTGATGAATGAACAATTGAGAAATTTGTAATAGACGGACGTAGGACCTGTTGAAATATTTGTGAACAATGATAATACTTTGTTATTTCCGTTACGATATTTCATACTTAGACTACTTTGACATTATGTATGATTTGGGATTTTTCTATTATGCTTGAATTACTTTTATGAATGAATGATTGGCCTATTTTGGGCCGGCTTAAGTAAACCGGCTTAAGTTTGATCGACTGTGTCATGGCTCCGGGTTGGGGCGGGACACACACCACAAGTCTCACCTCTCTTAAGACCTTATACTCAAAAAAAAAAAAAAAACTTATATACCAACTCCAAGAATCAGTCTGTGTCAACAACTCTAAACAAGTCGGAAGTCGAAATAATGTAAAGAACACGTGACACAAGAATCCTAACACAGTGCAACCTTCTTCATGTCGACTGTAGAAAAAATCAGGCGAGGAGGAGGTCATAACATTGGAACCCTCTCATCCAAGACCTTGCAATACACAACAGATAAAAAGGCTCTATAACGCATATACACACACTCAAACCACCGAAAAAAAAATTGTTGCCTGGAGAAATAACGAAAACTATATTAATCGAAGCTTGATGAACGGCTCCATCTACCCTTCAAGTAATCCTCCACAGAGATGTTTTGCTCAGTACTGCTAGTAGAAGCAGAGTCATCTTCCACATTAAGCAACGCGAGATTAATGAAGGATTGGATGTCTGTAGCGGATTGTTCACTACTGATAACATTAAAGTCTTCACAAGTCTTAGTTTCCTGCCTCGCCCACTCGACAACTTCTGAATCACCTTGAAGGAGTTTGAGAACCTGTTTTGAGCAGAAGTAGTTTAAGTTTAACTAACTAGAAGGCGATATCACCGTTTTCAACATAAGTATCAATTTTGAAAAAAGTATCTTACAAGGCTAATTTCGGGACGAGATTGGGGTGCATGTCTGATACACAAGGTAGCAGCTAAGACCATTATCTCAAATTGTTTGTGGTTATAAGGTTTAACCAACTTTGGATCTTGAAGTTCTGAGATTTTGCCCTCCTTCAAAATGTGTTTTGCCTGAAATAATTCAAAGGTTTTAGCCGGTGCGCAATGAACAGACATATTCATATAAGTTCAAACTTGCAGACATGATGCTTAAGTCAATTGAAAGAAGAAAAAAAAAAAGAGTGAAAATGATTTCAGAGAAGCCTTTCTTTATATAGAGAAGAAACACGCAGATATCAGAATCTAATCCAGAGTGACATAGTTAATCAAGTTATCAAATTCAGACTTCAGAAACAAAGTACTTACCCACATAACCAAGCTTTCTTGGCCTTTGGGGGATTCATTATCAATTGGCTTTCTACCAGATAAAAGCTCAAGAAGTACAACGCCAAATGCATAGACATCAAGTTTTTGGTTTAGCTTCCCATGCATAAAATATTCCGGTGCCAAGTAGCTGCCGCAAAAGAAAAAGAAAACCTTTTATCCATTGATTTTCCAATTACTAGAAATTAAAGTGAGACTATAAAACAAACCCGAATGTGCCAGCAACGTCTGAGTTATCCATATGATGTGAACAACTTGAAGCCCATGTAGCGAGGCCAAAATCTGACAGCTGTAAGGGTAAAACAAGCATTAGTGAAATTAGTAGTAAAAAGAAATGAAGCCAATGACGAAAAGTTGAATCACATACCTGGGGTTCAAAAGCATCTGAAAGAAGGATATTTGAAGATTTTACATCTCTATGTATAATTGATTCAGCTGAATTGTGTATATGGTTCAGTGCCTCGGCAACTCCCAAAGCAACCTTATATCTCTCTTCCGAACCAAATAAAATTTCAGATTTCTCAACACCTATTTAAGAGGGCACTGATCATGAGACATACTATTAAAACCGATGCAGTGTGCTAGAGGATGAACCATAGTGCACATACCATGGAGATTGTCTTCCAAGCTCCCTCTGGATAAAAGATTATAAACTAAAAGTAATCTGTCTTCCTCGAAACAAAAGCCAACTAATGATATTATATTTTTGTGATGCAATGATGTAATGATTTCGATTTCTGAAACGAAATGTTTCAGTACATCTTCCGATGGTTTTAGAATTTTCACTGCTAATTCCTTCCCTCCTGGTAGACAGCCTCTATAAACCTGGCTGCTTCCCCCTTTTCCAATCAAATTTTCTGGAAAACATAGTTAAAATCAATAGGTGAGACCTTAAAAGGAAGTGAGAATTAATATAGTGAAGAACCTATAAGAGAACAAACCAGGTATGAAGTTATTTGTTGCTAACAAGAGTTCCTGGTAGCTAAACAATTGGCATGTTGTTGAGTACTTCTCTCCAAGATCTTTGAGTTCTTCTGAGAAAGTCTTAGATGAATAAGGAACAGAGTTTTTCTCAGCTGAGTACGGTACAATAGCTCTCTTCTCTGAATCCAAATCTAAATGAGATTTATCCCGATCAGGTGCAGCAATCTGTTTCTGATCGGGATAAATAGCAGCAACAGATTGTTGACTTGGTAGTCTTAACATCCACTGCACAATGGATGATTTCTTACTAGATGAAGTTTCAGTTGTTCTTCGGCTGTGTAAAAGCACCCTGCGTAACGCTGCCCATCTTGACTTAGATTCCGGCATTTCTTGGGTTTTTAAGGGTACTAGAGCCAATGAAGTATTTGCATTTCCATTGCCAGATATTGATATAACTCTCTGGAATGGTGGACTCATAGGGCTTTCGTGCGATGTCTTCCTCCTTTTTAATGCCGATTTTGACGCATCAAGACTTCCGAACAAGGAGACAGTGGAAGCATTTGATTCTCTTTGGAATACAATCTTACCATTGTCAACACATATAACTGATATATTCTTATGGAGATTCTTGGCACAATACTTGGCAACAGAGATCCTTGATCTAATTTTGTGATGGACTCCTGAAGTACCCAGAATTAAACTCGTCGCACCAAATGATTTTACCTCCCGGAATAGGATTTTGCGAACAGGAGATCCTTTACAGACCTTAAGCTTTAAATCCACCTACAGAATTTACTGATTTTAGCAAGTCCATTTACAATGGCACATGAAAAGTCTATAAAGCTAAAAGGATGAATTTTAGCAGCCTCATGCTCTGCACCAACAAATTATGGAGGAATGACCAAAGAAATATATAAGCTCTAAACATCTAGATATCAGTTGGGACTTTAGACTTCTTAAAAATTAAGAAACTTCAGTTTCGTCATAGGACCACAAGTATACTGCCTCCAACCAACCCCACAAAAAAAAAATAAAAATAAAATAATTAAAAAAGAAGAAGAAAAAATACAGGAAAAACCAGAAGCGATTCAAATTCCTAAATTCATTACCTTTAAGGAGCAGAAAAATGGAAAGTAAATCAAGATCAAAGAAATACTCTGGAACTGATAAAGAAACGAATTCATCCGAATAAGAGACAGCATTTGAATATACAGACCTTGTAGCAATATTTGGTCTTTAGTTCAAAAAATTTATGCACGTTCAAGCCTAATTTGAACCAATCTAATTAAAAACAACAGAGGAATCATGTAACGCAAGAAATATAGGAGAATCAGAAACACCTGTTTTAGGTTGCAGAAACCTTCGTAAGCAGCCAGCACTGAATCAAATGTCTTCACTAGCGAAAGCAGACTCGATTTTTCTTCCCCACGCACAAACAAAAAAGAAGTAAGAAACTAAATAACAACTCAGAAAATCATTTAATCAAGCACTTGGTGATTTCGAGAGCGTCAATCTATGACAGTGACAGACTCATATTTCCACACAAAAGGAAACAAATAAACCTCAAATTTCACACAATTTACAAAGTTAAACCACTCTGAAACTGAAAATAACCCAACCCAATATGTGTGGTGTTCCAACCGAAACAAAATACAAAATCATAAATCGGAAACTGAGAGAAAACATGCCATCAGACTTCGAACAACACTAAAAACACAGTGCGCATAATTCAGTGGGCGTGAGACCGGAAAATTTCTCACCAGCGTTGGGATCAAGTACGTGGAGAGCAATGACGCGATCGCCACTCTGCGCCACCTTCACTAATGCCCAGGTCAGCAACTCTCTACTCCTCGAGTCCAGCTTCACTCCAACCACCACCACCGCGCCACCGACGCCACCTTCGCCGCCGTCATCCCGGACGGCCGCGGTACTCTCGCCGCCATTGCATTCCGGAACTTCAGGATTCCCGGCAACCAGTCTCATTCTCGCACCGAAGACAGATCAAGCAACGATGAACACCGTTCTCGCTAGAAGACAGCTCTCTCTCTCTCTCTCTCTCTCTCTCTCTGTGCGTGTGTGTAAAGCAGAGGTTTTAATCTCTCTCTAGACGTCTCATGTACTTTTTTGGGGATTGATAAATATAACGAACCACAGCTAAATTTCATTTTTTTACGTGGGGTAATTATTGTGTGATTTGCGGCCTGTGGGGATCCCGTGTGACTGCGAATCCAACCGTTGGAGGCATTCACTCTATTTCCTTTTTGACACAACGTACATTCATTCCCATTTCATTTTGTATACGTGAAATTATTTCGATAACATTTTAGGTTGATGTGTGAATATCGAAACATATTTGAATTAATCAGATGTGAAGACATGAAGTTTCATAAGTGAGATAATAAATTAATTTAGTATTTATTTAAAATAATATTATTATGTAGGATAAAGATAGCTAGGAAAATAAAGCGTGATAAAAAAAAATGAACATTTAGATTTTGGAAATAAGGTGTACCGTGTACGGTTCCTTTTATAATTTTTTTTCAAAAAATGAGTGAAAATTAACACTTTCTTTGGGGATAAGTAGAGGTGTCAAGTGGGCTGGCTGGCCCGCCCAGCTCGGGCCCGCCCACTTCGGCTGGCCCAGACCGGCCCATGAATAGTAATGGTGTCCCGGGCCGGTCCTAGTAGTATAAGTCGGGCCCCAATTGGGCCCAAATATATGAACCCAGCCACCCCCCAGCCCACCCGAGCCGGGATCAGTTCAGACCCCAGCCCGGATGGGCTGGGCTGTTTTTTTTTTATTTTTTTAAATAGATTCAAAAGATTTAAAATTATGTTGAGGTAGTAGAGGTTTGAACACCAAACCTCCAAGACACAATCATGTTTCCAAACCATCATGCCAACTTAATTTTTATTAGTATATCCGGAATGTATGTTTACTTAATATTGGAAAAATACTATAACATAATAAATATTCTCTGCAAAATGCGTACCACATTAAGTGTAAAATATTTAATAAATGTATTGTAAGGGATTGGAACTCTTGACCTCTTGGTAGGAGATGTAAAAACCTACCACCTTGGCAACTCAATTTTTGATATAAATATTAGATTCATTTATACTTAACATAAGAACACACACAAAAAAAAAAAAAAACAAAGCCAGGCCCGTTGGCCCAGCTCGTGAAGCCCGGCCCAGGCCGGGACCGGCCCACTAGAGGCGGGCTAGTGGGCCGAGCTGGGCCTACACTTTTATATTTTTATTCAGCCCGGCCCGGCCCGCCTGAGTGGTGAGCTGGGCTAAACCGGCCCGCTTGGAAGGCGGGTCTAGGTGGGCCTGGGCCGGGCTAGCCCAGCCCGGCCCATTTGACATGTCTAGGGATAAGAACATGAAAATATTATCACAAAACAAAATCAAGCATCCGCCTTTTTCTTGTGACGGGTTTTGCAAAGCAATCTCGAGGGAAAAACAAAAGAAACCAAATAAATCAAATTTCAAGAACAACGAGGAGATTTTTGACCCATAATGGTACTTAATTATACAGATTACTTGTTTAACTATTTTATCTAGGGGTGTTCATCGAATCGAATTCCGAATTCTTCGACTTCCTCGAATCGAATTTAATCGAATGAAAATTTTAAACCTCAATTCGAAATTCGATCCTAATTCGATTAATTCGAATCGAAGTTAAACGAATTGGATTTCTCGATTTCCGAATCGAATTCGAGTCAATCCAAAAATCCAAATTTTGCGATAAAGTGAATAAGGATTGGATTCATAACATAATATTTTTGGGTTATACCCAATAAAATTCCAGATTTTATTTTTTCAAAATTACAAATTATCGACTAACCGTTTTACATTGTTTAATTTAACTAAAGATTATCATAAATTCATAACGAACTCCCTTATATAAATTTAATAAATTATTTTGTGCCAATTTTATACCAGCACTAGTTACTTGATAAAAAACTTTTATACTCAAGTATGAGATATCAAATTGACAAAGTGTTTTTGTGTAGATAAAGAGATATAGTGTGTTTTATCATATAATTTATTGTTTTAATATGATCTGAAGAAAAATATATGTAATATAGTGTACAAATGTATAATATATAATGCATATTGTAATAAGAATTTAAAACAAAGGAAAAAAGTCAAAGACTATATTGTATAAATGTATAATATATGTTGTATAGTGTATGTACACAAGTTTTGTACTTTTCATACAATGGACATGTAAGTCCAAGCGGCTACGATAATCTAGAGGGGGGGTGAATAGATTATCTCCATCTTTTTCGACTACGCCCTCTTTTAACAATCGAATGCTCAAACGAAATAATGAAGGTGCGGAATGTAAACAACACACGCCGATTTAAAGAGGTTCAACCCACCTGGGCCTAATCTCTACCACCCCAAGATATCCTGGATGGATTTGAAAAGAAAAAGAATTTTATTAATTACCAAAATTAATACAAGTTCAACTTACAACACCTTGAAGAGCACCACACTCTTCTTCAACACCACCTTTGGAGATTACCACAATCTCCCCTTGAAGATTACCACAATCTTCCTTCAACGGCACCTTGTGAAGATTACCACAATCTTCAACCTTGAAGAATACCGAATTCTTCAACACCTCAAATAAGAAGATTACCACAATCTTCTTGTACCTATCACCTAAATCATCCAAGTGTGCTCTTACCACAAGAACACTCACAAGGATATCTTGTGTTTGAATGATAACCAAAAATCAAGATTACAACTCAATAATGAATAATACAATTTGAGTGCAAAGTGTAATCAAGAATAGCCTAGACCTCAAAGATGTGAAAGTGATAAGCTAGGCAATTTTACAACAAGAATAATGACTATGAAAGACCAAGTGTTTGCTTGAAGTGTATCTTGTTGTGTTGTATCTCAATTGTTGTATTGGTTGCTCCAAAACTTCCTCTATTTATAGGAGATGGTTGATCAAGCATAGGCTCCTCTTGGGGATTGAAAATCTACAAAAAATACAATTAAGATCAAGAATATAGCTATTAGAAATCAATCCCACATTTTAAGGAAAGTTTGTCTGTGTCAAACGGTGGAAATTTGTTTGTCAAATCATAGGGCGGCCGTCGCACGGAGATAAGAGAAAAAGAGAACACTTTGAAAATTACAACAGGGCGACCGGTCGTGCGACGAGGGTTCGACCGGCCGACCCTGCTTCAACCGGTCCCCTAAACAAAAAAAAAACGAAGGGTTTGAGTCTGTTTCAAAAAAGAAACTTGCAGTGCACGGCCGATCATTGGCGGCCGACCGGCCGACCGGCCGACGCTTGAGCGGCGGTCGACCTGCTTGTTTTTTTCTTCCGTCTCATTTTCTGTTTCTAAAAACATCTTCAGTACGGGTTGCCCTATAGGCGGCCGGTCGACCACGAGAGACAGAAATATTGTCCAATTTTTGTCGAAAATAAAACTCAAGAAATACTCCAAAATTTAGTAAAAACATTTTAAACCGATCGGAAGTATTAGGACAACATTTAGAAACATCGTTTGAGAGTGAAAACCAATAATGTAAAATCATTAAAAGCGTTGTCCAATTTAGACGAAAATAAACTTTGAGAAAATACTCCTAAAATATTAAAAACATTTTAAATCATTTAGGAGTATTTGGACAACTTTAAAAACATTGTTTTGGTGATAAAATAAAATCATCAAAATTAAGATAAAAACATGTATCAAACAATCTCCCCCTTTTTGATGATTACAAACCAAAACAATTTTTACACAAACTAAGAGAGCAATTTTAGAAATGATTTTCCGGTAAAAACATTTGACCGTTTGGAAGCAACCAAAATTTTCAAAAATATTAAAGCAACCAAGTAGGGAGTAAATATTTTCAATAATAAGCACAAGCTCCCCCTATCCACAAGCACATCAAGAATAATGTAAGAGCAATAATCCATAAGCTAAAAGCTTTAGCTTTTACAATTTGTTCAAGAGCTTATAAGCTCCCCCTCCAAAAACAACATTAAATAATAATATAAGTCCATCAAGTAACAATTGGACTAAAAATAAATCACAACATATGGCTTTTATGAGCCATAGCTTATAACTTTTATGACAAGCTTTTATTAGCTTCTTTGAGCTAATGAGCCAATATCTTGTTTTTCTCCCCTTTGGAATCATCAAAAGAATGTTAGGATGGTGAAAGCACCATACAATAATATCAAAGCATGCCAAAAGGACGGTAAAAACCGTTTGAGCAATTTAAAGCATAATCATCCAAGGAAAGTGAGAGAATTGAAACATAAAAGATTCATAAGCTCATTAGTATGCTAAAAACAAGATTTCAAAAAGATTTTAAGACATTTTAAAGCAAGAGAATCATGTAGAAATTGAAAGTTTTATTGCGACATTTTAATAAACACCTTGTGTGCGTGAAAAATAGAAGAGGTTGTATATAACCTTTGTAAATGGTTCAAGCCAAAAAATTTTCATATCATCAATCAACCTCATTTCAAAGCTCAAAAAAATCATATGCACCATATGCAATAATTTGTTCATCAATTAAGAAGCTCAAAGTAGATTCTCAAGGGTTCAACCCAATTGAGATAAGCTAAGAATGATCAAGGCATTACAAATGCCAACAATTAGAGCATCCATCAAGAAATAAGTCATGCTTTCAACAATACATGTATCAAATGTCCCAACATATCCAACTAAGCAAAATGATCAACGCAATAAAAGAAGCACTTTTACCTTCAAGTACTTCATACCAATTATCAAACAATGCTTTAGAGTATTTTTACCATCAAATACTCCATCAAAAATCATGATCATCCACAAGTCATTATCAACTTGCAATATTAACCCTTTTAAGAAAAACAAGCAAATATCATTAGTACAAATGAGTTTTACAAAAATTCATCAAAATACAAAACATCATTAATGAAAATGCTAGAAAGTAAAGGGGGTGGGGTAACATCATTCCTCATCCGAGGAGAAGCAAGATCCGGGAATAAAGTCCTTGATGAATTTCTTTAACTTGCCGATAGACTTTTGCATTTTAGAGGTCTTTTGCTCCAAAGCCTCATACCTCGTCTCATGAAAAGCCCTCATCTCATCAAATTCGGCTTGAGTATACCTCCTAGGCGGTTGAGCACCGGTATTACCCTCCGGATTGCTCGGTTCGCCTTCTTCCACCAATCTTGCGGCCGGCGTCATCAAAGATGTCATTAGGATCGGGGACTCTTGACCTCTGCCTCTAGCCATTTTGGTAGGTCGGATGTCCATATTCTTGCGCATCGTGACTATTTGGGTGATATTATCAATGTCGAAGTCATTTTGAAAACTTCCGAGTTAAACTCCGACGAAGGAAGTCCCGATTGAATAAGAAGTTTACAAATCCAATTTCCCATGACCAACTTCTTATTACCTTGAGTAATGGACTCGATAAGACATTGAATAAGTATGGCACCAAAGTTAAGTGGTTCCTCCTAGCAATCTTATAAGTCAAAAAGTAATCCATATTGCTAGGCATCTTTCCCGACTTACCACAAATGCAATATGCAACAATGACCGATAAAATGTGATGCTCAAGTGTCATTGCCAACAAAGAATACTTAGGCCATACTCCCAAATACGTCTTGACTTCTTTCATCGACACCCCCAACATTTCATCATTCCAAGTCCCACAAGAGAAATAATCCCAACCACCTTCTCTAACATGTAAAAGCCGGCAAATATCATTGGGAGTCCATCTAAAATGACGACCCTTTATAAGCGAATTAACGGCAATCGGCTTTCTATCATTATCATATTCGACCCACATATTGGCATAAAAGAGTTGGATAATATCATCATCATACAACACATAAGCATGTTCCCATAAATACATCCAACCTTGCTCCTCAAAAAATCCTCTAATCGTAGGATACTCATTCGTAAAAGAACTAAAACGACACATTTTAGTCCGAGCAATCGACTTTCCTCCCATTCCCGAGTCCTCATAATACCATTCCGCATATTTATGAATGAAATTAAGAACATTGTGGGAATTAGGGGCTTGAGTAACAAAGGATTTTTTTACCTTTCGCCCAACGGCAATTTTGGAGCGAAATCGTTCCGCGTAGCTCGGTAATTTGGGCCCGAGAGAGAATGGGATTTTGAACATCATCACCTTCTTGAGCCACGTTTCTTTGAGCGGCTCGAATATCCCTTTGTTCGGCTTCCTCTTGCCGATTTCTTGACGAACCCTCTCCGCCCCTTCTACGCTTGGAGATGGGATTTCGACCGGTGGAATTCTTTGGAGGAGCCATATATGTAAGATTCTTGTGAAAAAGAGAAGATTAGCAACAAGAATCGTGAAAAATGATGAAGAATTGAAGATTTTAAAGAAAAAGAGGTGAAATACGCTGATAAGGGTTTGGGGGGATTTTTGTTCGTTTCAAAGTGAAGAATGCATCCGTTTATAAGTGAAAAATAACCCTGGGCGACCGGTCGAGGTGAGGTGCGACCGGTCGAGGTGAAGAAGGCACGGCCGCCCCGCTATGACCGTCCCAGGTGATTTTCTTTCTCCCAGAGTTTTCCAAAATTCGATTTTTCACCCCAAAAGTTTTAAAACTTTGCAAAAATATAATTTTGGACTATATCCAACAAATATGGGTTTTGGGAAAACATATAAACGATAAAATCGAGACTAAACACGTAGTGCCTTTTTTAAAAGAAAACATTTGCAAGATTCAATTAGGGGCACTTAAGTGGTCAAAATGAAATATCTTGAAAGATATGTGCATAAGCATAATATCGAGTTTAAAGAAAAAGTACGAGTAGACATACCTCGATGGTTTAAGAAACTTGATGACGTAATATCCAATGAGTATGAAAAATGTATCCTACACAATTCTTAGACAACTTTTGCATAGAAAATACAAGTGTAGGCAAGTAATATGAGATATCAAAAAGAGCTTATGCTATAAGATTTCATAAGAGATAATAAGCCACATAAGTCTAATAAAATGCTCAAGAGTTTTTTTTTTTGAAAAAAAATGCAAGGTCTCTTTTAAAAATATTGAAACTCATAAATATATAATAAAAACTTGAAGATACATTTTGCAATTAAGACAGAAAATAAAATGCATATACAAATGGGGAGATACGGTTTACCAATTATGCCGTTTCCATGGGTTGTGCCGTTCCCATTGTTGATGATATCTTCCTTTTGAGAAGTCACTTTGTTGATGATGACTTCTTTGATTGCTCCATTTCCAAGGTTTGTTACCTTCCCATTGTTGATGGTTTTTTCTTCTCTGAAAATCATCTTGTTGATGATGTCTTTGACATTTCCAAGGATTGTGTTTTTCCCATTTTTGATTATACGCTCTTTTTGGAAATTGGCTTTGTTGAGAGTAGTTTCTCCTTCTTTGATCAAATGAAACGTTCATTTGATGTTTTCTTGGTGGCATGAATTTTCTCCGATTTTTGCTTTGCCGGGTACCTAATAGCACATTTTTTTGTGGTACCCTCATGTGTTTGGGTCCTTTGGGATTAGTCTTGAGACTTTTAGGTCTCCAACAATAATTGGAGCTATTTCTAGCCCGACAAGTATTTACCGTATGACCCTTTTTACCGCAATAAAAGCATGTAATAATTCTAGGAGCATAATGACCAACGTGCTTAGAGACTTGATTCCTTTTCATGTGATAGACACCCTTAGGCTTATGATCAAGTTCTAGTTTGAATTATCACAACAATCAACAATATTGGTCATCTTATCGGTACTAAGTTGGATTTAGATAAATCATTTTTCAAGCAATTTATATCCTCAACAAGAGTACTATTTTCTTTCTCAAGGTTTCTAACCTTGTCAAGAGTGGTGGTGTGAGCACATGATAGTGATTCATAGGAAGTAAATAAGCTATCCTTATCATTCTTTAAAACAATGAATTCCTTTTTCAAATTTTTGTATTTAACAAGTAAGTTTTGGAATTCATCTTGTAGTTCATCATAATCATTTTGTAAATCACTATAATCATTTTGAATGACAATATCATAGGAAGTAGAGGGTTTAAGACATACCTCATTTTCTTCATTGATGCCCATAAAACAATATTCAACTTCTTCATAATTGGAAGTTGTAGGAGGCTTATTCCTTAGATATGAGCTTGTATGATCTTGAGAAGTAGATGTTTTTGTTTGACTCCTTTCATTTGCAAATACTCCATAGATGGCTTCTAATTTTTCCATATTTCATGTGCCGACTTTATTCCTACAATATGTTCATATTCTAAATTAGTAAATGAACAATACAAAATATTTAAAGCCTTACCGTTTAAGGAGATGATTTTCTTTTCTTCATCATTGAGCTTTTTGAAGCTTTTTGAGGTGCATGGTGTATTTTTTTGTCGGAATGGATTCTCCATTAATGACAAAGATGTTCCAAATGTCGAACCCGTAACCTTGTAGATAGCATTCCATTCTTTCTTTCCAAAAATTAAAATTCTTGGAATCAAATAGTGGTGGCTTGGTGGTGGAGGTGCCGGATAGATGAGCTTCGTTCAGAGCCGTCGATCGTTTCTCTTCACTCGCGATGTGAAACGAGCTTGCCAAAGAGTTTGGCTTTGATACCACTTGTAAGTCCAAGCGGCTACGATAATCTAGAGGGGGTGAATAGATTATCTCCATCTTTTTCGACACGCCCTCTTTTAACAATCGAATGCTCAAACGAAATAATGAAGGTGCGGAATGTAAACAACACACGTCGATTTAAAGAGGTTCAACCCACCTAGGGCCTAATCCTCTACCACCCCAAAGATATCCGGGATGGATTTCGAAAAGAAAAAGAATTTTATTAATTACCAAAATTAATACAAGTTCAACTTACAACACCTTGAAGAGCACCACACTCTTCTTCAACACCACCTTTGGAGATTACCACAATCTCCCTTTGAAGATTACCACAATCTTCCTTCAACGGCACCTTGTGAAGATTACCACAATCTTCAACCTTGAAGAATACCGAATTCTTCAACACCTCAAATAAGAAGATTACCACAATCTTCTTGTACCTATCACCTAAATCATCCAAGTGTGCTCTTACCACAAGAACACTCACAAGGATATCTTGTGTTTGAATGATAACCAAAATCAAGATTACAACTCAATAATGAATAATACAATTTGAGTGCAAAGTGTAATCAAGAATAGCCTAGACCTCAAAGATGTGAAAGTGATAAGCTAGGCAATTTTACAACAAGAATAATGACTATGAAAGACCAAGTGTTTGCTTGAAGTGTATCTTGTTGTGTTGTATCTCAATTGTTGTATTGGTTGCTCCAAAACTTCCCTCTCTATTTATAGGAGATGGTTGATCAAGCATAGGCTCCTCTTGGGGATTGAAAATCTACAAAAAATACAATTAAGATCAAGAATATAGCTGTTAGAAATCAATCCCACATTTTAAGGAAAGTTTGTCTCCATTGTCAAACGGTCGAAATTTGTCTTTGTCAAATCATAGATGAGGCGGCCGGTCCGCAGAGAGATAAGAGAAAAAGAGAACACTTTGAAAATTACAACAGGCGGGCCGACGTGGCTTCGACCGGTCGACCCTGTTTCAACCGGTCCCCCTAAACAAAAAAAAAAAAAACGGGTTTGAGTCCGTTTCAAAAAAGAAACTTGCAGTGCACCGGCCGACCGATGGGCGGGGCGGCCGACCGACGGCGACGCCCGATGCGGCCGACGACCGCTTGTTTTTTTCTTCCGTCTCATTTTCTGTTTCTAAAAACATCTTCAGTACGGGTTGCCCTATAGGGGCGACCGGTCGACCACGAGACGAAATATTGTCCAATTTTTGTCGAAAATAAAACTCAAGAAATACTCCGAAAATTTAGTAAAAACATTTTAAACCGATTGGAAGTATTAGGACAACATTTAGAAACATCGTTTGAGAGTGAAAACCCAATAATGTAAAATCATTAAAAGCGTTGTCCAATTTAGACGAAAATAAACTTTGAGAAAATACTCCGGAAAATATTAAAAACATTTTAAATCATTTAGGAGTATTTGGACAACCTTTAAAAACATTGTTTTGGTGATAAAATAAAATCATCAAAATTAAGATAAAAACATGTATCAAACAGGACATAGCTGGTGGAATATTCTTATAGATTATTTCACCATATGCCCTCCACGTGAGACTGTAAGAGAGAAATAGATTTTACCTAAAATATATTTTTTAGCACAAAAAATGATTATTTGAATATGGTCTAAAGATAAAATTTTGAATTAAAATGTAAAATGTATTTCATATACTATTAAGTATAACTATTTCTAACAAAAACTAAAAAAACAAGAAGGAAAGAGCATATATTTATAATTTTACATTTTCATTTAAAACATTATTATTTTATTCATTTATATATATTAGAAATGCATGTGTATAATTTACATATATACAATAAATAATTATGTATATTGTGAAATATATACATATAAATTTTGAATTGAAATACGAATTCGAATTAAAATAAGAATTTGAATTGTAATACGAATTAGAATCGAAATACGAATTCGAATTTAGTCGAATTTCACCTCGAATTAGAATTTTCGAATAGAATTCGAAAAAAAAACCTCAATTCGTTATTCGATTCAAATATTCATATTCGAAATTCAAAAATCCTAATTCGAAACTAAAATTCGAATTCGAACCAAATCGAATTTCGAATCCATTCGAAAAATGAACACCCCTAATTTTATCCAAGGAAACTATGAAGTAATTTGATAATGAAACTCATTTAAAAAAAAAAAACTCTTTGAAGATAGATACAAATTTGTGTGAGACAATCGCACCATGTAATGAGAAAAATAATACTTTTAGATTAACAAATAATACTTTGTTTGAACGTATTCTTTTAGTTGTTCATACGATATATTAATTTTTACTCTAAAAATATTATTGTTTACATTAAAAAGTATTTTTGTTTGTAATATACTCAAAACTATTATTTTCATACTTTGGATAGCCTATGACCTTAATTTTTCTTGTACATTATCAAAAACTATCACTTTTAATTTCCGTTACGTTGCACGGTGCCACGTGTGAGCCTCTTGACCAACAAGTAACTTTGGGCAAGGGTTGACTATAAGGTGATTAGATTTTGGTGCAATAATGAAAACGTTGCTCTTACGTAGTGTTTCGTATCAAAAATATCGAATTTTAGAGTTGAAATTAGAAAATTATTTTCCTGGAATTACACATTAGAATTTTTATCAGTTCAAATTGTGAGTAATTTTATCTTCTTTCTTCGGAAACATAAGACTTGGGAAGTCAAATCACCTTATTAAATTGCTGTCATTATAACATGTATCAATCGGTTAGTCCATTTCATTGACAAGGAACTTTGAACACTAAAATGGCATTAAAGAATAGGGTCCAACCCTTAATCAAAATGGTCTTCACCATAAAATGGCATTTAAAAATAGGGTCCAATGCTTAATTAAAATGGCCTTTATTTACCATTTAATGTTGTGCCTAACCCTGATATTCAAGTAAGCATGGTAGGTGACTGAATTGGAGCATCTATTTTTCACTTTTCAATTATAATTAATTCTATTATATATTCTATTAAGATGCGCAAAATATTGATCATGTCTTTTAAAATTCCAATCGTACGTAATATATACACGCGGCAACTATTGTTACAATATAGTAAACGATATAAATAGATAATAATTACAATAAAAGATTTATCCATTTTTTAGTACCTAGCTATTAAGACATACAAAATTCCCCTAATATTATTTAAAAATTTCTTTTTTTTTTAAAAAAAAACTTGAAAAATATATTTCAATTGAATAACCTTTTGCTAAAAGCATAGTTCACATTGGAATTTAAAAAAAGAACGAAAATGAAAATAAAAGTATATTATAAAAAAAGAAAACAAAAGGTCACAGGCTATCTAAAAGCAATCAAATTACCCAAAAGGATTAAGAATAGGGTAATTTAACGATATATAGTGTTTGTGGGAAATTTTTGCAAATGTATAATGGATTTTAGTCGGGTTGTTTTTTTAAATGTAGCAATAGCGCCCAAATAACAGGCGCTAATCGCAATAGCGCCTAACACATTTTTTTATTTTTTTTTCCTTAGTTTGGGCGCTAGTCAAACTAGCGCCCAAAGTTAGTTTTTTTTTTTGAATTTTATTTATTTAATAATTTATTAATTTATGAAATTTTAATAAAAAGGATTAAAATTATTCGATTAAATCTCTAGAATCGAATCATAGAAAAAAAATCTACGTCCTGAACTGTACCGAAAGTTCGGGATGAAGATTCGGTTCTAATGGGACGATACGGTATGGTTCGGGGCGAAGATTAGCCATAAATAAAGCATGGAAATTTATAATCTCGATATCTCCTACTTAACAACTTAACGTAATCAATAAAAATTATATATGTTTATAATATATACAAGTTTTTGTTTCATATTAATTTATTAAAATTATTAGTTAATTATAATTGTTCTAAGTCAATAGAAGGACAATTGCCCAAATAATATAATATTATTATTTTATAGAGGTTATTAAGTTTAGAATTTAGGATTGTGTTACCTTATGTTTTTAGTTTTTATTTTGAGACTACACTAAAAAAAGACTAGAAGTATATCCGTTTGGTGATTTTTATATTGATTTCTTTTTTTTTCTTCAAATTTCTCTGTTTTATTTATGACTAATCTCCATCCTGAACCATGCCGTATCGTCCCATCAGAACCGAATCTCCGTCCCAAACTGTCCAAAACTTTCGGTACGATTCAAGACGTAGATTTTTTTCTATAGTTCGGTTCTGGAGATTTAATCGAATGATTTTAATCCTTTTTTACTAAAATCTCATAAATTAATTAATTATCAAATAAAAAAATTCAAAAAAAAACTAACTTTGGGCGCTAGTCAAACTAGCGCCCAAACTAAAGAAAAAAAATAAAAAAATGTGTTGGGCGCTATTGCAATTAGCGCCTGGTATTTGGGCGCTATTAGCAATAGCGCCTACACTTAAAAAAATAACCCGGCTAAAATTCACTATACATTTGCAAGAATTTCCCACAAACACTATATACCGTTAAATTACCCAAAATATACATTTTTTTTTCACTCAAAAAAAAAAAAAGTAAGTAACTTAATTAATTATGATAAAGTAATTTGCATAAAATGGTAACAATTATGCCCTTTGGAAAAGCAAAAAGTAATATCTAGATACGCAAACAGTTGAAGTAATTCTCATTCTTCACTACTTCCCCCTAAATTCTACTCATTCTTTTGCCTTTCTTATGTTATGTAACTTTATTCTTTTATTAGAAGAGTTGGTCAAGTTACAAAGGTTCCAAAAAGTATCATAAGTAAAATAAAAAGTAAGGCATCTAATTCTACTCAAAACTTTCCTCTTTTTGATAATTAGTGCACTCAAACTTAATACTTAATATGCTAATTTTACAAAATTTCACTTCAAATTTTTTATGCGTTAGAGAATCATTGTGGAGTTCTTCCACATATATTTATTAGCTTAGCTATGTACGTTTAATAATAAGTAGGTTACTGGTCGGTCAAGGATTGTCCGCCGCCCAATAAAAACCAACTCCAATATACGTCTGACCTGAGATCTGCAAAACTATCGTTATGAGGCTAGAGAGAAAATATATGAATAGAATATGTAAAGTGTGTATGAAAATTCTAACATAAGGCGCACTTTTTGTGAGCTATTTATAGGTTGACAATTAGGGTTTCGTGCCATCAAGCCAAAGTAAAAGTCTAGCTTAAACCTTTAGCCTTTAGGCTTAGGCCAATTACCCAGTTCGGGTCTATTAGGCCCATAGTTCGGCCTTCCCAGGCCCATCTACTTCAGCCCAATCTCCGGCTTGCTTAAACCCAAGAGCCAAGTAACCAATCCAGAGGTCGGTCCAATGCTGAGATATCGGCCCACTTATCGGAGACCAACTACCATTAGGCCTTTCTCTGAGATCGGAATGGGCCTTATAGGTCGGGCCCATCCTACCTTGTTAAAGATGTCCCCTCAAGTATCCTTGGTGGCTTTTAGCAATAAAACCCTCCACCATATTGGGCCTCCATTATAAGCCCAAGTCTATCCATCGAGCCCATTTATACAGGTCAGTCCAAATAGGTCCCCATCAGTTACAGTAAAATTTTAAAGCTATTCGTGTTTGATCACATTGGCTAAGAATAAACAATCGAATTAGTAAATTCAACTCTAGGTTAATTGTTAAAATTTCATCGGAGTTTTTGTTTCATGAAATGTGAAGTTAAACACGAGCTTGACTCTTGTTTGGCGTAACTCCATTTATTTTTACAAATAACAACTCATGATCATTCCCACAATTTTTTTCTCTTAATTTTTAATAAAATCATATAACCATATTTAATGCATTTATAATGAGCAAATAACAATATTCTATCAAATTGAGAGCAAATAAGCAAAGAGGTGATCTCATGTTAGATGGTTTAACGGTTAAATGGATCCAGTCTAACGGATCTACCATACCCGCAAACTGTTAGAAAAATTTAAGCACAAACAACAGGGATAATTAATGTACTAATTTAGGAACTCGCAACAATACATTAATAACAAGCCAAAAATTAAATAAGAGTCAAATTTAGGATAGTCTGGGTCGAAGCACGCCGTAGCGCTCTCTTTAGAGAGGAAACGCCCCCACTGCACTGGTAAATTTGTTGATAGCACGTCCCTCTCCCAAGATTCGACAACCCGTTAGTTCTCTCGTGTGCAGTGAAGAGGACCCCGAACCACTTATAAACTCGAATGCTCAAGAAAACGAATAAATATAAATACTCGGCTGACGTTACTTTTCTTTTATATATGATCAACATTTTGATTTTCTTTAAAGAAAGAAGAAGGGAAATTTGAATAGAAATTAGATGTTCTAATACGATGAACAATTATTAGTATGAGTGGGCCGTCTGTGGTATTAGGAAATGAAGAGCAGAGTTTTTGTTTTTTGTTTTATCAAACCAAGAACAAAATGACGATTTTGTAGCATATGGTTGTACGTGTGTGTTATATGTTATTTATAATGAACCAAAATCCCTTTTATAAATGAAGTCAAAACACAAGCCACTAACACATGTTAGCCACTAAAATAGGGAAGTGGGTAATTTAACCTTTAGTGGCTTATGACTAGGGGATTTAGTTTTAAATCAAAAATAAGAATATTATCCAACAATCCCCCACATGATTTAAAACTCATAAAATATATTTTGAACATTGAAAATTTGAAATGAGCATATAATACCGTGTAATAGGTGTTTGTACCTTCCAGGTTTGAACCTCACTTAGTGTGAATACACTACCTGTAAGTCCAAGCGGCTACGATAATCTAAAGGGGGTGAATAGATTATCTCCATCTTTTCGATTTCGCCCTCTTTTTCGAACCGAATGCTCAAAGACAATAATAAAGGTGCAGAATGTAAACAACACGCGTCGATTTATAGTAGTTCAACCCACCTAGGGCCTAATCTACTACCACCCCGCTATATCCGGGATGAATTTAAAAAAGAAAAAAGATTTTATTAATTTACCAAAAATTAATACAACACCAACTTACAACAACAGCTTGAAGAGCACCACACTCTTCTTCAACACCACCTTTGAGATTACCACAATCTCACTTGAAGATTACCACAATCTCCAACGGCACCTTATGAAGATTACCACAATCTTCAACCTTGAAGAATACCAAATTCTTCAACACCTCAACAAGACGATTACCACAATCTTCTCACACCTAACACCTAGATCACCCAAGTGTGTTCTTACCACAAGAACACTCACAAGGATATCTTGTGTTGAATGATTACCAAAAAAATCCAAGTTTACAACTCGATAATGAATTATACAATTGAGTGCAAGTGTAATCAAGAATGGCCTAGACCTCAAGGATGTGAAAGTGATAAGCTAGACAAATTACAACACGAATAATAACAATGAAAGACCAAGTGTTTGCTTGAGTATATCTTGTTGTGTTGTGTTGTTCTCTCTTGCTGTTGTGCTTCAAATCTTCCTTTATTTACAAGAGATGATTGATACTTGATAGGCTCCTCTTGGAATCTGATATCTACAAAAAATTGCAATTAAAATCAAGATTATAGCTGTTAGAATTCAATCCCACAATTTAGGGAAAAGTTGTCTGCTGCACAATAGTCAGAATTTTGCTGTCAAACTTGAGGGCGACCGGTCGCGCACAAATAAGTTTAGAAAAGAACGCAACAAAATCTACACGGGGTGACCGGTCCAAGGGGGGGTCGACCGGTCGCCCTAGGGTGCGACCGGTCGCCTCCCACGATGACCGTCACCCCGACCAATTTTTAGAGTCAAGTTTGTTTCGCGAAACTTGTTCCCAGGTACCGGTCGCCTCTTTGGTCGACCGGTTGACCTCCTAAATGACATGTTGTCCGATTTTTGTCGAAAATAAACCTCAAGAAATACTCCAAAAAATTCGTAAAAACATTTTTAACCGATCTGGAGTATTCAGGACAACATTAGAAATATAGTTTTGATGAAATAACACATTAACACAAAATCATCAAAAGTGTTGTCCGATATAAACTCCAATAAATACTCCGAAAAATAGTAAAATCATTTTAGACCAATCGGGAGTATTAGGACAATATTTAGAAACATAGTTTCAATGTAAAAATCCATTGACACAAAATCATTAAATGTGTTATCCATTTTTGTCGAAAATAAACTTGAGGAAATAATTCAGAAATTATTAAAACCATTTTAAATCATTTAGGAGTATTTGGACAACCTCTAAAAGTATTGTTTTGGTATAAAAAAAATCATCAAAATCATGATAAAACCATTTATCAAACAATCTCCCCCTTTTTTGATGATTACAAACCAAAACAATTTCAACGAGGTCGATTTTGAAAACAAAGCAATTTTACCGGTTAAAAAAAAATCTATCCGTTGTGAGCGACAACATTCCACGCAATATAAACACAGGGATGGGAGTAGAGATATTCAAACATATATAGCAAAAGCTCCCCCTATCAATATGCACAACAAGAATAATGTAAAAGCAATCAACCACAAGCTAAAAGCTTAGCTTTGACATATTGATCTTAGGTTCAAGAGCTTATAAGCTTCCCCTGTCAACAAAACACCATTACACAAGTATATAATTCCATCATACAACAATTGGACTAAGTATAATGCACAACTTATGGCTTTATCAAGCCATAACTTATAGCTTCTTTTGTTTTAGCTTAACTTAGCTTATTTGAGCTAAAGAGCTTATAACCTGTTTCTCCCCCTTTGGAATCATCAAAAAGAATGTTAGCAAGATAAATACATCATATATTCTTATCAAAGTGCGCAAGTAAACCGATGTATCGAGCTATTTGAACATTGAAGCTTTTAAACCAAATAGGAGGAAAAAGTCGAATCGTACGACTTGTAGAAGCTTATGAAAACTCATTTGAGAAACAAAACATGATCTCTATAAATATATAAGTCTTTTGAAAACGAGAGAATCATGTAGGTGATGAATTTTTTATTGAAACGTTTTATCGAACACTTGGCGGGCGTCAAAAATTGAAAAAGATATATATAGCCCTTGTAAATGAAATCAAGCCAAGTATTTCATCACCAAATGCAATTCAATAAATATCATTCATCAACAATCAATAAGCTCATCACAAAAATATATGAATTGCATTAAGAAAAATACATTTAAGCCACAAACTCAAGGGTTCAACCCAAATGAGCTAAAGAGAGTGAAATTCTTACCATTCGATTGGTAAAGACGATCAATGATGATGATAACCGAGCTAGATAATCCCCAAAGTATAAAGTGTATGCAATAAAACAAATTTGGAGTGAAATTTGTGTGCAATTTGCGAAGGGGACGAAAAATGGACAAAATAAGCCATAATGGCTAAGTCTGGAAACAGAACCATTTTAAGCCAAACAATAGCCAAGGGCGACCGATCCAGGGGTAGGGCGACCGGTCGGCCCCTGCCCTGGCAGCCCACTGTTTTCAGTTCGGTTTTGAAATCCAAAATTTGATCCAAAAATCCGATTTTTCGCCCCTAAGTTTTAAAAACGTGCAAAATGCAAACGTAGACCTCATTCAATATACATTATGTCATAATCAAGCTCGAAATGAGGTAAAATACTCAGCGATTAACGATTAAAATGTCCGCGAGTTATCCTTGAGACGGAATTAAACACATCTCAAGTTTTTGTTAAAAATTCAATCCCCCCCTTTTTTTAAAAAAAAATATCCGATCTCAATATATTTAGTTCGATTATGACGAACTATATTTTGAATACGGAAAACCGTATAATAACTACCGGACTTGTTATCCCAAAAAATAAGAACGTTTTAAAACTATGGATATACAAGTCATAAGAAGAAGTGTCTTTTCAAATATTTGAAAATTTCTTTTAACGGCACTTTAATGAGATTCGTTGGGATAGTTTTTGAAGTCGAGCATATAGACATAAGGCATATGGAATGTCGAGTCTATAGGAATAATACAAGAATACATACCTCAAATTTATTTTTCGGCCGATATGCCTTTCTCAACCTTTGTCAATCTTTAGCCATAGAGGTTGAGATGGTTTTTCTTTCTTCAATGCTCAACTCCTTCAAGAGTTCTTTTGAAGTATAGCCATCTTCTTGGTCTAAGCAAGAAATTGAGCTCCCCCATCATACTCATCTCAAGCTCACCTAGTATCAACTTAGAAGAACATATCTTGCACAAATATTCATTAGTAGCACCAAAAATATTCTCATAAATATGCACAAGTAAACAATCTTGCCATTTTTCAAAAACAAAGAGAGTAGTATCAACTTTACCTCTTATAAAATTATTTAGCAAAAATAGTTAAGTCTATCATACCATACATGGGGTACTTGTTTTAAACCATACAAGGCCTTTTATAAAAATCATTTGACCTAGAAAAATTTTAAAAACCCCGGAGGTTGGTTTTACATAGACTTCTTCTCGAATAAAACCATTGAGAAAAATGGATTTAACATCCATTTGGTAAAGCTTGAAATTTTTTTAAACCAAGAATGGACAAGTAAAATGCAAATAGCTACTAAATGTGCTATGAGTGCAAAAGTTACATCAAAATTAATTACCTTCTTCTTGAAAATACCTTCGAGCTACTAACCTTGCCTTAGTTCGACCAATATTGCTTTGGTCATCGAGTTTGTTCCGGAATACCCTTTTTGTCTTCTTCATCACTATCATCATAAGGCATCCAATTGATCTAAGGTGTTCATAATAGAACATTTACGTCCAAATATTTTGAGGTAACTAATATTTGGAGTACTTCATTTCTCATCTACACAACTTAACAAACTCATTAACGACATCGCTTATATAAGCAAGAAAAAAATAGCCCAAGTGTAAAAACATGCCTCAATTATCAATCACAAAATATCTTGCATAAGAGCATAGTAGACACTATATATATAGACCATGAAGCAAGAAACACATACTATGCTTTTAGAAGATCATCAAGAGTCTAATAAATCATGCAAGTTCAAATAAGCTTAAGAAAGCTACAAAAGGTCTCTTTTGAAATTTGAAAATCCGATAGCATATAATTGAGACCTCATTTAAAAGAAGTATTTGAACAAAAGTTGACAAAGCAAATATGTGCAATCAAATATCGAATAGTGCCTTTCAAAAAATCTAAAAATCCTCTTAATGGCACTTGTATGAAATACTATGAAAAACAAGCACATATGCACATGGCAATACATATATCGAGTCTATAAGAGTAAGAATAACACAAGTAAACGTACCTCGATAATTTATGCCTTTCTTGACAAATAATGACATAAATGACCATTTGTGAAAATATGTAAATCCTACATAATTCTTAAAACAAATCTAGCACAAATCATAATTATAAAAGTGTAGGCTAAGAGATATCACAAGTAAGCTCATGCCATAAAAGTCCATAAGCGATGATAACACACTTTAGTCTACAAAAATGCACAAGAGTTTTAAAAACATCATATAAGGTCTTCTTTTTCAAAAATATTTCAAAAGCACAAATATATATTGAAGACCTTAATTAAAAAAAATGAATACTTGAAAACTCATTTTGCAATTAAGACACAAATAAAAGCATGCATAATAACAAAATAAAATGCATATTTAAATAGGGAGATACGGTTTACCAATTACGCCATTTCCATGGGTTGTGCCGTTCCCATTGTTGATGATATCTTCCTCTTTGAGAATCACCTTGTTGATGATGACTTCTCCAATTTTTCCATTTCCAAGCATTGTGGCTTTCCCATTTTTGAAAGTGTCTTTCTCTTGGAAAATCATCTTGTTGATGTTGTCTTTGCCATTTCCAAGGATTGTGTTCTTCCCATTTTTGATTATTTCCTCTTCTTGGAAAGTGACCTTGTTGAAAATGTTTTCTCCTTTGATCAAATGAATTGGTCATTTGATGTCTTCTTGGCGGTATGAATTTTCTCCGATTATTATTTCGCTGGGTAAATAAAACATTATTTTATGGTACCCTCAAGTGTTTGGGTCCTTTAGGATTAGCTTTGAGACTTTTAGGTCTCCAACAATAATTAGAGCTATTTCTAGCCCGACAAGTATTTACCGTATGACCCTTTTTACCGCAATAAAAACAAGTAATAATTGTAGGAGCATAATGACCAACATGCTTAGAGACTTGATTCTTTTTCATATGATTGACAACATTAAACTTATGATCAAGTTCTAGTTTCGAATTATCACAACAATCAACAATTTCATCGGTACTCAAGTTGGATTTAGATAAATCCTTTTTCATGCGATTAATATCCTCAACAAGAGTACTATTTTCTTTTTCAAGGTTTCTAACCTTGTCAAGTGTGGTGGTGTGAGCACATGATAGTGATTCATATGAAGTGAATAAGCTATCTTTTTCATTTTTCAAAATATTGAATTCCTTTTTCAAATTTTTGTACTTAACAAGTAAATTTTGGAATTCATTTTGAAGATCATCAAAATCATTTTGCAAATCACTATAATCATTTTCAATAACAATATCATAAGAAGTAGAGGGTTTAAGACATACCTCGTTTTCTTCTTCGATGCCCATAAAGCAATATTCAACTTCTTCATAGTTGGGAGTTGTAAGAGGCTTGTTCCTTAGATTTGAGCTTGTATCTCTTTGAGAAGTAGATGTTTTTGTTTGACTCCTTTCATTTGCAAATACTCCATAGATGGTTTCTAATTTTTGCCATACTTCATGTGCCGATCGAATTCCTACAATATGTTCATATTCCAAATTAGTAAATGAACAATACAAAAGATTGAGAGCTTTACCGTTTAAGGAGATGATTTTCTTCTCTTCATCATTGAGTTCTTTGAAGTCTTTGGAGGTGTGTGGTGTGTTTATCATTGGAATGATTTCTCCATTTATGACGACGTTCCAAATATCGAACCCGCAACCTTGTAAATAACATTTCATTCTTTCTTTCCAAAATATATAATTTTTGGAATCAAATAGAGGTGGCTTGGTGGTGGAGGTGCCGGATAGATGAGCTTCGTTCGTAGCCGACAATCGTTTCTCTTCACTCCTGATGTGAAACGAGCTTGCCAAAGAGTTTGGCTCTGATACCACTTGTAAGTCCAAGCGGCTACGATAATCTAGAGGGGGGTGAATAGATTATCTCCATCTTTTCGATTTCACCCTCTTTTTCGAACTGAATGCTCAAAGACAATAATAAAGGTGCGGAATGTAAACAACACGCGTCGATTTATAGTAGTTCAACCCACCTAGGGCCTAATCTACTACCACCCCAGTATATCCGGGATGGATTTCAAAAAGAAAAAAGATTTTATTAATTTACCAAAAATTAATACAACACCAACTTACAACAACACCTTGAAGAGCACCACACTCTTCCTCAATACCACCTTTGAGATTACCACAATCTCACTTGAAGATTACCACAATCTCCAACGGCACCTTGTGAAGATTACCACAATCTTCAACCTTGAAGAATACCAAATTCTTCAACACCTCAACAAGAAGATTACCACAATCTTCTCACACCTAACACCTAGATCACTCAAGTGTGTTCTTACCACAAGAACACTCACAAGGATATCTTGTGTTGAATGATTACCAAAAAATCCAAGATTACAACTCGATAATGAATTATATAATTGAGTGCAAGTGTAATCAAGAATAGCCTAGAGCTCAAGGATGTGAAAGTGATAAGCTAGGCAAATTACAACAAGAATAATAACAATGAAAGACCAAGTGTTTGCTTGAGTATATCTTGTTGTGTTGTGTTGTTCTCTCTTGTTGTTGTGCTTCAAATCTTCCTTTATTTATAAGAGATGATTGATACTTGATAGGCTCCTCTTGGAATCTGATATCTACAAAAAATTGCAATTAAAATCAAGATTATAGCTGTTAGAAATCAATCCCACAATTTAGGGAAAAGTTGTCTGCTGCACAACGGTCATAATTTTGTTGTCAAACTTGAGGGCGACCGGTCGCGCACAAATAAGTTTAGAAAAGAACGCAACAAAATTTACACGGGGTGACCGCCAAGTCCAAGGGGGTCGACCGGTCGCCCTCCACGGTGACCGGTCACCCTGACCAATTTTTAGGAGTCTCAAGTTTACATTTCGCGAAACTTGTTCCCAGTCTGGCCGCTCTTTGGTCGACCGGTCGGCCTCCTAAATGACATGTTGTCCGATTTTTGTCGAAAATAAACCTCAAGAAATACTCCAAAAAATTCGTAAAAACATTTTAAACCGAGGGGGTGTATTTAGGACAACATTAGAAATATAGTTTTGATGAAATAACACATTAACACAAAATCATCAAAAGTGTTGTCCGATATAAACTCCAATAAATACTCCGAAAAATAGTAAAAATATTTTAGACCAATCGGGAGTATTAGGACAACATTTAGAAACATAGTTTCAATGTAAAAACCCATTGACACAAAATCATTACATGTGTTATCCAATTTTGTCGAAAATAAACTTGAGGAAATACTTCGAAAATTATTAAAACCATTTTAAATCATTTAGGAGTATTTGGACAACTTTTAAAAGTATTGTTTTGGTATAAAAACAAAATCATCAAAATCATGATAAAACCATTTATCAAACACTACCACCTATAGGACAATAGAGACATGAATGTCTTGATCTAAGTCCTTGTGGTTAGATGGCAACACATCACACACCACGGTATGAGTAAACATTGTGGTTCTATCAATGGTGTGCTTTCCGGTCATGCACAAGAATCTTGTATCATGAACGTTATTAGAGAGTAGCTTACACCCCCACAGTGGCGACCCCACCACCACGTTCATTTAGGTGAATCCTCCAAGGGTGACTTGTGACCAACCACCCCGCAAAATTATGCCTTTGGATTCATTAAGAGATAATATCAACCTCAATCGTCACATAAAGAGCACTTAACACCATAGGAATGAGACTCGGAAAAATTCCACAAAAATAAATAATTTATTAAAATATTGTGCTCTTCCAAGCCACCCTTTTACAGTTTTATTTGTACCCGTTGAAATTCGTTCATGGGATCTCCATACCTCCGAAGACGGGTTTCCACTATGGTGACTTAATTAATAGGCTCCAATCTCATTTCCCTGGATGATTGTAAAACTTGTTGACGCGTCAGTCCCTTTGTGAGCGGATCCACAATATTGTTTCCAGACCTGAAAAAATCCAAAGAAATAACACCATGAGAAATTAGATGTCTAATTGATTTATGTCTCATAGTCAAGTGCCTTCTTTTCTCATTATAGTTTTTGCTTTTAGCTCTAGCAATAGCAACTTGACTGTCACAGTGTAAAGAAATAGGAGGAATAGACTTAGGCAATAAAGGAATATTATTTAAAAAACTTTTAAGCCATTCCCAAAGGCAAGAAAAGCAACATCTAAGGCAATTAATTCGGCCTCCATAGTTGATCAGTGAGATTACGATGCAGCAGCGGACTTCCATGATATTGCTTCACCTGCCAGTGTGAATACATATCCACTAGTTGATTTTGTTTCCTCCGAATCAGTGATCTAATTATAAACAGAGGCAATTGCAATCAACATTCTAATGGTAGTAATTTTAGAAACAGGCGATAGTCAATGCCAAGTTTGTGCTCAAAACCCTTAACAACTAGCATGGCCTTGTATTTTTCTATGAAACCATCAATCCTCAACTTTTTCTTAAAAATCCATTTACACCCAATTGGTTTACAACCAGGTGGTAGGTCCGTTAAAATCCAAATTTTATTAATCAAAAGAGAGTTCATTTTATCATTAACTACTTCTTTCCAAAAAGGAGCATCTAAAGACAACATGACATCATTATAGGTTTTAGGGTCATCTTCAAGTAAAAAAGTATAAAAATCATCACCAAAATTTTTAGCTTTTCTACTCCTCCTAGGCTCAACAGGTTCCTCATTAAAAATAGTAGGAGAAGAATCATTAGCATTAGAACTAGAACATGCACCAACACGCCTGGATAATTTGTCCTTCATAGGAAAAATATTTTAAAAAAATACAGCATCTCTAGATTCAATGATAATATTATTGGCAATTTCAGGAACTTCAGAATTAAACACCAAAAATGTATAAGTAGGACTGTTTAAAGAATAGCCAACAAAAACACAATCAACAGTTTTGGGGCCCATTTTTCTTTTCTTAACAATAGGAATATTAACCTGTTAGGCACCCCCACACTTTTAAAAAAATTTAAGAGTAGGTTTTTTTATTCTTCCATAATTCATAAGGAGTTTCGTCAGAATTTTTATAAGGAACTCTATTAAGAATCAAACAAGTAGAATATAAAGCTTCACCCCAACAATTTTTAGGCAAACCAGAACTAAGAAGCATTGCATTAACCATATCAAGTAAAGTCCTATTTTTGCTTTCTGCCATATCATTAGATTGAGGAGAATTAGAAGGTGTCACTTCATGTACAATACCATGCAATTTACAAAAATCAGCCATTTCATCATAAGCATATTCACCACCCCTATCAGAGCGAATAATTTTTATTTTCTTTTCAAGCTGATTTTCAACTTTAGCTTTATATTCTTTAAACTTATCGAATAAATTACTCTTCGCATTAATCAAACAGACATAACAATATTTAGAAAAATCATCAATAAAAGTAATAAAATATTGATTACCACCACGGGTTAGGACATGATTGCTATCACAAATATCACTATGAATTAATTCAAGTAACATGGTTTCTTTATCTACTGATTTATGAGGTTTTCTAGGTTGCTTGCACACAAATTTCACAATTTTCTTTCGCATTAATAAAAGACTTGGGAATGAGATCTAAATGCATCATACTTTTTATTGTTTCAGAATTCACATGACCAAGTCTACCATGCCAAGTATCACAACATTCAACATTAGCAATAGATAAAAGAGAATTCACATTTTCATTACTAGAAGAAGTCATTACACTTAAACGAAATAAACCATCCAACATAAAGCCTTTACCAACAAACTAATCATGTCTGGAAATTATAACCTTATTGGATTCAAAACAACTTTATAATCATTTCTATTAATAAAACGCACTAAACAAATGGGGCTATTTATGTTTTTTTTTTTTTTTCAAGCAGTTTATGTTTCCAAAATAGAAGAGCAGTAACATAAATCTGTCTACAAGAACAATTTATGTCAAATTAAAAGGGAGGCCAAAACAGAGGAGTAGTAATATGAGTATGTCAAAAGAATAGTGTTATTCTCATCTCATTTTAAGAACACACGCATGGTCTTTTATAATTGAAGTTTAATGCAAAACCACTAACCTTTGTTAACTTCTAGAAAATAGGGAAAATGGGTATGACCATATGACTTAGTAGCATAACTTTCACCATTTATATTAAGACCATTTATAATCATAAAAAATAATCCTAATTCAGTCAACCAGAATTTCATTTGTTGTTGCCAACACAAAAAATTTTCCCTCAAAATTTTCAGGCTTGCTAGACAATGACTTAAGAAAATTCATGTTCGACAAGTAGCAAATAATCATAAATTAATAGAATTAATCGCTTTCCTCTCTAAACTTGTTAGAAAAATTTAAGCACAAACAACAGGGATAATTAATCTACTAATTTAGGAACTCGCAACAATACATTAATAACAAGCCAAAATTAAATAAGAGTCAAGTTTAGGATAGCCTGGGTCGAAGCACGCCGTAGCGCTCTCTTTAGAGAGAAAACGCCCCCACTGCACTGGTAAATTTGTTGATAGCACGTCCCTCTCCCAAGATACGACAACCCGTTAGTTCTCTCGTGTGCAGCGAAGAGGACCCCGAACCACTTGTAAAATTGAATGCTCAAGACAACGAATAAATATAAATACTCGGCTGACGTTACTTTTCTTTTATATATGATCAACCTTTTAATTTTGTTTAAAGAAAGAAGAAGTGAATTTTGAATAGAAATTAGATGTTCTAATAAGATGAACAATTATTAGTATGAGTGGGCCGTCTGTGTGATAAGATGAACAAAATGATGATTTTGTAGCATATGGTTGTCCGTGTGTGTTATATGTTATTTATAATGAACCAAAACCCCTTTTATAAATGAAGTCTAAACACAAGCCACTAACACATGTTAGCCACTAAAATAGGGAAGTGGGTAATTTAACCTTTAGTGGCTTATGACTAGGGGATTTAGTTTTAAATCAAAAATAAGAATATTATCCAACACAAACCCAACAACACAGCCCAACAACAGCGACCCAACGGAATATCTAATACTTTTTAGGGGACCTACTAATACTATTCAGTGGGACAACTAATATTTTTTATTAAAAAAAGTAATACCTTTTTAAGGGAATTAGTAAAAGAACTTTAGGGGAAAAATTAAATATTTTCAAGTGAACTATGTACTGATAATTTTCAAATTGAGCTATTAATCAGCATTCTTGTGATACTATATCATTGGTCAATATTACAAAACTAATACTTTCAAGTGAACTATATCTATACTAATACATTTCAGATGGACTGCTAGTACTTTTCAGAAGGACTGCTAATACCGGTCCCTAGATATTACAGAAATGTCATTGCTAATATGTACAAAAATGCCACCGGGTCGATCTTTTAGATTCATCTAACAGATTTTGGTCAGTTATACCGTCTGACAGGAGTTTTTGTCATGGACAAATAATAATATTCCATCATATTTAGTACTTAATTAAGTAATGGAAGGAGTAATGTTAGATAAATGTTTTTATCAAGATTTTGATGATTGTGTTTAAATGAGTTTTTTTATACCAAAACAATGTTTATAAATGTTGTCCAAATACTCCTAAATGATTTAAAATGCTTTTACTAATTTTTGGAGTATTTCTTAGAATTTATTACTCGATAAAATTGGACAACACTTTTGATGATTTTGTGTTAATTGGTTTTTACACCAAAACAATGTTGTCCAAATACTCCTAAAAGATTTGAAATGTTTTTACTAATTTCATGGAGTATTTCTTAGAGTTTATTATTCGATAAAAATGGACAACACTTTTTATGGTTTTGTTTAAATGAGTTTACTATGTTTATAAATGTTGTCCAAATACTCCCAAGTGATTTAAAATGGTTTTACTTATTTTTTGGAGTATTTCTTGAAGTTTATTTTTGATAAAAATCGGACAACATTTCAATTTGGAGGTCGGCCGGTCGACGGAAAGGTCGAATCGGTACAAGAAAACGCCAAAATGAAACAAAACCAGTGCAGCGAAAAAAGGGGAGGAGTAACGGTCAAGGTGAGGCCGACCGGCCGCACCCCCCCTAACCCCTACCGGATCGCACTATTTTCATTCAAACGTTCGAAATCTTATACAGAGTGACCGGCCGCGCTGTGTATCTTTTGACAGCAAAATTTGTACCGTTGAACTCTTTGACAACAAGATTTGCTTTTCAATTTTGTACAATATTTCTACATCTTGTGATCCTCTTTTTGTAGACAAAAGTGAAGAAGAAGGAGTCTATGTTGGGAGCCTATGTTGGTGAAGACTCTCCTATAAATAAAGGATGAATTGAAGACACAAGAGTGTACAACACAAACAAATACACAACAAGAAATCTGCAAATTTCCAAGCTTTCATATTCAACACTCTTGTTGTTTTATAGCCTAAGTATTTCACTTTCACATCTTGAGGTCTAGCTTTATTTCTTGATTACACTTGCACTCAAATTGTAATATTCATTATTGAGTTATAATCTTGATTTTTGTCATCATTCAACACAAGACATCCTTGTGAGTATTCTTGTGGAAAGAATACACTTGGGTGATCTAGGTGATAGGTGTTTCAAGAGTGTGGTGCTCTTGAGGTATTGAAGAATTTGGTATTCTTCAAGGTTGAAGATTGTGTAATCTTCACAAGGTGCCGTTGGAGATTGTGGTAATCTTCACGAGAGATTGTGGTAATCTCAAAGGTGGTGTTGTAGAAGAGTGTGGTGCTCTTCAAGGTGATGTTGTAAGTTGTTGTATTAATTTTAGAAATTAATAAAATCTTTTTTCTTTTTGAAATCCACCCCGGAGATACTGGGGTGGTAGAGGATTAGGCCCTATGTGGGTTGAACCTCTATAAATCGATGCGTGTTGTTTACATTCCGCACCTTTATTATTGTCTTGGCGTAATTGATTCAAAAAAAAGGGCGAAATCGAAAAGATGGAGATAATCTATTCACCCCCCTCTAGATCATCGTAGCCGCTTGGACTTACAAGTAATAGGAAATCGCTTGAAAGCCTAGTTGTAAGACATTTGTAAAACTCAACCATGTACATTGGTGCTATTTCCATCTAACTCTCTTTGCTCACATGATTAGTACTAAAAAAGTAATTATTAGCGTCGACGGGGCCAACCTGACCCCCCTGAATTTTTAAAATAATTTATCAATTTCAGTTACAAAAAAAAAAGAAAGAAAAAAAAGACTTGGACTTAATATTCAATTAGGTTTTGTACTCAATATTAATAATAATATTAAGCTGTCTATATATACTATTAGAGTATAGATGAATCAAAGTTCATGCAGTTTGCTTACAATGTTTGGTTTAAAACGTCTCATGTAGTTACGAATATAAAACATCGTAATAAATATTTAACATTTCTTCTAGCACATTTTTACCAAAAAAATTAAAAATCATTGGTTTTAACTGTTGGGGATACAACAAAAATCAAAGGGATACAACGAGGGATAATTTGTACTAACAAACGTCTATTACAAGAAAAGCAGAAGAAAGCAGTAAAGCAAGTCGAGACGAGCGAACTCTTTATTTAAGACTCTTGTTGCTCCATCATGATGCTCACGCTCGCAGGCAACGAGTCTCCCAAGATACATCGACTTTGGTAAAGGATAGGAGCTCCACAAATCCTTCTACCCGACGAACTGAGATGAGTGAGGCCTTGAGTGATGTCACACCCTAACGTAACACCTACTGTGCAGATGCAAATTTTGAGAGTGACAAACTATGAACTTGTATGCATGAATTTTGCTGATTGTGAACGTGTATTCCACTGAATGAAGGGACCTTTATTTACAGGGAAAATATAAGGGATCCTCCAAAGGAAAACCCTAATAATTTGGACTCAATCATGTCCATAATCATTGATCAAATCCTTCCTTATCTTGATTGATTCGTGCAAAGTCAATCCTTCCAATTGTGGTCTCAATCGGTGTAGGAATGATTTGATGCACTCAATCAAGATTCCATAAAATTGGTGATTTGAATCAAATTTGCCTATTTAACAGATAAAATCAAGTAACTTACCAAACACCGGATTTTGACCAATCTACATCTACCAACATTCCACATAAGTTGGATACCTTTACCATAAATATATCTTTCCAAGTGTACCAATTGTGCATCGATTTCTCACTCACCAATAAATGGTTTTGTGAAAATAATTACACCACTTGTTTCCAAAATTAACGAGTCTCCACACTTGGAATTTTGGCTTTACCAAAACTAATTTTTCCAACATTAACCTTGAAACCGGCGGTTTTAACCGCCGGTTCCACCACGTTCCACCGACAGTTCTAACTGACGATTGTTGAGATTAAGGTACCAGAACCATTAACCATAGTTCCAATTTTGATTTTATTTGGCCTAGCCTACATCCACCCCTTTGTGTATCAACCCAACCTACTTTTGTCGACTGACAACGTCATTGATTAGTGTAAAATGTGAAAGAATGAAGAAAGATGGGGCCAAAACAAATCTCTAAAATTGAGAGCAATGATTTGGTGGGGTGCATGAGGACAATGGATATTGGATCCCTACCGGCCACGATATTTGCATCCGTTGGTTTGACGGCGGCCCCACCGTGTCGAGAAAATGGTCGGCTCTCCCATCCCCGGTTTTTTTGGGATCTGCTCCTTTAGACGGCTCAAACGTTCTTTTCCAACTAAAAAAGTGACATTTGCAAAATCTCACATTATTCTCTCGCTTCATTAATTTTGTGCCCAATTTTACCATTATGGAGGCTATATAGACTATAGTGGATGAAGCGACAATTTTGTGAATTTATTATTTAATATTTTGTAGAATAGTAAATTAATAATTGTAAGTTTATAACATTATATTCTTGTGATCTTGTCAAAGAAAATATATTTGGAAAAGGTTATTTTATTTTTGTACTTTTATTTTTTTAGAATAAAATTTTATTTTGTTGAGGGCATGAGAAATTGAGTGTTTCAAGTATGAAGTATTGAAATTAAAATTACGAACTTATGAATGCATGCCATTTATATGAGTCTAATTTCAAGTGTTAAGAGTTAGTTCTCAAACATTTACTTCTTATACCAGATTCCGTTTTTTTTTTTAAATGATAAACAAACTTGTTACCAACAATTACTTAGATTTCCAAATAAATATTAGAATATTAAAAAAGGGGTGGCTATGTTTTGTCGTGAGAGGGAATATTTTGAGGAGGTTGTTTTGGGAAATGAATTTGCGAATAAAGATGAATGGTCCAGTAAATGTAATGATTTTTTTTAGTACAGTAAATGTAATGTTTGGTTTTGCTTTGGAGAGACATTTTTTGTCCGGTTAGTGAAGTTACATGACATCACCCATTTTCATGAATTATGTTATATTTTTTAATGTTAAAAAGGATGATAAAAAAAGTAATTGAATAAAGTATATAAATATTAATGTATAATAGAATAATATAAGAATGTGAATAGTGGCCCGTCATTTTTTTATATTTTTAAGGATAATTACATGTACTATCTTAAAATTTAGCCTAATTACAAAAAAACTCCCGTTATCTTCAACATTAATTACAAACATTTTCTGTTGCAAAAAATTACAAACATTTTCTTAAAACGTTACAAACACCCCATTGAGATTTGTATTAGCTTTTTCCTAAGGGTGCAATATGTAAAATAGAAATAAATATCAAATGGTTATTTGTAATTGAAATTAGACTAAACTTCGGGTAGTTTGTAATTATTATTTTATTTCTTTGAAAAAAACAACTAATTGTTTTAGGGGAATTAAATCGTCAATACACGTCATCCTTGTGAAAGAACAATTCCAAATATAGTAATAATCATAAAATATCTATGGCACCAAGGTGACGAGACTATCATTTTCATTTTCGGACAAACTTTTATTGTTGATGAAAAAGATATTTCATTCAGTTCAGTGGAACAGGGGCTGCCGACATTATTGACCACATCCATGCTACTGATCTATACCACTAAATAATCAAAAGCGCAACCATTGTGGGATGTCGTTAGATCATGTGTCGTATGTCGTTTTGTTGGTTGTTTTCTTCTAGGGCTGGTTTAGTACTTTAGTTTGCACCATGTGCACTTGCTAGGGGATTAACCAACCCTCTTTTTGTGGGGTGTGGGAATTAAAATGACAAGAGACCAATCTACACAATTTGGGTATAGTGCCATGCTTTCTATATGTTGCAATTAGAGGACACATATACATTGATTCAAAAATATATAATATTGGCATGACCACGCTTTAGTTAAAAATTAAGGTAAATTACACAAACTATGCCTTAGGTTTAGTCTGTCACAAAAAAAAATTCAGTTAAATTTCAAAATTACAAATTAATTATCATCTTAAGGTTTTAAAATAGAGGTGATCATGGTTCCGGAACATTTGGTTTCGATTCCAAAGTCGCCGGTTTTGGTTCCTCCAAAATGATAATATTAACACTGCTTACGTATTCTCTTATATTAGGGTATAGAGGAATTAAAATCCACATAACTCACTTATAATATTTGGTTTAAAAAGTGTCTCATGCGGTTGCGAATATAAAATATTATAATAAATATTTAACATATTTTTACCAAAAAAATAAAAATCGTCGGTTTTAAAATTGAAATTGGCGGTGTTCCACGTTTTTGACACCAAGAAATCATAACTGAGGCCGCCAACACAGATTCCGATTCAAAACTGACATTGACCACATTTTCAATTTCGGTTCTAGTTCCATTTGGTCACCTCTAATTGCGAAACCACATTGAGGTTTGTAATCTTTATTTAACAAATCGCCCATCTTGAAGGTGTAAATTATAAAATAGAAACAAAGTTGTTGGCGGCAAAAATATCATTTAATATTTAATATATAATTAGGTTTATATATTGAAATAATATTAATAATTGCCCAATAATCAATGAGCTACTGAGATGGAAAACCTAGCCCAAAGGAGTTTGAGGCGGCCCACAAGCCACTTTATCTTATATGGCCCACAAGGCCCATCACCAAAATATATAAAAGTCCATCCTCTTTATATCGTAAGAAAAATGCCTCATAATCCTTATAATTTCACTTAAGTATTATTCAATTTCGATTCTTGTCTTATATTCTCTCTTTCATTCATTGTCTTTGAACGAGCGTCGGATGGGCCTCCCGGGCAATCCCCTAACGTTTGTGTGTGTGCATACAAGTTCCCAGGTGGAAGACTTCTACTGGAGAGAAGAAGACTTAGACTTTATTAGAAACCATAACTTGTAATGCTCGGCCCTAGAAAATAACATCAGAGGTATTTGTAATTCTCAAAGATAGCTGTGTTTTTTTTTTTTTTTGTGGTAATTAGACTAAACCTCAAAGGTACGTATATTTTTATAGTTATCCCTAAGAAATTATATATATAGTAGGATATTTTGGTGTTCGATTTGAGGTCTATCAAGAATTAATCGGGTCGAATTGAACTAAGTCTTTGAATATCCAAACTGATTTATCACAAAACAAGAAGTTAGATTTGTTGTGGTGACTCTTAACTAAAACATTTGGATGCCTGAGTATTAAGAGTTTAATTGGAACAAGTAAACATGAAATATCAAGATTCAGTTTTTTTCACTAGGCATTAAAGGGGCATGCATGCTCACGTGTTGGGGAAATGAAACACAACATTGTCATTTGAGCATATCATTCTTCTAAATAAGACCAAGCACACAATCACGGGGCTTAGCTTACCGACCATCATAAGAGACTTAACCCGTTTCTTGTGGGATGGAGGTCATAGATTGAAAATCCCACTGCATCAAATTGTTCCTCTGGGCATATGCGAGCTGGTGAATATTTAGTGGAAACTCATGTTCGATTCGGTAAGAGATCAATTATTTTTAAGTGCACATTGTCCTTCGGTATAGTCAAACAAATACCAGTTTTTTTAAGCAATAGTTTTGCACCATAAGTCAACAGTCAAACCCCCTCAAATTAGCAATATTGTACAAATTGACAAGTGGTTTTTTTGCCACCACTCTTCCAGGTATTTTTCCAGAAAAGAAAAGGAAAACAATAGAATATAAAAGCATCTTATAGAAAAATTTAATGGGGGCTGGGAAACATTGCGCCGTTTCTACGACATCTTTTGTTTGTCCAAAGGCATAGAATAAAACATAAAAAATTATTGTAAAAAATTACATGATTTTAGCACTACAACATTCAATTACAGTGTGAAATCGTGTATCTTTTTTAATTGGGGTTATTGATTTTTTGCAACTCTCTACTATAGGGTTATTGTGGTTTTAGTCCTGTATTATTTTTTTTTTGTGAAAATAGTACATAAACTAAACGAATTTGTTGAAATGCAACCTAATACACACCGGCGATGGAATATTCCACCGGGATTCCATCACGTGACACGCACGCCCCTTTTTTTTTGTGAAAATAGTACCTAAACTAAACGAATTTGTGGAAGTGCAACCTAATACACACCGGCGATGGAATATTCCACCGGGATTCTATCACGTGATACGCACGCCCCTTTTTTAAGAGTATTTTCGTCAGTTTAGGTTGTCATTATTTATAAATGGACAAATATATCCTGTCATACCAACTAGGATTTATGGTCAGGAAAAATGAAATTCTAGCACCAGAAATAAGCGAAAGAATCTACCATTAAAATGACAACCGAAAAAATGAGAAAATTTTCCAAACTCAAGAAAGCAAATTTTTTTGAACCAATTGCGGAGAAATAATAATCGGAAATTTACACACAATTTATTAGAATACGATCCAATGGCTCCAATCAAGCAAATATTCGGGATTGTGGCAAGCGAGACTATCTGCGAAAATTATTGTGACTACATACGAGAAAAATATAAAACCTTCCTCGATGCGACATCCCAACAAAGCACTCTCACCACCATTTTGGAAGAAATCTCTCCCGATTCAAAAAGACGAAGTATTCGCCGCGCCGCTACTCCCACTCCACTCACTTGCGACCCGCCAGTCATTTGAAATCTTTTGCTTAACTGCTCTTTTTTGACTATCTCTGTTTACGAAAATGGAGACCTCATTTAAAAAATCTCTCCCAATTTAAATTCCGTCTTTATATTGTGGAAGAGAATTTTGATTGCCATTTTTAATGTGAGAATGGATTTACGAATGAGAAGGGTAATTTGAGATATTCGAATTAGGGTTTATATTGTGGAAGAGAATTTTGATTGCAATTTTTTTCACGGGGTAGAGATTTTCGGAGGTTAATGATTTGTTTAGTTTAGGGTTCACAACTTGCAATTTGGGAACGCTAACCCCTATTTGGGTGGGAGATTAATGACAACCTAAACTGACGAAAATACCCTTTAAAAAAAGGGCGTGCGTGTCACATGATGGAATCCCGATGGAATATTCCATCGCTGGTGTGTATTAGGTTGCATTTCAACAAATTTGTTTAGTTTAGGTACTATTTTCACAAAAGAAATAGTACATGACTAAAACCGCAATAACCCTATAGTACAGGTTGCAAAAAATCAATAACCCTTTTAATTGGCCATTGTAAGTTCAAAAGAGATATTAATGGAATGCTAATAAATGCAAAAAAATACATAAAACTAGCAAAAAAGATAGAACTCAATTGGCTAGATAATATATGCTTTCATTTTGAAAATTTTCGTTTTGGTAGAGAATAGTGGTGAAAAATTTTTTGGAAAAAAAAATTGAATTTTGAGAGTGTGATTGGATGTGAGATGTAAAAGTAATGATGAGAGTTGATTTGATTTAAAAATAGTAAAATATGATTGAATGTGATTGGTAGTTAGAAATGTGTGAGTATGTGAATAGTGACATTTGTGGGAGAATGTGTAATAATGATTATTTTTTTTGAAAAAATGTGTAGATGTGATTGATAAGAGAAAAAATGAGAAAAAGTGGAAGTGAGAGAATAGTATATTTTCTGAAAATTTTCATAAACAATCGCATTTTGGTCAAAAAAATTCTCCAAGGAAACAAAAATGAATTTTCATTGACATCCAATCGCGGCTTGGCTTTTTCTGTTAAATTCAGCCAATTTGACTTGGCATCAATCATACTTAGTTTTGCATGAGTTAGCTAGTTCTCATATTTGTGAAATTGCATGACTTTTGGTCTCAACCCATTTGAAGGCCCTAAATTATTATTAAAGACAACAAAAATGAAACAATGATCTTAGGCCTTCTCATTTTCTAGCTTTTTGTTACTTTCAAAATATTCGTGTATTCATTTTGTTTAGATCAGTATATAGGGATGGTGGCCTACCTAAGGAAAATGAAAAAAAAAGATCTTAATTAGAGGAATATGAGTGTCTTTCTAATTGTCATGCTATCGACACATTCATATGTCAATATGCACTTGTATACTATGTTATAATATACACTTTTGGGCAATTACTACAAAAATTCGGAGTTCTTTATTTTTGTCTTAGTTCTTTGACATTTTTCTTCGTTAAATCTTTTCCAACAACTAAAAAGTAATATATTCAATTAAAATATAAACTTTCATGGTCTACCTAAGAAACTGAACTAGTAAATTGAAACTTTGAGTTTCTCAAAATTCTCTCTCTACGTTCTCCTCTAGTTAGGAGTTTTGTTCTCTTTCAAGAGTCTGTTCCCGTTTGGGTTGATTAGGGTCTGCCGTTACCCTTCCGCCACCACCATTCAGCCGTCACCTGAGCTTTCGCCTCGTCCCCCCACCTCCCCAGCCCTCCTCGCATCCCCCCACCACACTTACCCCTGTCTATATCTCAGTAGGGCTTTCGTGTTCCGATTGGAACTCTTCGTTCCTACTAGGACTAGGAATATTTCTTCCGGCGCCGATAAGCCATACGACAACCACCGAAAGATTCTTAACCTCTATCTACTGTGCCTTCCCTTGATCCTTGATCCTCCTCTTACGTCTGGTTTCTTTTTTCTTTTTCCTTTACTCTTTTCTTTTTTCTTTTTTTTTCTTTTCTTCCTTTTTTATTATTACTTTTTCCTACCTTTCTATCCCACTTCTAGATGTCTCCTGCTTTATGTTTGTTTAATGCATGACCTGACCTTAATTCCTGCAATTGTAACTTTTTCCCCACAATTGTAACCCACGTTGTCTATCTTGTTTTCTTTTTTTCGTTTCTTTTTCCTTTTCTTTTCTTCTTCCCTTCTTTGAGTTTGTCGGGTTTTGTTTTTTTTGTTCTTGGGTGTCTTGTGCGGTGAGACTTCTCGTTAGTTGTGGAGTGAATAAAATGGATGACCTTGCGAACAGGACCATCCCCGAAAGAAAGAAACCAAATGCCCCGTACTACGATTACTCCACACACATCTATTCCAACGGCGGTGGCGACCACGAGCGGCTCCGCCCAACCCAATGAGTTGCTACGATTGGAATCTAGGGGCTTGGGAACCCTCGGACGATTAATGCGCTAAAAGAGAAATCGTCGTGAAGATCCCGATATAGTTTTCTGATGGAAACAAAGCTACTAACAATGCGAGATGACGGCGGCCGTCGGTGGGCGGTCAACTATCCGAATTGTCATATTGTTGATTGCGATAGAAGTAACGGAGGAAGAAAAGGTGGATTATGCCTTATGTGGAAAGACACACTACATATCGAAGTTAAGTTCTCATCCCTACATCTATTGACGGAAGTGGGAAATAATGGCTCGATTTATTCTTGGCGCTTTACGGGGATTTACGGGTGGGAGGAAAACTTAAAGGAACGCACCAGGGAATTAGTTAAGTGGTGCATGACCAAAATAACACACCCTGGATGTGCATAGGAGATTTTAACGAAATCTGTTCGGGTTCGAAAAATTCGGGGTCGACAAAAGATGAGGCTAAAATGAGGGCTTTTAGGGCAACCATGCATGACACCTAGCTAGATGACTTGGGCTTTGAGGTTATCGATTCACGTGGACAAATGGTCAACCAGGTGAGGCCAACATACAAGAGCGACTCGATCGATCATTGGCGAACATCGCATGGGTTACCAAATTCCTAGCTATCGAGTTATACATAAAACTCGAGTAACCGGATCATAGCCCTATCATGGTCTACGGTCGAAAACAACTACTAAAAATCGAAGGAAAAGATCACGCCGGTTCCGTTTAAAAAATGTGGCTCTAGAGGAATCTTGTAAACCCTACATCAAACAAGCATGGCTATCATCTATAGAAACTCAAACCCCGAATCTATCGATGTAGCAAAATCCACAAATTGGGGCTATCCATTTTAACTTGGGAAGCAAAACACTTTGGGCACATAGGGTCCCAAATAGAACAAACTCGGGTGCAAATCACACACATCCAAAGACTTAGGCGCGTTATGCGAGAACTCGTACACGTCAAAAACTAGAAAACAAGATGGATGAACTAATGAAAGCAGGAAGAAACCATGTGGTATCGGCGAGCTCGAGGCAAATTGGATGAAAGATGGGGATAAAAACACCGCATTTTTCCATCGCACTGCGGCAAGTGGATGGAAAAAGAAAATACGATCGAAAAAATTGAACCGAAAGATGGGGCAGTGGTGGACGATCGTGATGCCATCAAAAGGGTGTTTACAAGTTATTTCTAAAACCTTTTCACCACACAGGGGAATCTGAACATGGATGAAGCCATTGATGCGGTGAACGCAAGAATGGCCCGATGAACATAACGAGAAACTCATGGCACCTTTTAAGAAGCGAAATTATTGCACTCTTGGACCAAATGCACCCTACAAAATCCCCGAGACCAGACGGTATGCCAACTCTCTTTTATCAACAATTCTGGCCGACTATTAAAGGTGATGTTACCCAGGTTGTCTTAAACATCCTTAATAATTCTGCTAACCTGGACCTCTTAATCATACTCACATAGTGCTCATCCCAAAAAAGAAAGACCCGAACTGCCCGAGCGATTTTAGACCCATTAGTCTTTGCAATGTTATTTTTAAATTAATCACCAAAACCATTGCTAGTAGACTCAAACAAATCCTCCCCCATATTATTCATCCTTGTCAATCTGCTTTTGTCTCGGGACGTCTCATCACTGACAATGCTCTACTAGCATTCGAAATTTTCCATGCCATGAAATCTAACAAAGCTAAAAATCGTGGGTCCTTTGCGCTTAAACTTGATATGAGTAAGGCCTATGATCGGGTCGAATGGACTTTTCTCGAACGGGTCCTCTTAAAATGTGGTTTGAATGATTCGTTTGTGTCTTTAATTATGAGATGTGTTCTCTTTTTCTATGTTGTGATCAAGTAATGGCGAACCTGGTCCGATTTTACTCCTTCTAGAGGAGCTCCGCCAAGGACCCTCATCACCCTATTTATTCCTCTTTTGTGCGAAACTTTTTCAAAGATTAATTCGGTGAGCGGAATCTTTAAGCAAATTCACGGAACCGGGATTTGCAAGCGGCGCCCGATTTCCCACTTGTTCTTCGCGGATGACGGCTTAATTTTCGGTCGAGCCAACTCCGGAGAAATTGACGAAATAAGACGGATTATTCGTCATACGGTGAAGCTTCGGGCGGAGTTGTAAATTTGAAAAATCGAGATAAACTTGACAAAGGAGTCCCCATCACTCTTTTGCACAAGAATTGGGTGATCGACTTAAAGTCCGGAAAGTGGAAAAACACGGCATCTATCTGGGGTTACCAGCTCTGGTGGGACGGTCAAAAAAAGAAATCTTCGAGGGATCATTGATCGAGTTGGGAAAAAGCTAAAAATTGGAAAACAATAACTCTTTCGTAGTAGGAAAATTAATACTCTTAAAAGTGTTGCCCAAGCCATACCCACATATTTAATGGGCTGTTTTTCGGATGCCAAAGCAAATTTGTGATAAATTAAACTCTCTCATTTCTAACCACGGTGGGGACGGGAAAAATAGCGAACAACGTATCATTGGACTTCGTGGCGCAAATTATGCATCCCAAAAAAGAAGGATCGGGATTGAGAGAGATTGAGGCTTTTAATTTAGAAATGCTTGCAAAACAAGGATGGCGGTTGGCAGAGATGAAAACACCCTTCTGAACACTTAAGGCGTCTTTCTTTTCCAAGCGGCTCTTCTTAAATGCGAAAATCGATACAACCCTAGTTTTACGTGGAGAAGCATCATGGCGGGAAAGCGATAATCGAGAAAGGAGTTAGATGGAGAATCGGGGATGGTACAACTGTCCGGGTATGGACGGACCGCTTGATTCCGACGCTACACAACCTTCGGACTGTAGAGGATCGAAGCTCCACAAGATGAGTTGAGTGTTAGGGATTTGATGCTCCCAATGGAACCGAGTGGGATGAAGGTCGAATAATGAGCATTTTCAACGAAGAGGATGCCCAACAAATTCTTAAAATACCACTTCGATATACGGGAGGACAAGATGTGTTAACATGGGTACTTAATCCAAATGGACGTTATTCAGTGAAATTCGGCTACAAACTTGCTAAATGGTCGCAAAACGCGATGCCTCTCCCTCCGAAAGCGTACCATGGGTGCAGCGGTGGATATGGACTTTAAAAGTCCCACCGAAAATTCAAATTTTCATTTGGAAAGCCATGCATGGAATCCTTCCTACCAAGGCAAACCTCCTACGTCGGGCATGCGGTATTTATCCACTGTGCGGGAGATGCCATAGCACGGAGGAGAATATGGAACATGCGCTTAGGGATTGCCCGTGGAGCTAATTTTACTAGAAAGCCTCACCCCTACACATCTCGGACCATATTCTTCAGGAAAGCCATGCAACCATTTCTGACATGATCATGGAGATATCCAAGGTCAAAAATGAAGAGTACGCAACGCTATTTGCGGTCTTATTGTGGGCTTTATGGTATTCTAGGAATCTGCTCCAATTCCAAGGGAAAACCATCAACCACCAAGACTGTTACAATATAGGGATGAAATGTCTGCATAGTCGACTACCAACAGGTACAGGGCTCTTCCAACACTTTAAGCAAAACCGAACTCCCCAAGAAATGGAAAAGACCCACGAAGGATTTCTTAAAATCAACACGATCTGCGTCGGTCCGAGCTGGAATCGGAACTGGGCTAGGCGTTGTGATCCGCAACCATGAAGGCAAAATAGTGCGAACCCTTGCAAGGAAATTACCGCATGCTTTCGAGATTGATGTCGTGGAAGCCCTTGCATGCCGCGAGGGTGCCCTCCTTGCCCGAAACCTCAATCTCCAAAATGTGGAATTCGAAACGGATTGCCTTTAGTTGGGAAACGGACTCCATGGCGACACGAGGACCTATCATATCCGGGAAGCATAATGGAAGATATAAAAGTGATAAGTAGGGACTTCGCCTCGATTTGCCTTCAACCACATTCAAGGACAAATGAACGAATTGGCTCACAAGCTTGCTAGTTTTGCTTTTGATGTTTCATGTAATGGTTTCTTTTACGTATAATTCCCCAGACTTTCCACACGGGGTCACGATATTTGTAATCTGTTTGATCAATTATAATGCACTTTCTTTGTTTTCCTCAAAAAAAAAAAAAAAAAGAAATTGAACTAGTCCCTAGAAAACCCAAAATGAAATATTATTACACATGGCAGTTAGTTTAGTTGTGGGCCAATGGAAGCCCACGTGCGATCATCTGAAGGCCATTAATTCTTGGCCCGATACATTATAAATGTAGGCGAATTTGTTTTTTTATTACAATGGGGGAACTTGGGGAGGGAACACACGCGGCCGTATATCAAACCTGGGTCATTCACCCTTACAACACATCTCTCAAGCACTAGAGCACAAGGTTGATCCCTATACATGTAGGCGAATTACAAGTCCAAGAATATTGGACCACATTCCCGAGTGAGTTTTTCAGCTAATTATGAGAACCAAAATCAAGACCATCTTTGCACATCCTTTTTTTTTGAAGGATTAATTGTTTATCTCGGGCTCGTTTGGTTGGACTATGGTAATGTGCTTGATTAATTCCCACTCTACTTTTTTGGCCTTTATCGATGGATATTTTAAGGGCTAATAAGTTGTTTGTTTGAGTGATTGGATTCTAGTATTGGGTTGGTTTAAATAATAAGGTGTTTGGTTGGGTGTGATTTATACTATCTATACAATTCATTTTACACAATTGCCCTTACTTTATCATTTAACTTCCGTTTTTTACCTTCATTCCATTAAGCGTACTTTTGTCCATTCCTATGAAACGAGTTACTCATCCACATACAAAAGCCAAACTCTATCCTCGATATTTCCTCTTCACGGCGCCTGAAACCGACCAAACCAAAAATCGCGCACTAGAACTCGATTTGGTATGTACTTGGCCTCCAAATCGTATTCTTTTATCTGAATCGTTTGTTTTAATCTATCCCTGAATTGTTTGTTTGAACCGAACCCTGTCGTTTGTTTGAATCGAACCCTAAATCGGTTGTTTGATTTTGTGTTAGTCATGTACTCTACATCATCGAAACATTTTTTAATTATTGTGATATTAGTCATGTACCCTAAATCGCGCTATGAATTGTTTGTTTTAACCGAACCCTAAATCGTTTGTTTGGATTGGACTATATTTTTAATTTTAAAGGTGAAGCGTTCAAAAAAAACAGGACAATTGGCCCGAGAGAAAAAAGTAATACACCTGTTGCAAGTAAGTATACTTAATTAAAGAAGCTAGCATATATTTATTTTTCTGTTGTTCATAGCTATTTAGGATAGCTGGCCGAGGTGCTGTAGTTTTTATCTAAGTTGATCGTATTTTCAACAACAAAACGGTTTTTTAATTATAAGGAGTTCTTGAACTTTATCCTTCTTAAATTTTGTTAACCCAGATTTTACCAAAATAAGCATTGTCGGGACTCTTGTGTTTATTATGTAGTGTCACCAAGTCACTCAAACTCCACTGGCCGTTCATATGGACAATCTCGCCCGGATGCCAAGTTTTGTGATTGTGGCATTGAAGTGCCATTACAAACATCATGACGGACAAAAGTCCGGCCGTAGATTTCATAGTTGTCTGTCGTGTAATTTCGATAAAATCTTATATATCATTCAAGATTAATTATAAAAATCCACGACGATATATAATGTTTTATGTAATAGAATAATTTGCGATAATAAACAAATGCGGGGCCGTAGATGTGGATTCTTTGAGTGGTATGATCCTACGATGTGCGGCGGTCAATTCAAATCATACCAGGATTGTTAAGGACAATTAATACCCAACAAGACACCATAAATACCCCACGAGACACCATAAATCATCACAAGAACCGTGAACAAAAAATCACCTTGTTGTGATCATCTCTTGGTTGTGATGGTTGTTGTCATATTCCTTGCCATTTTCATTAAAAAATAAAATGGTTGTTGCACTTTCTTTTTTATGGCTAAACTTTTAGCTTTAGTATTGTAATCAGACCTTTTGAATTAAACTTTTAGCTTCACTATTGTATTGAGACCTTATTTATATTTCGGACTGATTTTTGGTATGAAACTTTTGATAAGTTGTGGCCCGAATGCAATGACTATTTTTAGTATTTTCTTGTTGTTGCACTTAATTTTTATATTTTTTAGAGTACATAATTGTTGAACTTTACGAATGTTTTGAGTATATAATTGTTAATAGTATATTGTATGAAAAATGTCTATGTTAATAGTTATGCCTCAGTCAAGTAATTGGACACCTGAAGAAGAAGATTATCTATACAAAATGTTGAAAAGATGTAATCGTTATCTCCGAATGGATGATAAACATGAGTGGTGTATGTACCTACGTTGTGTTGCGCAAGAACTTGGAAGACAATTTAGGAAGGAGTTCGGGCTTAGTAAACTGCAGAGTCAAATTCTATTATTCCGGAAGAACTTTTGGTCTTTTGTTCAGTACATAGAAACTACTGGTGCTACTTTTGATGCTGAACGAAATGTCGTAACCGTGGATGACAAATACTGGGAACGTATTGGCAAGGTAATAACACTAAAAAGTCTAGTTCTATTCACCATTCAAAAGAGACCATAAAATGAAACATTTTCACTCGTATTCAATATAACCAAAAGAGACCTATAAACCAATTGTTTCAAGAGACCATAAGTTGGGAAAGCGGACATTCGTATTCAATATAACCAAAAGACATTCCATCAGCATAATTAACAACCATTCAGTCAGCTTAATTAACATACATTCCATCAAGACACACAAATGAACAATCTGCAAATGAACATTCCATCAAGACACACAAATGAACATGCGAATCGGCAAATGAACAGACAAAGTAGCAAATAAATAGACAAATATACTTCAAAACAAATGAAGAATCTACTTCATATTCCCTGCTCAGAACAGACAAATTAACAATTTTCCTCCCAATTTCCATGAAACCACAAATGTTATACTATTGGTTTCATCACAAAAATGACAAAAAATAGCCTGACAATTGATTATCAAGATTACAGATTCCCTGCTAGCTTCATCCTTGCAAACTCGACTTTGGCTTCAGTCGGCAAACTGAAGAACAACTCCAGATCTTCTGTATTTTTCACCAAAAGCTTAGACACCAATAATTTTTCTTGCAAACTCAGGCCTCGTATAGTGCCGACAATCCCATAAACATCTTTCCTTGCCACAGAGATGTCATATTCATACCCAATGCGTTTGGCTATATCAGCCAATCTGGTATTAGTGTTCCGACAAAATGTACCCATGATCTCCACTAGTGGGTCAATTTCCTCTTACACCCGGCTGACTTTTTAGTGGAAGTAGAATTTCCAGGGGTTGCTTCAGGTTGACAGACAGACATCATCTCGGTTTCATCATTGTACTCCTCAAATAAGTTGGGAAACTGTTCCATGGGTTCTTCGTCAGGGTTTGACATACCATTACCATTTAAGACGTTGTTAACCGCCTCGGTGAAGCCCTCCGCGTATTCTCCTGTTGCCCTATCTTTCCCAAATATGTTAACCTTGATCATTGTAAAATGGCCAAGACTTGAATCTCATAAGACGTGCATTTGCATCAAGCTACAAATAAGGCAAAGTTCAAACACGATTCAGTTTACATAGTTGACAATATTAAAAAGATAAGCTCACGTGCACTATTTAATCACACGCAACAACCTAAACCGTTACCTTGACATAGTCAGCCCATGCCTCATCATGCGCCTCAATCATTTTGGTTGTGTCGTTCCAGCCTATACCATTACGTGATAACATTGATACAAGGCTGCCGTAGTCCTTCTTCCACACATGTATTTTGGAGTTGATGTGCGGTATACCTTTGAGATCCGTACCAGGTAGTGCCTTTGCCTTTTCCTGTTCCAAAGCTTGTAAATATCCAATTTTAAAGCCATTTTCAGACTTCCACCCGATAGTGATAATCTCCTTCAACGCTGCAATCACGACCTCTTCTTCACGACGACTCCAACTCCTCATACCTTTGTCATTCCTTTTACGCGCACCCTTAGAACCTTTGCAATTAGCAGGCTCCATAAAACACCTGTTCTTCAAACCACAACCTGTTTCATTTGCAGCTAACTTAAAATGCAAACTGAAAAAAATGATATTCACACAACAAATTATTTTTCACAAATTGATATTCAAACAACCAACCATTCGATTTCACAAATTGATATTCAAACACCAACCATTCGATTTCAGAAATTGATAATCATACACCAACCATTCAATAGTCATATCTACAGCAAATTAATATCAGAAATTGATATTCATACAATGCAACCAAGTTCATTAAAGTACAAAGTTCAAACAAATTGGTAACTGTTACAAACTGAAATAAGGCAAGAACATCAAATTCAAATACAACTTCATTCTTGTTCTCAACTAACCCCTAGCAAATGCCTCTCCACTCATTGTACATGTTATGAGACAAATTATCTCTCCAATTATTCCATGCCCGGATGACTCTACGTGTCAATGAATTCGTATCAATATCATCTTCGTTGTCATCATCCGAATCATCACTCAACTCACCTCTAATGGATCAATATGCAACTTCATTCGGACAAAGTTATGAAGAAGAGCGCATGCCATTATTATCATGTTTTGGATCTTTATATCATAAAAGGATTGACTTGAAGAATCGCCCATCTTTTTTAAAAGTCCAAACGTCCGTTCAATGACATTTCTAGATTTTGAATGGTTCATATTGAAAAATTCACGGGAATTTTGAGGAATTTGAGTTCCCTCCCCCCATTCATTCAAGTGGTACCTAACTCCTGTATGGAGTTGAAAAACCTTCTCCGTTCGTATGTACCCGTTGTCACATAGGTAATAGTTACCGTCATCGGTATGTGTAACAAAATTTTATTGACTATAAATAAAACTAATGAAGGCTCAAGCCAACCTGGAGACACCAATTATAACTCGAAAACTATATTATTTAGATAAAATACCTTGGGGACTTTCAAACCATTTGGCTAGTGATTTGCGCATCCCGTAAAATTCTACAATCTGCAGTGGAACCTTCCCAATCACTTAAAACATAAATGAAATTCATGTTTATATCACAAACACCCAAGACATTTACTGCCACGTCGCTTTTCTTGTTCTATATCTCGCCTTATCTGATTGAATCTCGTGACTTTGATGTAAGTACCATCTAAAGCTCTAGACAACCCTATACAATCAATAGATTCAGTCATACTTATGATTACAAAAATTTTAGTCATATTTTAAACTTAGTAATAAATAACAATGACATTTACCTTAAACCATTTCCATCTTTGGATTGGTGCAATTGTCCTCAATTGGCTTGGGACTTACTAGGAAGCGACTATGCAACCTCAAAACAGTTTAAAACATCATGGAAGTGCCTACTCACTTTTTTGACCGGATCTCTTGAAATCAAAATGCACCACCCGATTTTTCTTATGGTGGGCAAGAACATAAATAAATAATGCTACCTTTTACGTAATGGAGACATATCTAGAATCTACCAACCCCCAAAATGTTTTAACAAATAACACAAGTCTACCAAATGCATCACGGGTCATCCTTAAATTGTCTGGCAGTCTACATCATTCATTGCAATCAAGTCATTCAAGTGTTCGACATGTTTAGAATCCTATCTAGCATGTGATATCTAGTTCCTCTGAGCGATTTGATATTCGCTTTTTGAGAGCGCAACCGAATTATCCTTGTAACCAAATTCATTACAAAAAAACTTTCAATCATTATTTCCTCAATTATTAGAAAAACTTGACTCTTCTTCCTCGAAATTTCAGCATCGTTCACAAATACGCCTTTGCAATATGAATCGATATTATTGCATAAAATGAACATACATGAATGTAGATACAAAAACAATCATATATATATGAAATGGCTAAACCGAAGTGAAACAACCATCACCGTATTTCACTGAATCTAAGTAATAAAAACAATCACCATATTTCACTGAATCTAAGTAATAACAACAACCATCATATTCTCAATATCTAACTGACGACATAGCAAAATATTACAAAGCATTTGACAATAACAAACGAAGGTGAAAGAAGGAGCTGAAGATTAAAATCCTAAGATGAAGTGGCGACGAGAAGCACTGACCTTTTCTCGAAGTGGCGACGAAACCGACGCCGGGAAATCGAACAAAATCTGCAAGGGTTTAAAGAAATGGAAATGAAGAAATCATATAGAACCATGACATTTCTCACAAAAACGTAAACGAAACCGATATTGGTGTACTTACTATGAGAAGAGATGCGCGGCGCTAGGGTTCGAACAAGGCCAGTAGAACAGTGAGAGTCGTGAAGAAAATTTCAGTTGAAATGTAACAGAGAATGCGTCTGATGTGCTTGGAAGGCAAAATTAGGGATTTAAGGGTAATGAGGTAAAATCATATTGAAGGATAAAGGGGGTTAATCTACATCCCACCACTAGGGTGGGATATGGTATAACAAAAATCAGCTGATTAATGACTGGGCCCAAGCATTTTCAAGGGCTTGACCAGTTTGAACCAAACAAGATAAAAGGTGTGAAATATTAAAAAACTGTGTGATATCCCTCACATTAAGGGCAACCAAACAGGCTCCTGATGTACAAATAATGTAACTTACCCTTTCTCTCTTAAAAAATATATGATATATTGTTTATTACCAAAATGAGTATACAAAGTTCAACCTTATTGAACAAGACATTTAGAGGGAAATTAATTGTAGCTCAGTTTGTTGAAGCATTGGTAACCCAGACCATTGACCTGAGATCAAATCCCTTTCATCCCTCCAGGACCTTGTAATCCAAAAAAAAAAAAGACATTTAGAGCTTAATATCATAACCAGAGTGAGTTTATACTCTTTTTTCTCTAATCTTGGTGACAAATATGACTTAATGTTTATATTTAATAGAAATGTTTGCTTTGTTTACATGAGATGCAATAGCAGTTTCATGGACTATAAGCAATAACTTTTCTTATCCTAATTAGAATATGGCCCTAGAGATTTATTCAATTAGTTATGAGGCCCTGAAAGCCGAAAATTTGTACTTTCTTCCCTAAACAAAATTTTATAAAGGTATAATTACAAACACCCCCCTCCCCCAAGGTTTGGCCTAATTACAATCAAAGATTTTTGGAAATTATAATGAGGTTTGATTTTGTCTTACATATTTCTCATTCTTAAACAAAAAAACATTTCACAAAGCCCTTGCATTTATAGAAATATTACAGTTACCACTTAAAGTTTAAGACAAAATCAAACTTTAACGTTTTTTTTTTGTAATTTTCAATAACCTCTGGTGTTTTTTGTAATTAGCCTAAATCTCAATTTTTTTGTTTAAATAGTTATTCCTTTTATAAAAGGATGAGTGGAAACAGCAGATTCTATATGGTGGCCAAAAGTCTTTAGGTAAACATGTATTTATCCAATAAGTTTAATTGCAATAGTTAGACATGCAAATTCCAATAATTGAACATTCTCCAAAATTACTTATGGATAGAGCCATGAAAATCTATTAAATCCATCACATACCCAAACCAATACACAAAACAATCTCACAAAGAGTAAGACATGACTATCCTCAATATCCATTTTTGGGTGGTGGTAACCCTAATGATGCCCGGACTTATGGCTATGAACACTCAATTGGCCTTTGGCCTATCTCCTCCACCAGGATCACCACCCGGTTTTAAACAACGGTATAATAACATGATCGATTTCATTAAGTATTGCGCCAAATATATGCATAGGTTTTCGCCTAGATTCCATAGACCCAAAGAAATATGTTGCGAACATGCTCGCAAGGTGAACATTCCGCTCTTTTGTAAGATTTTCCTTATACCAGAGACGGAGATGATATTTAACCCTGCTAAAGTAGCGATCATCGCAAAAGATTGTGGCAAGCCGCTACGCCGCTTTACAAGATGTGGAAGTAAGTGTTAAATTCCTGATTACCACTGCATTTATCTTAACACTTACCTAGGTAATTTTTTTTTTTCTTGTATCATTAAGATTTTGTATCAAACAACTAATTAGGTTCCTAAATGCAGGCTACTTCGTCCGAAGGGGTCCACCAAAAACTCAAAACAACTCCTCAGAATTCCTTCCACCAAACTAAGACAATTCAGGAACAAATATTGACTAATGCAACAACTTTATCTTCGATTAATTAAATTAAAAACTGCTTATAAGTTGGGTTTGGAAGTGGTTAAATGATCACATATTATTTATCTATTAATAAAGCTTATACTTATATATACTATTCTTATTGTGTTTTTTTTATCTCTTTATTAGTGTAAGATTGTGTTTAATCAATTGTTTCAATTTGTTAATAATTTCACATATGATGTACTCGGGAAAAAAAAAAACATCTCATTTGATTACTAAAACAAAGTCTCATTTGATTATTGATGTTAGTTCATATATAAATACGTCATATATAGTACTATCATACTATGTTTTTCAGGACTTGTTCGAATTCCTTAAGAACAGATAAATTGCATGAGGATGTAGTACTTGTCGTGGTAAATATATAATATATAGTCTATTCTAACCCCTCAGCTAGACACAAATGATATTGACTAAAAATATTTTAAAAAAATAAAAGAATAAAACGAACAATGGTCTTAATTAGGAGAATAGGATCGTCTCCTATCCTATAATCATGTGATTCTTAACATGCATATTCAATTGTGATATGCAGTTGCATGCTATACTAAATTCTAATATAAACTTTTACGCAATTAACAAACATTATTATTTAATTTTCTTTTCCTTAGTTCTTCGGGATTTTCTTCATTAATTTTGTCATTAAATTTATAGTTACTTATAAAAATACCGACAGAATAAAAAATATTGTATTCCTGCGAACTATACCAACCAATTATCGACAAATCACTAAGGTTGCATTTGGATGGGGAAGAGGACTTGAGAGAAAGTTTTTAAATTACTCCAAATAAAATTATTTGAAATCTTCCAAAATAACTTCAAAAATAGTTTCCAAGGATTTGAAATCCATTTTAAAATAACACCATTCAAACAATCTCAAATTTCAATGGGTTTATTAGTGTAGATTTAAAATATTTGCTCCAAATTCATCAATCCAAATGAATCTTAATAGTTTTTAGAGTAATTACCATACTTGCCCTACTTTTCGGTAAAAATACCACCAAATACGCTCCTATCACTTTTGTACCTATATTTTTCATTTTTTACGCTCCTGCATATTTTTTGATTATTTTTACATTTTGTTTTTGTTTTGTTTTTGTTCTTGTATTGCTTTATATGTTTCGATGTTGTTTTAATTTATTTCTTTGTTGTTTCTTTGTTGTTTCGATATTTCAAAACAACTTTTACCTATTTTTTATGTTGCTTTTTGTTCATGTATTGTTTTGTACATTGTTTCTATTATTTTTGTGTTGTTCTATAATATTTTTAATGTTATTCTAATAATTTTTTTTTGTTGTTTCCATGTAGTTTTCAATGTGTAGATATAGTTTTTACCTACTTTCAAGCTTTTTTTTATTCATGTGCTGTTTTTAATATTTTTTTCGTTGTTTCTGAGTTATTTTCATACTATTTTTAATGTTGTTCTTATGTTCTATTGTTGTTTCCACATAGTTTTTGATATTTAAATATAATTTTTACCTATTTTTAAGCTCCTTTTGCTCATATGGTGTTTTCTATATTGTTTCTGCTTGGTTGTTTTCATGTTTTTTTTTTTATGTTTTCATGCATTGAATCAAAAATTGAATTATGTTTTTTTATTAATGTTGTTTCTATATTACTTTCAATTTGTTTGGTTTTAATATGTGTTGTTTTATGTGTATATTTCTTGTTTTTTATAAGATTTCGAGTATATAATGGATTACTTAACGGGGCCAAAATTTATTTTTCCACTGAAATTTAATTAGAAGAAACATGTTTAAAATAAAAAAAAACAATAAAAATATAACAATATAAAAAAGTTCGGAAATTTTAGCAGAAGTGTATATTTGTCCAAATTATTAAGCATGATGGCATGTCAATGTAATTGCAGGCGATCTAAAGGCCTTAATTCCGTAGCCCAGTAAACTTAGGCGGATAAAAGTCCAAGAAAATCTTGGACCACATTCCAGAGCTAGATTATTTCAGCATTGCTTATTTTGAGAACTAAAAATATTATAAATACAGATTACCATTACACATTGTGTAAAACTATCAATCCTTATCTGTTAAAATTTGGAAGAGTTCGATTTCATCTTTGCATAAATATTATATTAGTTTATCTTATAGTCTAATTTATAAATGTTGATTATAGGGATTAGAATTTGACGACTCTTTTTTTTTTTTAAAGTACAAATCCTAGTGGAGGAGAAAGTAGGTGAGAATCGAACTCAAGCATATGCCTGAGCTTTACAAACATCTTACTACTAGACTACCAAACGATTCCAATATATTAGTATTTGATGACTCTAATTAAATATTTTTTAGAGAAAAAACACTAAACCTCCAAACTATGCGACTTTTTGCACTTTGCCATATAAACTAATTTCATTTACTCTTTACCATACAAACTACACAAGTTTTGTTCTTTGCCCTATAGCGATCATCGCCAGTGGAATATTCTTCGAATATTCCGGCACGTGCCCTCCATGTGAGGGTAAAATCATCTCTGCCTAAAATTCAAACAAAAGTAGTTACACTTTACCATTTGAACTTTATTAAGAATTTCACTTTGTCATCTGAACTTTGTTCAATTTTCACTTTGTCATACCAATATAAAAAATTAGAAAAAATACATGTATATACATTTATTTATCTTATTTAACACATAAAAATCACAAAAATAAGTTTAAACCATATCGTGAGTGAATCGAAATAGGAAATATAGCATATACCAAAATTACTTTTATATTATATATATTATCGTATATATTACTTATTTTTGTATTATAATTTATTTTTTGCATACTAAAATTAAAAAAACACTAAATTGATATAATAATTATTATTACAATATTTAATTTTTTTTTACAAAATTTCAATTTACCAAATCTGAAAGTGAAATACGAAAAAAGGTATGGTAAAAGTTTGAGCCGAATTGATTATTTTGGTACAATATTCAGCACACGATGTGTACCTAATTTTTTGTTCAATTATGGTTTTTGTTCGTTCACCAAATACCTATTGAGTTTAACCTCTACTTGTAAGAGTATGAGAGCAATGTAGTGCGATAATCGACTAGAGTTGTCTCACAAGAAAAGTTTAGTCAAGCGTGTAATTATTTGAATTTATGAAAAATAAAAATAATTCTTTAACACTATAATAAAGTTTTGAATATGCAATTAATAATTGAACTAAGAATTAAAAGTACATATCTAAAGCAACGTCACATTAGAAAATTGGGATGAAATCAATATAAAAAATATATAAACCTTAGAACTATTCAAAGATGTCTAAACTACCAAAAACAAATAGATATCAATGATATTTATACCCACGTTAATCATATACCTAAAATAATACCATTGATAGTATATTTTACCAAGGTAAATATAATTAAGTTTTTCTTTTACGAATAAACTTTTTTTTAAAAAAGATAAATAAATATATATGCACATAATTTTCTTAATTTCCTTAAATTGATATGACAAAGTGAAAATTGCGCAAAGTTCAGATTGAAAAGTGAAATTCTTAACAAAGTTCAGATGGTAAAGTGTAACTACTTCTGTTTAAATTTTAGGCAAAGACGGTTTTGCCCTCACGTGGAGGACATATGCAGGAATATTCGGAGAATATTCAACCGACGATAACCGCTATAGAGCAAAGTGCAAAACCTATATAGTTTGTATGGTAAAGTGTAAAAGAAATTAGTTCATATGTACGTAAAGTGCAGAAAAAGGCATAACTTGGGAGTTTAGTGTATTTTTCTCTATTTTTTAACATGTTGATGTACCATCGGTGTAACACACCGCGGTTTCCCCATTTAAAAAAAAAAGGATGTATTGGTAATAATCAAATGAGTATACACAACTCAACCTTATTGAAATGACATTTATAAAAATTTCATGGACTATAAGCAATAACTTTTCTTATCCTATTTAGATTAAGGCCATAGCGCTTTATTTAAATAGTTAATTTCAGGGCTCATCTCTTAAAAGTATCAACTTTTCCTAGACAAAATTTATTTGTGGATGAGCTGCTATTTATGTTGGGTAGTTAAAAGATCTGAAATTTATGAAGGGGTATTCTTACCAAGTCTCAAGATTTTGGGTGTGAAACAGTCACAATTAATACTCCTAAAAACTACTCCAAATTGGCTTTAAATTAAGATGTTTTGAAAAATGACATTTAATTAATTTTTCCCAAAAACTCATTTACTCCTCTTCACCACTGCCAAAAGTCTAAGCAATCACATGGATAGGTAAACATCTCTTCATCAATAAGTTTAGTTATATATAAAAGTTAGACATGCAAATTTCAATCATTGATTCTTTTCCAAATAATAAAGCCATGCAAATCTTTAAAATCCCTCACATACTCATCCCATTACACAATTAAAAGAAATAACAAAGAGAAGACATGGCCATTCTCAATACCCATTTTGTGGTGGTGGTGACCCTTATGATGGCCGGAATTAATGTGGCTATGAACACTCAATTGGCCTTTGGCCAATACCCTCCACCACCCGGTTTTAAACAACGGTGTAGCGACATGATCGATTTCATTAAGTACTGCATGTTTTATATAAATAGGTATTCACCTAGATTCCATCACCCCAATGAAAAATGTTGCGAACATGCTCGCAAGGTGAGCATTCGGCTCTTTTGCAAGATTTTTCTCATACAACAGACGGAGAAGGTATTCAATCCTGTTAAAGTGGCGAGGGTCGCAGAATATTGTGGCAACCCGCTACCTCATTATACAAAATGTGGAAGTAAGTCTCAATTTCTTGATTATTACCACAACATATATTGCAAAGTGACCTAGTTGACCGACTAATGGCTTTGAAAGTATTGTACTTATTCATGTATTATTCTAGTTGCATATTTAAGATTGCATGATAAGTATGGACGGAACTAGATAATGTAGATAAGAACTAGTAGAAAGAGATGATTTGTTTTACTTTTTAGGGGGGCAAAATTTTAACATTTTATAATTTTAATTTATATACAAAATTTATATTAATTATATAAAACATTTGAAGTTGGTTGGGGGGAGGGGAGGGGAGGGGGGGAGGGGGCGACCGCGATGCCAACCTCCCTTGGCTCTGTCCCTGACGATAAGCATATCAATTTATCAAGTGATATATACTGCCCCTGTTTTAACATTATTGTTCTGTTTGCAAATAGTATAAATTCAAACAGGTTAATATATTTGAACTAGCTTATTATATATATTTCTTGATCCAATTTAACAATTTTAACCTCCATATCAAACATAACAATATGAAAGGTTAATAATGCTAAAATTATTAAAAAGTTAATAACAGAAAATGTTTAAGTTGGATTGGGGAAAAAGAGTATGAATCAATATTCCACTTAGAATTATAATCAAGTTGGTAGTAAATAGAAGTGATCAATCATTATAGAAGTTGGGATGCAGAAAATATATTATTTGAATTATTAGTATTGTTTTAAGGAAGCTAATTAAATTAGCATGCTTCTCTATATAATTTTAAGAACCATTTACTTGTGAAGGATTTTTTTTTCCGTGTCTTTTATAACGGAACGATATATTTTCTATCTGATGACTAATTAGGCTTCCTAACTGCAGGCTACATCATCCGAATGAGTCAATCAAGAACTCAAAACAGCAACTCAGAATACCAATTCCATGCACTTAATAAAACAAGTTCAGAAATAAATGTTGATAGCAACAACTTTATATGTGAAAAAAATTAGAATTTATGACTTGTTTCTGGAAGTTAATTTGTTAAATGATCACATCTTTCTTATCTAAGCAATTAACTTATTAAAGTGTATATGCTTAATGCATACCATTATTGTTATGTATAATTGTGTTCTATTTTCTTTGTGAATGTAAGATTGTGTTTCGTTACATTATTTCAACTTGTTCATTAATTCTTTTGCCATGCCAAACGTGGAGAAAATGAAAGAATATATTGGAGCATATTAATATTTTCCAGGACTTGTCCAAATTCTTTAAAACGTGTGAATTATAATTGGTTAGTTGTTCCACCACGAGCTTGTAGTTCAAGTGATATCGCTAACCATTTGTAAGGGTGTTGACCGGGGTTCGAACCCGTATCATTCAATTTCTTTGAAATTTATCTCCTCCCCTCCAACCAGTACTCCCAATTTATTTAAAAAATTGGTTAGTTGTTCCTCATGACTCAAGCCAACATCGGTCGGGTCTATTACATTAACTACTCAAGTGGATGGCATGAACTTTACCCATCGGAGTCTGCAAGCAAGACTCTGTTGCAATGGCCTCTAGTAATAACTATTAGGACTTGATCTCACTAGCAAAACGACTTGGGGATTTTATTTAGGGATAATTACAAAAAAGCCTCTGAGATTTGGGCTACTTACAAAAAAATCCAAAGATTTTTTAAAATTACAAAAACTCTACTGAGGTTTGATTTCGTCTTACACTTTTCTTAAAGAAGCAAAAAATATTTCGAAAACCCCCTTGGCATCTATAAAAATATTTCATTTACCTCCTTAAATTTAAGACAAAATCAAATTTGAGGGATGCTTTTGTAATTTTGAAACATCTATGGGTTTTTTTGTAATTAACCCAAACCCCAAGGGTTAATTATCCCTTTTATTTATTGATGCATATTTATAAACAAATCTATGTGCCATCTCACAATCTTAACGGGACATCACAAACTTTGTGTTGGATTGAGATTTCATGTTCAACATTCTTATTTCACTCTCTATTATTGTTGGATTAATCATTTTATACCCATGTCATTCATTCACTGCAATAAAATAGTGAGTGGTTGTGGTACACTTATATGCTTGAAGGCTTAAGAGGGTGTTTAGGTCAACTCATAATTTTCTTAAAACATCTCATAAGACGTTTGGGAGCTAATAGAATATTTTCCTGTGTTCAATAGAATTTTTAAATTAAATGGAAGAGTTACATAAACTCTCAAAATTAGATGTTATAGTCTTATATATATCATGCCCCCTTCAAAAGATCATGACCAAAAACCAATTATTGACTTTTTTATGATAATAAAATAGTCCTTGTTATATAACAACAATTTAAGAACACAAGAGAATTATTATAGAACTATCAAAATATTAAGAAATAAATATTAGAGAGATAATAATATTGTAGAGAGAATGTAATTACTTCTATTTCTCTTTGATATTGTTGTGGATTATCATTCAACAAATTTCAACAATTTATAGGTAAAAATGTAAAACTATTCAAGCATGTCTATTGATGCTTCCTCCATTATATTTGCTAAAGCCTATTGGTGCTTCTTCCACTAATTTTGATAAATATGCTAAAGTCCACATCAATTGACAAATTATCACAATACTCCTCCTTGGACGTAGCATTATAGGAAGTTGGATGAGTATGCCTCGTTAAAAACCTCACGCCAGAAAAACCCTGTGGGAAAAAATCGGACATAAGAAAAAAAGAGTACATTCTCAAATCCTGACTTGTGCATAAGCTGCCTCGTTAAAAACCTTAAGCTGAAAAAACCCAATGGGATAAAAACCAGACAAAAGGGAAAAAGAGTTGTAGGTCCCAAGGGGTGAGAGTAGGGGTGTGCACGGTCCGGGACGGTTCGGAGATACATAAATCTCCAGAACCGCCCCGAAGTTCGGAGATTTTAAAAATTAATCTCCAGAACCGAACCGTAGAGAAACAATCTCCGTACCGAACCGTACCGAAAATTCGGTATGGTTCAGAACGGTGAAACGGAGATTAATCAAAAGTAAAATACACAAAATAAAAAAAAAAATAAAAAAATGAATGTAAAAATCACCAAATAATTATAGTCCATTCCTTTTTTTTAGTGCAATCTCAAAATAAATACTACAACCATAAAGGGCAACACAATCTCAAATTATAAATTCATAATAAATAATACAATCTCAACTACAATTATATCAAAAATATGTGTTCTAATAACACATATACTTTTAAATAACTCCATCCCTGAAACATCAGCTCCATCACTCCATCAGTGAAACATCATCAATCCATCTTTCATTAACCATTAATTATTTGATTGATTGCAATCCAATTCTGCCAATATCAAAATAAAATTAACCATTGAATAATTTATGTCGAAAATTTTGTAAATCTAAAGTTGATGGTTTTTAATTTACTATGGATCATTGATGTGTAATTATTGTATTTCGGATGTACAAAACTTTTAAAAGTATAACATATAAGTATCGACAATAAAGAAATTTAATATACATCACTACAAGAAATTAGAGAAAACATGACGATAAAATTCGTCATATAAATGTCCTTTTTCGTCACTAAAGTTATTAGGTGACGAAATTTGTGCGTCATAATGATCGTCGCTGTAGCCCCGTGGTAAAAGGTATATGTGACGATTTTTTCGGTTCATCACGAAATATATAATCTTTGATGACGCTAACGACCAGTGTCATTATTTATATAATTTTTTGTGACGCCTAAATCAACATATAAATGACGAATACATACTTTGTCATCCAAACATTAGATTTTGGTGACGAAAATAATTATATTGCCAAATTAATCAAATTTTAATGACGTCATCAATGTCACAATTGCATTAGCTACTTCGTCATATATTATATAATTTGTCATAAAAGAGATGTTTTATAGTTACACAATATTGGTCGTCACTTAATGAGTATATATATGATGACAAAATAATGTGTCACAAAAAGTAATATTCAATGACACGGCATTCATTGTCACCAAAAGAATCTGAAACGTGACAACATGTTTTGTCACGAAAAATAACATCACATGACAAAATTGATTAAGCGACACTAATCGCGTAAGATTTGTGATGAACCGGTTCGTCATAAAAGAAATATATGATGGCAAAATATTTCATCACTAAATAGTTTTATATGGTAACACGCAAAATCAACATAAATGACTCATTTTGGGTGACAAATTTAATATATATATGGGATTGTACAAGTCGTCATAAAAAGACTATTTCTAATGACCAATTTTATATTGTCACTAAATGGATATGTACGGTGACGTCTAAGTTCGTTGTGAAAATGATTAGTTTCAGTTACAAATAGATCAGTGTCACCAATTGATTTTTATATGACAACATAAATAGCTGAAATGACGCATTGGAGACTATATATCTATATATATCGATGTATTAATTTGTCATATTTTATCATTTACATTGTGTAAAAATAAAATAAAATCTCATGATGAGAAAATTCATTATTGACTTTCCACGTACATATTATTAATACTTTGATTCAAAGATACGTAAATTTGCTCTGATATAATATTCCTAGAAGAAACAAATGCCTTCATAATATTCTTGCCCATTGCTTGACCATGTCCTCTTTTCTTTGAGTTGGAAGTCTCGCCAGCACATTAAAAAACCGTTTTACAACGTATATATACATCATTAGTTCAATTCACTAACTATATTGCAAAATTTAGCATCTAAAGCATAAAAAACAGAATTGGTGTTTAAAAATTGGCCAAGGCAACTACGAGAAAAGGATTTCAACAGCCCCACAAACTCAAAAAGAACACATTGAAAAGAGGCATTCCCATGTCTCCTTTTACTAGAAATACTAAATACATATCCGGTTCCGTTTATTGATTTCCACATTTGATGAAAACATTTTAAAAAACTTAAATATACAGATGGATCAGATCAGGCCATGTATCCGGAACCCATCTCCCCAGATATGTAACAGGTAATCTAGTATTGTGCAATTCATAATTTCAACCACTATTTCTTTTTATATCCATTTACAATAATTCCAAAAAAAAAAAAAAAAAACGTTCACATTTCTAGAATATATAAAAGGAACATTTAGATTCTGGAATGAAATAAATGATGATGGTGAAAGTGTGTGGAACTTTGAATGCCTTGACCAAGAGTCACATCACATAGCAGACTGTTTGCAGAATTTATATTTCTGAAGGCTTTATAATACATGAAAAGTAGACATCTTGTTAGGAATCAAATTGTTTGGTTTTTCATTGCTTTGGCCTCATTATGCCTTACAGTTTACACTATTCAATTTCCCCTTAAAAAGGATGATATGGAAATGCAAATGCAAGAGCACTTCAATATGTATTAAAAAAATAGAAGAACTAAATAATTATCTAGCCTTATAGACAAAAGTCTTTCCCCAATAATGTGTTCACACTTATTAAAAGATAAAATCATGAATGCTAAAATAGAACACAATCGATGCCATAAAATTCAAAAAAGCTCCCAGTTTAGAAACAAAATCAAATTAAAAAAAACATAGATCTATTCTCCATTGACTTCTATAATCTCTAAGGATTACCCTACAATACACCAAATAAACAAGTGTGGTCATGTTCCATGATGTACATGTTGATTTTACTATATCAATTATGTAATGGGATATGACTAGAGCAACTATCTCAACTCATCGTCGTCTCATCGTATTTTCCATGCAAGTGGAAATACTTATGATGATGATGGTTTTGGAATTTCATCTCATTTCTCCTTCGTATGAAGGTTGCGTCAGGAAGGGCATCCGGCGTAAAACTTTGTCACTTTGCCTTTTGTGTGAATTTGTGGTGTTAACTAATTTTAGACAATTAATTGACACTATAAACTTCACACCACCGACCCCACATAGTGGGATAAGGTGCAGTTGATGATGATGATGACACCAAATAAACAAGTCACCCAGCAAAATAAACACAGTATTTTTCAAACGAGTAACTGTAAATGATTAAAGCAAAGTTGGAAGCTTCTCACACAAGTCAAACGCTCAAAGATAGAGACTCACTATGAGTCAAAGCGATTAATGATTTTTTTGTTGAATCCATATAAAGATAGAAGAAGCTTATATGTATAACCATAACCATTTTATGTTATCTAGTTTCCTCCTCCCTCCCTGAATGGCCTCGTTGAGTATTTTTAATTTATTTTGGGTGAATACATTGTTCTAGTTTATAGGGGAATTAGACAGATATGGAATATGTTTGGAAACACTATATCCAAATTAAGTTTAGGGTGCTATCAAGAAAATCTATTTCAAATCAAGTTTGTGAAGAAAAACAAAAAAACATCATAAATTTCTAAGTTTATCAAAAATCTCATGATTCTCAGCTCCAAACCAAGTAATCAACCTCTTCTCAATTGGAAAGAAACATAGAGCAAATCAAGAAAACTAGCTCCACTCTGAAATTAAACAAAGAACAAAATAAGGGGAACAAATTCTTTCCCTGTCAATCTTTTAAGATACAAAAATTATAATTTTAAAAATAAACAGGGGAGCTTATATTAATAGAACAGTAGACTGACAGAAAAACCCATAACCCAAAAACTTCAAACTAAATAAAATCAGATAAAAAATTAATTCTTACCTTCTAGGCTGTGAAAAAAGAAGAACAAAAAACAGAGCAGGTCCAACTGTAATAGTTTAGGGTGCTATCAATTCCTATTTTGATTCAAATCTGGATTGAGTTTTGTAAAGGTGGAACAAGCGGTTCTCACTTCTTTTTTTATCCTAAGGTAAGATAGTTGAGTTATTTACTCTAATTATTAAGTAGTGCTTCTGTTCTATTTATTGTGTGGTTATGAGTGAAGCATGTCAGAACTTTTTCACCACTCAAATAGAGTTGTAAGTCAATGAAGGAAAACCAGATCCTCAAATCTTCTTTAACCTTCACATGTTAGGGAAGGGTCAGTTACTTTTAGCCTAAATTCTTTTCTAAGACTCTATTATTGATACTAAGTCAAACGCTCAAAGACAGAGACAAAGTGCTAAAAGGATTCAAGGAGTAAAAAATCCATCATTTCATCCAAAACAATAGGGATATTTATATGATTATATATACTTGTCCACTCCTATTTACAAGCAAATTAAAGCACAAGTTGGTGATTTTTATCCTCTTTATCCTGTGGTACAAAATGATTTTACTCTTATAATTTTTTAAGTTGTATTTGGATCACAAAAATGGCAAACTCCCTTTTTCACATCAAAACTACAAACTTCTTCCAAACCACCAACCCATTAGTTAAACCTTTTCACATCAAAATACTCTGTAAAACTGTCTATTAATACTAATCCAACCAACCTCATAGATATGATTTTGATTAATGTTTCATATTAGTCAAAATTCAAATCAAAAGCATAACATCACACAACATTCTCAAATCATATAGCAACCTATATTATACACGTAAGCAAGTAGCAACATGTGTGAGAACCTGAATGTATTAGTGATTTCGATGAAGATAGGAGACATTACCAGTATTGCTTCTTGAAAAACCGCAGATTAACCAGAAGAGAAGGGTGCTGATGTTTTGATATCCTGTTAACCTAATCTTTGGTATATATGACCGATAGAATAAGGGAGAGATTGAGAGAGTTACGGTAATAATGAATTCTTGTGTTTATCTACCTTAATTAGATAAGAATATACCTTAATTTGATTGAATTAAGCGCCAAAATAAAAATACTTTTTTCCGCCAAATATTGGTTTCCTGTGAACACATCTTTTTTCCTTATTTATTTTTCTATTTACATATTATTAGCAATTGTTCTCAACATACCAAAAATATCAGAATATAGTATTAACTTTAATTATATCCAAAATTAAAATTTTATCTTTAATGTCAAATTGCTATGAAAATTCAAAACAGGTATTAGGAAATTAAAAGGACCTGTGTTCTTCAAGAGCAAGCATCACTGAACAAAAATATACCATAGCCTGGTGAAGCGGCAAAGGATGGCTTCAATTTTCATGATATGTGTATTCTCCTGGTCGCCAGCTTGATGGGCACCGGGCGGTGTTTGCTTGGCCGCGAATGGTGCTCTTTTGTTGCTGCTCGATGACGGGAACGATGGTGGTTTTGATTTTATTTTTGGACATTTTAGTAGTTTTATGTTCGTTTTTCGATTTCTCTTTCAATTTCACTTGGGAATTGTCAAATGTGAGAGGATTTTTTTGAAGAAGATAAGGTTCAGGATGGGTTGTTCTCGAACTGCAGGCGGAAATGGTGAGATTGAGATTCATAGAAAAATATCTACTTGGAAAATCCTTACTTTAATATTGATTTTGGACGGATATGGGTTTGTGAGAAATTATTACTTTAAAATATTTTTTTGGAAAGTAACTACATATATAATTAATATATGTATAATTAGCTAATTTTATAAATTACCTTAAATCAAAATAAGTATATAATATTCAAATTATACTTCTAAATAATTTTGAATAATTTTTACATTAATTTGAAAAATATAAAGTTTATCAAAATAAAGTATTATTAATACTACTCATACCCGCCCCAACCACAATTGCAAAATTGCACCTATTATGTAGGGATGTCAATTTCGAACCCGACATGTAAACCCGGCACAAACCTAACAAGAAGTTAATGGGTATGGATCCAAGCTTCATGGGTCCAAGTCGAAATCGGGTCGAATCCGAATAACCCGCCAATTAAACAGGTTGGTTTCAGATAATCCTGCTATGACCCATTTAACCCATCTATCCTGTTTGTGAATTTTAAAAAAATAAGTAAATAATTAATTATAAGAAAAAACAAAAAACAAGACATGTACTTAAAACTTAAATTCTAATCCTTAATTATGTATGTTGTTATTATTTTTATGTTGCTCTCAAAATATGATAAGTATGTTATGTTATTTATGTAATTATGTTATTATTTTTGAATGTTGTGAGTTGTGATATTTTTTATTGATTGAATAGTGTGTTGTAGTGATTGATTTTAAAAAAATTAAATTTATATAGTTGAAATTATTAAATATAAATAAAAATAATTTTATTATATGGGTTAAACGGTCGGGTTCAGGTTACCTGTGAAATAAATAATTTGGGATTGAATTCAAGGTTCTGACACGAATAATTAAACAGGTTGGGTTCGAGTTGGCTGATTCTGACCCATGAACCGACTAACCCGGGTCCAACTTAAATTGACACCCATGATATTATGTATGCGTAGTCCCAAATATATATAAGAAATTGCACCTATTATATATATATACCCGTCCCAAACTCATTTGTCGATACTCGCGTACTACCTATACCCGCCCAACAAAATTTAATATTACATAAAAATCCACCATCATATGAATAAATAACTATTTAAATGGGTATTGTACCAAAAATTAGTTATTATATGAAAATGCCTAATATATATGTTAAATTTAACCAGGTACAATTAAAGTCAATACAAACTATAATCATTAATCAACTAAGAGGGTGTTGGCTAAGCTTATAATCTCTTGGTGAAACTGTCCTATTTACATCCGCCTTTGCATGTGGTTTTCTTGGTAAATGTCTTTGACATGCATAGGCAGAGGCGTAGATAGGGGAAGGGGACACCTCAGGCCTTGTTTTTTTTTTGTCCGTTTTTCGGTGGAAAAAAATTAAAAAAAAATTTATATGTGTTTTTTAAAGAGAAAAAATAATTGAGTTAGGGGGAAAATGAGGGGAAAAAAATTTGGGCTAGGGGTAGCCAGCCGGGCTGGCTACGCCCCTGTGCATAGGACCGCTTGTTTGAACGCTAGCAGAATTTTTGAGACAGTAATGATAACTTGTTAATCGTGTGGCTTTGCAGGTATGAATTATGGAAAAAAAACCATTATCTTGTTGAAGAATTGAGCTTTGTCTTTTGTTGTAGTGTATATAAGGCCTACGCAACTTGTGGAGATCACCAAGCAGATCATTTATGTTGATTTACTTGTCCAACAAGTGAGCTGATTATATCCATGTTAATAATATATGTTGCCTAAATTTGAAGGAGAAACCCTCTTATAATCTGTATGTGTGTATATATACATTTTTTTTTTGAGGAAAGTATATATACATTATTATGGTGTTTTATGGCAATTTAGTTTGAACATGGTACTATGAGTTCCTCGCGCACCTGTGACATTTGGTGTAAAAATATACATACATTTCTGTCTATTCTGGTGATGGCAATCTAGTGTTTGGTGGAAAAATAGGATAAAGAAAGAATTGGTTCCTCGCACACCTGACATTTTGAATAATTGCATGACACTTTCACCTGTGTAGCTTCGGATACAAAGAGCTGAAATCTTTTTTTTTTAAATTTAATTAATATCTTTTATTCAAACATTTCTAATTCAATACACTCGAGTTGTTTTTTTAAGTGTTTTAAAAGTCATTTTTCTTGCTAAAACAAAATAATACATATGGATAGTTCCAAAAAAAAAAAAAAACTAATGGTTGGACTAATTATAAAATAACCAAAAGATGTTTTAAACTTTTATAAAAGCCCTTCGATTTGATTCTGCCATAAATTTAATGGGGTAATTGTAATACATTTTAAAATGTTAGGGGTTTTGAAATTTTTTTTTATTTTTTGCTTATGAAGGGTAACATGTAAAACGAAATCAACCTCAAGGGTTTTTTTGTAATTTTAAGAAGTTTTTCAATTTTCCGCGAATTTATATTTATCGTCATTGTTACGAATTTTGTTGACGAAATAAATTTGTCACTAATGTTTTGGCGTAATCAATGACAAAATATGTTGTGGTCATGAAATAACATATTCTGTGACATCAAATATCATCACCAATTATTATCATTTTGTCACTAAACCATTTTCCTCCAATTTGTTGGTGTGAATTCCGATCTTTTACAAATAACTATGTCACGATTCAATTAATCGTCATAAAATATGCAAATTAGTGACAAAATGTAATATTGATAGTGACAAAATTTAGTGGTGTCATAGAAGAATATTTTGAAATGACATAAATAACTTCCGTCATTGTTAATTAACAAATAATGACAAATCTTTATGCGTGCCAAAAAAAATCATCATAAAATATGTCTTTGTTGACGAAATAAAAGTGTCACTATTTTGCTGGAGTGACAAATGACAAATTATGATGTTGTCATTAAAATAAATAATTCGTGACACTAAATTTCATCACCAATTATCACCAATTCGTCATCTAAATATTTTCCGCCAAAATTTTGGTGTCAAATTCCACCTTCTTTGAAATACAGTGACGAGTTCCAGTTAATCGTCATGAAATAGACAATTTAGTGACGACATCTAATGCCAATAGTGACGAAATTAAATGGTGTCGTAATAGTGTACTCTACAATGACAAAAATAAAAGTTGTCACTTTTAATTAACAAACGATGACAAATAGTTATGCGTCGAAAAACATTTCGTCATAAAATGTGTGATTTCTTGTAGTGCATGTTGATGTCATGCTTTATTAAAACGTAGCAAATAATGAGAATAATTAATCTCATTAATTATTTTCATTAATTCTCCTATAAAGAACTCAATTTTCAGTCATGGTCGATTATATGTTGTTGTTTCACGAGTCATGTATCGTAAGAGTTTGAAAATATTAGTTTATGACGACGGTAAAATAAAATCAAACGGACGAATAATGTTGTGTATAAAGAAGTATTCCAAAATTTATAATTTTGAAATGTAGTTAACTTGATTTGTTAGAAGTTGTATTTTACGTTTTTATATTCATTAATAGTGTAACTCTTATATGCATGCAATTTACATGCCTTGATGGAACACGCCCCATGCATTGCACGGGCAAAAGACTAGTTAAATGATATAAATTCTTAGAAACTTAATATAATAAATAATTAATCATATCAGATAATTTTCCAGGTTAATTAAATGTGGGGTATCACGATATCAAAATATAAATAAGATAAAAATAATATATATGTATGTATTAAAAATTTCTTAAAAATCGGTTCTATCTTCGGATCTTCGATTGATGCGGAATAATGCTGATTGATGCGGTTCTCGATGCGGATATTTTAAAAATTTCGAACCGTACGAAAAAATTTTTCGAACAGTTCGGTTCGGAGAAAGTCAAAAAGTCAGCCGATATTTTCGGTTCGGATATTTTTCGGTTCGGGTATCGGTTCGGTTCCAGTGATCTCCAAGTCCCGTGCATAGCACTAGGTGAGAGTAAGGTTTAGAAGGGGGGTTGAATAAACCTTACCAACTTTTCGATTTTAGTCCTTGAGGGACAGCTAAGTCCTTGAGGGGCGGCTAAGTTAGTTAACCAAAGTTAGCCACTCAGCGGACTTTCGATTGAGTTTTGTTGATAGAATAACTCACTTGTTTAGTCTAAACCTTAACTTGGTTTGTGATAAGTTTTTTATTGGAAGAAGACTTAACACCGCTTGAATTTGGTTTAAGTTTGTTTTAACATTTGGTTTTAGCACTTTGTTAATTATCAGTTGGATAGCAAATTATCAGCAGATATAAAGTAATGTGCAAAAATTAAATGGTGAAATGTAAATGACACAATTAATTTTTATAGAGGTTCGAAGATGGGGTAATTCTTCTACTCTTCTCTTCTCCAACTCCTGGAGGAATCCACTAAGTATTGATCGAGTACAAAGTGGTTATCGGTCCCGGATCTGACAAGTCTTGATCACACAACTGACTTGATCCTTTGGGACTCGATCACGGAGATGCTTAGTCACACACGGTGGCTTCTCGTCCGGCTCGAACTTCTTCACGGGCGCTTTGCTACTTGCTCACTTGCTCAAGCTTCTTGTATTTGATCACGAATCCCTCCATAACTTGAGACCTGTTCGACCTTGAACCTTTCTACAATTCTCCTTGGAATGTAGACCCCTTTTGATTCTTCAAAAGTTTCTTCTTCAACAGTTAGAAGTTGTCTTTCCTTCACAACTTGGTGTTGGATCGATTTCCTTCGAAATTTAGGCTTGAGGATATGCTTGAATAACTTGAGAATATTTTACATTCTGATTGAATAATTGCTTGATAGTTCGTGGTTCGGGTAACCTTCTCTCAATGAGATTCTCAGCCTTTTATAGTGAACTTTCAAAAATTTGCCCAATTGAAGAGATAGGTTGATTTTTAAAAGTCACTTTGTGTTCGTTGGTTTGTCTTGTTGCAGTCCTTGATATTGACATTTCCTCGTATTAAATGAGTGTTGACTTTTTCGTAGTCGACACGAGTGCGATCTTTCCCATTGGTTTATTCCTTTTGCACGCTTCTGCGACTGAGCATTTTAAGACATGGCAGCATGGAAGTATTACTTGTTTAGGTAATATTCTTGACTTCTGTGCAACAGATTATTTTCAGTTAACTCCTCTTTGCAGCTGCCTTTTCCACAGGTGACTTGAGTCTACTCCAATGATTGAAAGACTCATTTGTCACTTCAACTTGACTTGGCTTCTTGAGTTGACTTGACTGACACTTCACACAGCCGTATCTCAGCTGATACTCCTTCAGTCGAGTTCTTGACTTCTACTCCTTGCCATACTCAGCTGCTTCACAGCGGAGTCTCCATTTCAGTCGTCAATTGACTTCTTGTATATCCAGGCCTAGCTGACTTGAGTCAGCTCGTACAACCCTATCTATTACAATGCAAATTACAAGAAAAATGGGGTGCCAACTTTCTAGTCTAAGTTTTACATGGCATTCATCAAAATCTAAACAATAAATTTCCCAACAAGAGTACATCGCACAGTATATTCGCTCTCCCTGAAATGTAGGATATTAGCTGCATAACTTGATCCATTAATCTTGCTTCATATTGACTCTTGTCATTCCAATGCCGTAAACTAGTTTCTCGAATGTTGACGCCGACAAGGATTTTGTAAATAAATCAACAAGATTATGGCAGGAGCGAATCTGCTGAATATCCACCTCTCCATTTTTCTGGAGTTCATGTGTATGGAAAAACTTTGGTGAAATATGTTTGGTCCTATCACCTTTTATGTAACCTCCTCTTACTTGTGCTATACATGATGCATTATCCTCATAAATAATAGTGGCGGTATCTGTAACCGGCTTCAATTGACAACTATTTTGAATATGAGGTATAACAGATCTTAATCAAACGCATTCTTTGCTAGCTTCATGAAGAGCAATTATCTCAGAGTGATTAGAAGAAATAGCCACTAATGTTTGTTTGGTAGATCGCCATGATATAGCTGTACTATTATAGCAAAACACATAACCAGATTGTGACCGAGCTTTGTGTGGATCTGATCTATATCCCGCATCAGTATATCCAACTAATCCCGAGTTAGTAGATTCCTTTTAGTAGAATAACCCAAATCTATAGTACGACTGAGGTATCAGAAAATATGTTTAATACCATTCCAGTGTCTTCTTATTGGTTCAAAACTGTATCGCGCAAGTAGATTGACAGCAAAAGCGATATATGGTCTGGTGCATTGTGCTAAATACATTAATGCTCCAATAGCATTGAGATAAGGTACTTCAGGACCTAAAATCTCTTCATCGGACTCCTTTGGTCGAAATGGATCTTTATTTGGATCTAAACTTCGTACGACCATAGGGGTACTCAAGGAATGAGTATTTTCCATATTAAAGCGTTTGAAAAATCTTTTTGTATAAGCAGATTGGTGGGCAAGTATTCCATTATCTTTATGATATAGCTCAAGACTAAGACAGTGTTTGGTTTTCCCAAGATATTTAACCTCAAACTCTTTCTTTAGATATTCAGCAGCATTAGATAAATCTTCGGGAGTGCCAATCAAATTCATGTCATCGACATATACAGCTATGATAGCAAATCCGGTATCTGATCTTTTAATAAAAACGCATGGACAAATAGGATTGTTTTTTTAACATTCTCTAGAAAGGTATTCATTCAGCCTATGATACCACATGCGACCAGATTGCTTTAATACCATAGGATAAACTTTGTTCATTCCAGGAGAGATTCTCAATTGGATTTTGTTTATCATTTTGCAACACATTTTTATCATTTCCTATTGATGAAAATGTTGTTTCATCAAAATGACAATCCAAAAACGCGAAGCGAGAATAAATCTCCCGTCATTGGTTCCAAATATCGAATAATTGACGGAGAATCAAATCCAATATATATACCAACTCTACGTTGTGGACCCATTTTTGTTCTCTGAGGAGGTGAAATTGGCACCTGAACAACACACCCGAAAGTGTGTAGGTGTGATATATCTGGCTCAAAACCAAGAGTTAATTACATAGGAGAATGCATATGATAAGCAGTAGGACGTAATCTGATAAGTGTTGATGCATGTAATACTGCATGACCCCATGCTATACTAGTGAGCTTTGATCTCATTAATAATGTACGAGCAATGACCTGAACTCGTTTAATCAGGGATTCTGCTATCCCATTCTGAGTATGAACATGTGCTACTGGATGTTCAACATTAATTCCCAGTGCTGCGCAATATTCATCAAAACTTTTTGATGTAAATTCTCCGACATTATCTATTCTTATATTCTTAATAGGATAATCAGGGAAATGTGCTCGGAGTTTAATAATTTGTGCTAATAATCGAGCAAATGCAACATTTTCTAGTAGATAATAAGCATACGTGTGACCATCTGCATGATGCATCTATTAAGACCATAAAATATCTAAATGGTCCACTTGCTAGATGTATTGATCCACAAATATCACCATGAATACACTGTAAAAATGATGGTGATTCATAACCAACCTTTTCCATTGAAGGTTTAGTAATGAGTTTCCCTTGTGAACACGATTCACAGAAATAATCTTTCGAAATCAACATTTTTGTACCTTTTAATGGATGTTCGTTGGTATGCTCAATAATCCTACGCATCATAGTAGTTCCTGGGTGTCCAATGTGATCATGTCATAACCCAAAAATATCAGGATTTACCAGACTTCCAAGGCGTGGTGGCGTAGGATTCAAAAGCTTTAATTGGAATATAATACAATCCGAAAATTGTTGCTTCAAATTTCTCATGGACATTCTTCTTGCCCATATTATATGATGTGATACATAGACACTCTTTATCATGGTCATTTAGTGTCTCTAAATGATATCCATTATTACGCACATCTTTAAAACTTAGTAGATTTCTTTTTGATCTACTAGATAATAATGCATTTTCAATCTACAGGATTGTACCATTAGGCAATATTAATGTTGCATTTCTGGAGCCATCAATAATCTCAATGGGACCAGATACAGTTGTAACTTGTGCCTTGTACAATTTTACACTCGAGAAATATGATTTACTCGTTAATATTGAGTGCGTTGTTGCACTGTCAAGTAGATAATAATCATTCTTCTTGGTGTTTCCCATATACACCACACTCACCAAAAACTTTAAAGATCGGTTAGAGACTCGTGCTGATAACGTGTTATATAACAACAATTTAAGAACACAAGAGAATTTTTATAGAACTATCAAAATATTAAGAAATAAATATTAGAGAGATAATAATATTGTAGAGAGAATGTAATTACTTCTATTTCTCTTTGATATTGTTGTGTATTATCATTCAACAAATTTCAATAATTTATAGGTAAAAATGTAAAACTATTCAAGCATATCTATTGATGCTTCCTCCATTACATTTGCTAAAGCCTATTGATGCTTCTTCCACTAATTTTGATAAATATGCTAAAGTCCACATCAATTGACAAATTATCACAATAGTCCTCTAATTTTAATTACATTAAATTATAAAATTAGACCAAACATTAAAAGGGATTATTAATTAATTTAATAATATCAAACTGCGCAGCCTTAGGAAGAAATAATTTGATCAAACATGTGTATTTATTTATTATATATCTCTTAAATTTTCTAATAAATTAAGCTCTTTCTCGTGAGAAGCTAGATATAATTATATAATCAGAGAATGGAAAAGCTTACCTAAAAATACCCTATTTTTATGAGAAAAAGTTGGTGGCATTGGCCGACCACAGTCAACTAAACATAAAGTATAATTCATAGTACAAAATACGGTATTGTACATTGTAAGCAAATGTTGTGCTTTAAAATTCAAGTTTGTACTTCGTGGTCCAGTTAACCAAACTTGAAGCTTTAGACTGCTCTTTATCCATCTGGTTATGGTTATTCCTAACTTGCTACAAGAATGGAATAATTAAATTAGCATTTTAAACTTTTACTTTTGATGAATTTTGTCGGACTTAAAATTACTAATACTCTTCCTTCAAAGAAAATTATTACTACTTTACAGTAGCATAATAATACTCTTTAATATAATAGACGCGTTCTAACTTTTTGTGACTGCACCAAACTGTTTAAATAATACTATGATTCCATTAAAAATGAGAAAAAAGTTAAGCGCGACATGTTTTTGGCATGAAAAGAAAAGAAAACTTTCTTATTTTGAAAAATCAATAAAGCTCGCGATTAATTAGTTCCTAAACTTGTGCCTTTCTTCTTGTTTCCATGTACTATGTGGTATAGTTTAAGTGTTTAACGCGTGATAATTTGATTCAAAACCACATGTTTGAATTCAAATTCTCTTTTTTTTCTTTTTCTATTCACTTACAAAAGTAATAATAAATAATGTTAATATAACTTGGTTGGGGCCTCCATTATATATGTGTGCGAATATATCAATAACTTACAAAAGGTTTTATTTTATAATATGAAGAAACCCACTAGCAAGATCACATTGAATGAAGCAATCGAATTTAAATGTTATATTTTCTATGCTAATTTTACATTTTGTTTTATATTTCACATTATAAATCTTTGTTAAATTTAAATAGGTATCAAATATAGGTTTAGGGTTAAATACTTACATTTATATATATTGAGCACATATACTAACAGAGGAAGGATTATGAGAATAGAATCTTAGACATCTAATGTGGGTTGAGAGTTTTAACCACTTGATCACTATCCGATTCTTACTTAAATATATATTTGGATTGTACTTTAAAGTAAAATGCAGAATAATACACAATTTGTAAATATATTTTGACGTGTATTTTGGAAGAAACATATTCATTTTTGCAACAATTAACATTAGTAAGAATAAACACTTAATAAATCTCATGGCCGTGGGAAATAAACAAATTGGATAAAAATTAATAAAGGGAAATTTAATGTTATCCACTTGGGTTCTACTTAACTCCATCTATCTATGACACATGTATTGTTTTTTTTTTTTTCTGAAAACATCAAATTGAATTGAATTTATATGGTTGGGATGAAAGTTGTATGCAGTTATAGTTAACGTCAAAACCTGCCTTAATACTCCTACGCAATTAAGTTTATGGAAGGAAATTTTAAAATCAAGACAATAAAAGAGATTATGCGTCCGATTTCCATTTCCAACCACACACGCCACTAATAAAAATTTGACAAGTTCAATAGATTGAAAATAAAAAGAAAGTTACATAAAAGTTCACATGGAGTAAATATTTTTTAACTCGTCTATATATTTTTTAAGTCGTCTTCATGTGTCTTTAACACTTTATGATATAAACTAAACGACGTACAATACATGTATTTTATACCTATATTTATGTTTATATTAATGGAATTGTCATAAACATGGGAAAATGATAAGGAAAAAATAGAAAAAATTAGAAAATTTCTTCAACTTGAGTTTTCTTCAAGTGGAATTAGGAATATGTTCCTATTAATATAAAGTACCCTTTTTTCTGTAATAAATTACTTAAAAATACATTATTGATACAACTCATTGTCCTCCATAATATGTTCTCTTACGCTTATTAAATTTATAATCTAATCAATTTTTTCTCCCTCTCCACTACATTTAAAAAACCCAACTCAAAGTAATTGCATACCTACATTGACTAATTTGCCCTTCTTAGACCCAAAGCCTACTGGCCGACCATTGTTGGTCAATATATACAAAAATTGTACCAAAGCCAACATCCCAAATCCTTTTCCTTTTTAATATATTTCTCATATTAATAAAAAAAATTATTTAGTTTCCTTTTTGTCATGCTTTCCAGCCAAGAGTAGAATTAGAAGAAGGTAGGTGGGTCCCCAAAATACCCTTTTCACGAGTTTGGTAGTTTTTATTCTTCTCAAAGTAGCCGTTACACCCCTCCCCCAATAAAATTCCCAACCAAAATCTTTCCTTCTTCCAAGAAATCCCTAATTTCTACTTTCATGCATTATTTATAGGAGGAGCCATTCATCAGATCGTTTGTTCTTTTGCAAATTTCCTTAAATTCTCTCTTTCCAATATTCACATATATTAACAAAAAATTCTTTCTTTTTTCTATTCATACCAATTTTGAACCTATTTTTCTCAATTCCCTCAAATTTCCAGCCTTTTCCCCCACAATTCTCAAAAAACAAGAAAAAAAAATGCTCAAATCTGTTAATCATCCTGTTCAATACACTACTCCATTGTTATACGCAAATTCAACACCAAGCACCAATAGCAGTACCAGTAGCAGAACCAGCACAGATACAGATGAAAGCCCACCAAATTCTTTCAGATATAATTTCCAAGATCTCAACTTTAAAATTTCGAGCCCGCCTATTTCTTGTTCTCAAACCTACAAATCATTAGCAGTTCTTTCAGGCCATGTTGGGTCAGTTTCATGTTTAGCCTTGTGTGGGGAATTTATTCTCAGCGCATCACAGGGCAAAGACATCATCGTATGGCAACAGCCCGATTTGAAGCAGTTCACGAAATTCGGACAAGGGGATGGCTCTGTTAAAGCCCTCGTCACTTTCGGAAACAAAGTTTTCACGGCCCATCAAGATAGCAGAATTAGAGTGTGGAAGATTTCTAGAAGCTCCGACAATGTGTTTAGGCTCATTGATACTCTTCCCACTACAAAGGACTATTTGGGGAAATTGATGAAACAGAGCAATTATGTCCGAACTAGGAGGCACCACAAGGTTTTATGGATCGAACACGCCGATAGTATTTCTTGTCTCGCCGTCTCGAACGGGTTGATTTACTCCGGTTCTTGGGATAAAACGCTTAAAATCTGGCGAATGTCGGATTTTAAGTGCTTAGAGTCGATAAAAGCTCACGACGACGCGATAAATAGCCTCGTCGCGAGCAATGGGATCGTGTATTCAGCTTCGGCCGATGGCAAAATAAAGGCGTGGGGGAAAGATAAGGCGAAAACCAAAACGACGTCGCATTTGCTCAAGGGGGTTTTGGAGGGTCATAAGGACATTTCATTGAATTCTGTGGTGGTTTCTGAGGATGGGAGTTTAGTGTATGGGGGCGGTTCGGATGGTTATGTGAGGGGATGGTTAGGGAATAAGGATTTCGATAGCTGGAATAAGATTTGTGAGGTGAAAGCGCATGAAATGTCGGTTTTGTGTATGTGTTTGATGGGGGAGTCTTTGTTTACTGGATCGGCTGATAAGAGTATTTGTGTGTGGAAAAGAGAAATTAATGGTGGATTGTTTAGGTGTATGGTTATAAAAGGACATGAATGGCCTGTGAAATGTTTGCAGGCGTCGCCGGTGAGAGTTGGAGGTGGATTTATGTTGTATAGTGGGAGTTTGGATAAGAGTCTTAGAGTTTGGTGGGTGCCTAATTACTCTGAGGATGATAAATCTTCAGGTCAAATTAAAGAAAAACACTTGGGAAGTTTATGAATAATAGTAATTAGTATGTGTGATTGAATAAGCACTGGTTTTCTTGTTTTTTGTGTTATCCAGTGCTTTTTTAGCATGGGTTTTGGTTTGAGGGCTTTGTCTATATTATTTATTTTTACAAGATTGGATTTTTGGAGAGGTTTTTATTCTGCGAATTCATTCTGAGGTATTGTGTGGGAAATGGTAGAATTTCATAGGATAGGATTTGTATTTTTTGTCATACAAGTCTATAATTACTTGAAGCTGTAAATTACACCAGTTGTTTGAATTTTTTTTTTTTTCTGTCTCATTTCAGTTTACACTGTTTATATATTTTTGTCATTAACTTATGTGCGTGCACTTTTTGTCTCTGCTGCTTATGATTGAGTAAAACTGAAAAATTGATACTGGGAGGGCTCTCAGACAAAGGACCAGAAAACATGGGACTCTGCTAACTACTGAAATTGTGGCAATTTTGCCCCCAATCATAGGCAGGAGTGGTATCCATTATTTACAAATCTGTGTTATGTCCTCAAGGCAGAGACTGTCTGCTGACAGTTGAGGAATCTTTTCCTTCATGATGGGGTCTTTTTTTTTTTTTTTTTAATTCCAATTATATCAGCAGCCATTCACTTTTGTTCTCTTTGTACCAGCCAAATCAGCCAATTGTTTAACAAATTGAAGAAATTTCTTGGTCAGAGATGCTAAAACAAGAACTTGGAACATTAGAATGTAGTTACAATAAATTAAATAACAATGTTCAGATGAATATAAAGTAAGACGCGGTAGTCTAAAAAGCACGTTAAAATACTCGAAAACTGCCTGTCCAAACCAAATAAAGAACATGTAGTTCAACTTTGGCAGGAGAAGGGAGCTGTATTGGTAAAGAAAGTGCAGCCAGGTTACTGGGATTAGACATTCTAAACCTAAACAGAATAAATAATTGTGTTTCTTTAAAATATTGGAACAGTGGCTAAACATCATTTGATCCCAAGTGGTCAATAGTTTAAAGTTTTCTCTCAAGTTCCCTCTTGATTTTGTGCATCAATTGTTAGGAATTTCTTCGAAAAAAATATTTAGCAAGGGAGTCCTGAATGCTACCCTTTTTTTCATGTGCTTATAATAGCAGCTAGATTTGTAACTGTGAAGGTATGAGTCAAAGTATTCTTATAATTTACAATAACTTGTATCCCTCCAAGCTCATAATTTTTGAAAATCCCTAAAAAACAGCGTTTGCTTTCAAGATATTTTTCTTCTTTTTATTTGTTTATTTTCTGGGTAGGGTAGATGGGGATTATATTTTATTATAACATCACTTTTGTAGTTAGGCAAGCCCACCTCAAGGAAGCAAAGATAAATATCTGGCTTATTTATTTACCTTTTGATCTATTGTAGCTTAATTACATTTCTCTTTCTTAATTAATAATGAACCTAACAAAGGGATGTTGTTAACTTTTAGGGTATCTCCAATAGAAAAACTCTTAAAGGTTTTTCCATAGTTTTCGGTGTGTCATGTCACCTGCCATATCAAAAATTAAAAATCTATTATTTTACAAACATTTCTCCACAATGGTTAAACCTATTCTACAACTTTTTAATGGGTTCCACCATCCAATTCACATATTATTTATCTTTATTTCACTTCATTTGACATTTTATATAAATATATATTTGTGACAATTATTTTAATTAATAAGTTTAATTTATATATTCAAAATAATAATTTTAATGAATATTATATTTATTTCTTACAATTCATATTTTATAATTTTTTATTGATATTTATTTTGATAATAATTAATACTTGTTCCACAAAATTTCTTTTTTTTTTGTCTTTCTTTTTAATGGCATAATTTGTTAAAACAAAATTCAAGATATTTAATTAAAGAAAATCACAAAATAACAAAAAACTATTAAACCCTCTCTCTCTTTCCACATGGTGACACAAAGGGCTCACATCTCAACTTTTTGCATTCTTTTTCCTTCCAAAAACCGGTGGCCACAATCGGTATGCTACCCACAAACCCCAAGTTTGCATGCCACAATTGTGGGATTTTTCTATGATACGGTTTTTCAACAAAATCCAAATTCCAATCCAAAAACCTCCCATTTTAGTTGCCTTAGGCACTCAAAAAATAGTTAAAACCTTCTTTTGAAAATAATCCTCACTTCGGCAAATTTTCCTTAGCTTTTTAGCTCCTTTGTCTCAAGAAAGTGATCTCTAGGCCATCAACATATCTGCAAGCTCTTTTATTCTACTGGCTGATTTTTCCAAAATATAATTAAATAATCCAGGACTAACCTCCCCTGGAAAACCTTGTGAACCTAATAGTCCAGTCCTAAACCTGTTCATAAATTTTGCATGTCATTTTCTTATGTGATCAGCTTCTTCTTGCTTTACTTTTTTTTTTTAAAAAAAAAATTAATGGACTATATAAATCTCCCTTTTTAAATTGGACCACATTCAGAATTAACTTTCACAACATCCTGAAGGAAGGAATGACAATTTCAGGAAGCAACCTAAAAGGGGATTTATGAGTGACTTAGTTACACATTATGCATAAGGAATTTGGTTTCTTATAGTCACTTTTCTTATTTTAAAAGAAATCAACCACTATGTTATTTGACTGCAAAAAAAGGTTCTTCCTTGTTCAGGCAGGACGAAAAAAGAGTTGAACACAAAGTATTTCAACAGACCACCAGCAAAACGTGTGAGGAATGGATGTCGTTCTACACTATTATATTTTTATGAATCTTTAAGGGACCATAAGAAAAATATAAGGAATTAGGCTATAACACTTTTGTAACGAGAAATATTTCCGATTTATGAAAAGGAGTTAATGTAACATAAATCAAAGAGTCCGTTGGATTTTTAGTCGTTTCTGCCTAGCAAAAATGTATTTTATATACATAACTCGGTTCCAAGTTATATACCGCATCAATTTTTTAAAAAATAGCCACCTAACTCACTAGAGAATACACGAAGAGTATGATCGTTAGTTTTTAGTCAAAATGACTAAAAAACTTGTTTTTAAAAAACATAGCTATTTTTCATTTTCACAAAATATAAGTATAGGGGTGGCCAAATGGAACCCAAACCGGGTTCCAAACCGAAACCAAAATCGTGGTCAACGGTTTCGGGAAATGGTTCCAAAATCGAAACCATGTAGGCGTGTTTCGGTTCCGGTTCTGTGGTCTCAAAAACCGTGGAACCGGTGATTTTAACCGTCATTGAAACCGTGGTGCCGGTTCAAGGTTAAAACCAACAATTTTAATTTTTTTTTGGTAAAATAGGCTAGAAGAAACGTTAAATGTTTATTATGATGTCTTATATTCGTAACCATATGAGACACGTTTTAAACCAAATATTGTAAGTGAACTACTTAAACTTTGATTCTTCTATACTCTAATAGTATATATAAACAGTTTAATATTATTAACAATATTAAGTACAAAACTTAATTGAATATTAACTCCAAATCTTTTTCTTTCTTTATTTTTTGTAACTGAAATTGATAAACCATTTTTAAAAAATCAAAAAATATCAAAAGATAAACAAACGGTCCGGTTAAGTTCGGAACCGTAACCGTAACCGTGAGGCAATGGTTCCGGTTTCTCAAAATAAAGAACCGAAACCGTGAGGCAATGGTTCCGATTCCTCCAAAATAAAGAACCGGAACCGGCGGCTTTGAAATCGGAACCATGGCCACCCCTACATAAGTGGTCAATTTAGCCTATTACCACTGAATCATATGGTCACACAGAGGACCTAATAAAAGAATAAGAGATTCGAACCAATATAAGTAACAAATTGAGCACTTCTTGTGAGAACCTACGCATTTCATTTGGTGAATTAGCATGTTAGATGCCAAATGCAAAAGCCTGGGCATTTCTCCCGAAGTGATATAACAACCATCTCCTCAATCATACAGTTAAACATGTTTGATTCTTAATAAACTCTTTTAAGTTACTGTGTTTATTGCTTGTCTTTGTGTAAAGGGCAGCACTTAACTCACGAAAAAACCATTAAATTGGCTCACATGTAAAGACAAACAATGATCAATACTGAAGGGTAATGCCGAGGCAACAAAGATATGATAATTTAATCTGTTAGTTGGATTTGCTCCCATTGTGCAGAAATACATCATATTCCATTAATTCATTTTATATTCGTTGGTACTTGCCAATACGGAAGGCTAACTTTTAAAAGCCAAAAAGTTTTCCATTTCCCCTTTCTGATACAAAAGCTTCAATCTGTTTCAAAGATTACAAAGTTGCATAATGAAATAGATATAATGGTCCCTCTATTTAGTCTTTTTCTTGAAAGAATCGAATCATAGGCCAGATATATGTACCTCTGAACTGGCAAACAAAAAGAGAAGAAAAAAAAAGGAAAACATTTTCAGTAAAAGTTTATTTAATAAGCATGATGCTGTTTAAAAAAAAAACAAGAAGAGCAAGTGTAATATTTTTCCCAGGGAAGGTAAGATTATGCAAGATTTTGCCTTTGGAACTTTTGACAAAAGCAAGATCTTATATTATTAATTACAATCCAATATGGAGGCCACTTGATATACAAGAAATATCTTTGCCAATATGTGTTTCTATTGTTGATGTTATACTTTTCGAGATATGCTAATGCAAATAGATCGATCCTCAATTGGCATGAATCACTCTAAAAAGCATGTATACTACTATATCATTTGCTTAGACATGTGGTTATATCTTTCCATTATTATAAAAAGTGCTCCATTATGAGGGCCATGTAAGTGTTGTGAACAAATGTTGAAAACAACATTAGTTTTTGAATATAGCTAAGGATTTTGGCCATAAATGCTCATATTTAATAAACCATAACATATTTACAATGCACCCTTCTTGTTTTGATAAATTATGATTACCCCTGTGATTCTGAAAAAGAGACATATAAGCACAAGACTTTTTGCTTATGCCTGATGCTAGCCCAAAATCCTAAAGACAACTAACGGAGGATGTAAATGTTGAACGGAGCAAAACATCAGCGGGTGTGGATGTAATTATCGAAACAACGAGGGGATATTTGTAATTAGTCCATACTTCAGGGGACATAAGTAAAATTTATCCAAACAAACTAAACCTAAAAAAGAGATTTTCATTTAAAGATTTATCCGGTTGCATGACGTCATTTACTAGAACAGCAAAAACACGTCTATTAATATCTTACCTAAAAAAAGTAAGATATTGCAAGATTTCATTTTCTTCATGTACTTTAGAAAGAAAGACTGAATTTTATGGTTAAATCCAATACTTTGACATGGATGCCACTATTTTTGTGTCTTATTATACAAGAAATATCCTCGCAAACACAAAAGCTGTGTCAGACGGTCTAACGGGTCTTTTCCGTTAGACAGATCCAATCCGACCCGAGTTTTTTTTCGTAGTCATGCACCGATAGAATGCTTATAATATTCTGGGACAATGCATCCGAAAAATATTAGTAGTTCCTCGAAAAGTATTAGTAGTTCCCATGAGAGTATTTTAGTAGTTCTCCTGAACAGTAATTAACTTTTTCTCCTAAAAAGTATTACCAGTCCCTCAAAAAAGTATCTATATATATATATAAAGAAAATGCTTTCTATTATTGTTTTCCCGCCCAAGCACTATTTCTAAAAATTTTCGTGACCTATTTTTGCCTGATTTATTGTTGCTATTCGATTAATAAGGAAGAATCTTTACGAAATGGTAATGTTTGGCCTTTTGTTTGTAGATTTTTGTCGGCATACCCGGATTTACTGCTGATGTGCGATTAAAAAGGAAGATTCTTTACCAAATGGTAATGTTTGGCCCTTTGTTTGCAGATTTTTGTTGGCATAATATTAGAATTACCGATTTCATAAACACAATTGGAATGTTTGACCTTTTTTTTCCCTTTTTTGTTGACATAAATATGTATTATCGATTTTTTTTATAAATGGAATGTTTGACCTTTTGTTGCCCTTTTTTGTTTCAGACTTTTGGGCAAGTATATATGTGCACCGATTTTTTCTGAGTAAAAGATGTGCAGCGATTTTTTCTGAGTAAAAAGAATCAATAATTATACAATCGAAAATTCGAATCTAACTAAATCATGAATGAATCTAAAATTTATGAATTGGTTTTTATATCTTAAAGTATATTCCTCTATTAAAAAATTATATTGCTTATTGTACAAAATTTTGCATACTAAAAATCTGACCGAAATATCTTGCGAAATTATACTACTTGATTTAATCATTTTGCACAAAAAAGGCAGAAATAAAATCTCTTAAAAAGGGAAGATGTTCCCCTATAAATATTAGATACCTATGCTGAACTATTTTCACATTCATTTAAGCATCTTTGAGTGCAGAATTAAAAGCATACATAAACATATATTCTCCCTTCATACATTCATTATCATCATACAAGTTACAATGACCCCAATTTTCAGCCTGATACGTGAAATTAACAACAACAAAACTCTACGGGCGATTAAGCTGAGGCTCGTCCGATTGTACGAGAAACCAGCGTTCAACAATAATAAACAAATATCGAGCCTTGAATATGTTTTTCACGATGTTGCGGTAGTATATTTTACCTTTATATTTTTTTAACGTTTTTTAGATTCAATTCTCTGCTGAAAATTTTAATTCACATAAACTTCTTATATTATTTAATAATTTTAATGTTCTCAATTACAGGGAGATCAAATTCGGGCTACAGTTCGAAAATATCAAATTCCAAATTTTAGACGAACTCTTAAAGAATGGCATGCTTATGCCGTAAAGGATTTTGTTGTGGAGAAAGAAACCGATAAATACAAAACATCAGCTACAAAAGTTAAAATTATTTTCTATGGAAAGACTCATGTGTTCGAAATGTTTGACGAGACATTCCCGAGGTTCATGTATAATTTTACCAAGTTTAGTGAACTGGCCGACAAGGAGAAAGTTGATGACACAATGTTGATTGGTATAAACAAAATTCTTATATTCTTATAAATATTTTTTAAATTTCTTTTTATGCTCTAATGTTTCGAAAATGTATTTTGTAGATATTATTGGTAAGACTATTTCAATGCATTCTGCACAAAACAAGGACATAAACGGTCGTTTTACGAGGTTTCTGGATTTAACGTTGGAAGATCTAGAGTAAGATAATATATATGATATTACAACCTATTTATTTTATTAATTTATGTTGGTATGTATATTTTTAATTAATTTAATTTTGTAGAAACAATCGCCTCACATGCACGCTTTGGGAGAACTATGTCGAGCAGATTTTGCCTCATTTGGAGCAGTAACTTTTTGAACCGGTAGTGATTATTCTACAAATGGGCCGAGCAAAGGTTTTTAAAGGTGGTAAATATAAATTTAATTGTTTTGTATATATTTTTGTTATTAATATTTTATTATTTATTATTTGATTTGATATTGGAATTTAATAATTTATATTTTTTTGAATATTCATAAGATCAAGTGAAGGTATCCAATATATTTCATGTCACAAAATTACTTGTGAATGAAAAAGTGCAAGAGATTGAAGACTTCAAGAAAAGGTAGTATTTGTTTTAATATATTTCTGATTTCGGAATTTTTAATATATATTATATTATTTCACATTTTTTATTATCTAAATTAGGATTATGAGCAGCAACAATCGTACATATTCCATTAGCCATGTGAGTTTGCCCTCTGCATGGACAGCCCGAGAAGAGCTTGAAGCTCCGGATGCATCCGTAAAAACTGTCGATTATTTGTACGACGGTGAGAAGGTAAGTATTTTATTTAATATCTTTAATTACTTTATTTAATAAAATAGTCAATATTTATTATTTTATTAATTTTGTTATTATTTATTAATTCATTATATATAGGATGGCAGCTTTTGGATTTGTGCAAGAGTGGTATCAATTTCGGATGAATGGTGGTACCTTGCTTGCACTCATTGTACGAAAAAAATGCATCCAACAGCCGATAATTTCTTTTGTGCCAAGTGTGATTCATTGTTTGAAATTGGAATTTTGAGGTAACATTTTAATATTTTTTATACTTATGTTATATTTATTATATTTATGTTTACATATTATTTTAATATTGTTTGTTTTCACATCTTTTTTTCGATGTTTTGCTTGAATAGGTATATGGAACATGTCCAAGTTGTTGATGAATCCGCTAGCGCCACTTTGCTTTGTCTGGATAGGGACTTGGAAAAATTAGTCGGGAAGTCATGTTCAGATTTGAGGAAGGAGCATCTTGAGGTATAATTAAATTTTCTAAGTTTAATTATTTTTTATCATTTATTTATTGTACATTATTTTATTAAAATTTGTTTGAATTATTAATGTTTTATCTTGTTTATCAAACACTGTAGCATGGAGGCGAGGAGTTATCCCTGGAGCTATCGTGTTTCATTAATAGGAAACTTCTTTTTAAAGTTCATGTAGGATCCGAACATCTACATAATTACTCCGAAATTTTTTTCGTTGCTAGATCTCAGCAGATCTGGATTTAATCTGGATGTATGGAGTAATGAATCTTGAGAGTCAGGTATTTTATTTTTTCTATATTTTTTTATGGACGAATAATTAAAAAAATTTAAACCAATTTTTGATTTACAAGAATCTGATTTTTTGTCGAGGCTGCAATCGGATGATGTTTGTGATGATAAGGTTTTATTTCTGATCTAAGTAATATTATTTTTCTTAAACTATCAAAAGTGAGTTAATTGCATCTATGGTACCATAGGATTTTCTTCATTACAATTTTAGTTCCACGTTTGCGCAATAGTCCCATAGGATTAAGATTGTTGCAAAAGTAGTCCCGAGATCCCAAATTCAGCATATTTGGTCCCATAATTTTCAAGGATTGCACCTTCGGTCCCAAAATATTTCATTTTACATTATACTCAATTTGCCTTAGATTGTTGACTCAAAATGGTATCAGAGCCTAGGTTTATTAAGAACTTTTAGTTAAATTTATTATATTTATGTAATTAACAATTAGTGAGGAGAATTTCTCCGAGAATATGGATCTGGACAATTGTCCAAGATGTACACCTTACAGGACATATCGTTAAATTTTGACGATGTATGCACAAGATTACCAGGATAATATAGCATATTGGAACAACCAATATGTTGAAAAGGAACTTGCAGGAGCCGATAAGGAAACCTTGAGACACTGCGAGAGATAAGAGGCATATTATATGAGTTTCTTCACAGTAAACCAGATATTATATGTCGACCTGATGAACCGACAGGAAGCGGTCCATGAAAATGCCCATCAGAATCATGATACCTGATGGACTACCAGAATGGAACGAGATACTTCCGGACATATCTAAGATCTCAGAAGATATTAGAGAACTCCAGAAGACAGTGCAGAACTATGGCAATCAAAAACGAGTCAAGAACCTGGAGGACAGACCAAGTTCATCCGGAGGTAGAAACGTATTGATTTTGGAACAATATCCTATTTACATCAAAAAGGGAAACCAACCGAAATCAAACGACAAATGATAGATGAGGAGAAGCTTATCGCCATCATCAAGGGAAAATCTGTCACAAACTAAAATGTGATGGATATGGAAAAGATGAATCTTAAAGATCTACATGACCTTGCAGAATCCTTCGCAGGATTAGAGATTGTAGATTTAAAGATGAACGCAGGAGATGGATCAATTTTGGTTACCTATGACCCACAAGGTAGACCAATTCCACCACCACCAGTAAATCCCAATGTCGAAGAAAGTACGGTCTCAAATCATGGAATCCAGGACAAAAGAATGCCTCACGTTGGAGATAATTTCACCACAAGGAGTGAACCTCTTCAAGGAACTCGACCACCTTCTAGAAGGCCAAATGTATATCATATGCCTTATGGAAGATCGCATCTCGATCCGATACATCCATATGGATTGATGCTAAATCTGGATATCCCAGATTTTAAAAATCGAGAAGTCCTTATTGATGAATGGGCATCACCTATGAGGATTGCAGCAGGTACCCTGATCACAAGAGCGTCGCTAAGGAGAGTTACAACACCCTTGTTGTCACACAGACTGAACTGGATGTTTGATCATGGGCCGACCTACTCTACCTTCATTTGCTCCTGCACCTGATTTGGAGTAGCTACTCAGACATAGCTCTTCCGAGATCTCTGCAAATCCCCCTTTGTTGGCACTCCAACTATCATTTGGATCATCGCCCGCCGAAGTGGAGGTGGGGGCAGGTCTTCCCTCTCCTCTGCCCTCTTCTTTGGGTCACGTTGGGGATAAATATAGTCATTAGGCCCTCTTCGATACCTGACCTTCTCCTTTCCATATAAACAAATTCATTTAAGTTCCTTGCCTGAATCAACATCTCGATCTTGTCCTTCAGGTGCATACACCGATCTATTGTATGTCCATATTCATTATGGAACCTGCAGAACTTCTTACACTTTGATTTCGTTGGTGCTTCCGCATGCGCATTTGGCCACCTCAGGCTGGAGTGCCTCTCAATAGCTTTGAGCACCTTGTCCTGATGTAGTACCAATGGCGTGTACTTTCATACCTCAGCCTTCCTCCCATCACTTCGGGTTTAGGCTTCTTCTAAGGTGTTTTATTATCACGCTCTTCTTTCATTTCTCTTCTCTTTTCCCCTTCTTCTATATTCATTTTCCTTGCTTCTTCCAAGTTGATGTACCTTTCTACCCGAGCTAACAACTCATAGAATGTTTTAGCAGGCTCAATTACAAAAGACTCAAAGAACTCACCATCCTTCAGTCCTTGAGCCAAGGCGTTGGGCAAAATTTCCAAGGGCTAGCCGATGGCACCTCCAACTTCATAGCTGTAAAATGTTGTAAATAACTTCTAAGTCACTCTCCCCCTCCAACTTAATACTAAACAGGGCCAAAGGAGCTTTATGATACTTCCGGCAACTCATGAACTGATTCAAGAAAGCCAAGTTGAACTCGTCAAAATTTCTTATAGAACTCAAGGGGAGTTGGTTGAACCACTGCTGAGCTGATTTAGTGAGGGTGGTCAAAAATACTCTACACATCACGCCATCCGTGAATCTGTGTAGCATTGTAGCATTCTCAAACCTGCACAAATGGTCCCATTGATCTGTAATGCGGTCATATTCAAAATTCAAAGCTCGATAAGATGAAGGGAGCTCATCAGCCATAATTTCCTCCGAGAAGGGAGGTCCCTCTCTGCACCTGAACTATAGCTCCTCTCAGCGTCCCTGTTACTTTCCTATGGATTTCCCTCACCTTCTAATGGAGATCATCTATCCTTTCCGACCAATTCGGGTCCTCATTTGACATGTACTCCGTCATTCTAGACAAATGTATTTCTTCTCTTGCCATAGTGATCCACCTACCTCTGTTGCTAACCTTCGGCGATCTAGCAACATTCTCTCCTACCGAAGGAGCGATAGGAGGCAGCGGCGGCACCAAATCCCTCAACCTCCTTTCCACCGCATGCTCTACAGCCTTGGAAATAAAGCTTCTCAACTGCTCAAAAAACATAGGTCCCAAACTTCCTCCTCCACCAGACATAGGTATTGAATCCTCCACCCTTGTCCTAGGAATCCCTTGTCCATCGCCTTCCACCACAGGTGGTGGCAGTGGAGGCATGGTATTTTCATTCGTCACCCCTCATGGCGTGTCACCCATCGGAGTGCGATTCAAATCTTCCGTCAAGTTTCTCCTCAAATCCACCATAACCACCAGCGTCTGCAACTCAAGCCTATGCCCATATTTTCCAACAGACGGCGCCAATTGGTTGATCCCGAAAATTCTTCGCCATCAACCTGCACAAAAAGTAGGGTTGGAGGGTTGCTCCGGTGTACCCTCTCTGATGCTTAAGTCAGAAGAGTATTCACACAAGAAAGAGGCGGAGTATAATGTGAATATAAAAAGAGTGATTATGGTTAGAATGAACTTGTAACAAGTTATTTATAGCTTTGCCCTAATTAGAATTTTCGTAAAATCCAAAATTTGTTACTATTCTTGTATCAAAATCTGATTAAGATAAGCTCAGACCATTTTTCAGTTCATACTCTCCAAACAGCTTGGTAGGTTGAGATAATATTGGCTACCTCAGACCATCACCTCAACTTACCTATTCTTCGTACAATTAGTCCCTGAATAAATGTGACTCTTAAATCAGTCACTCTGGCCTAAGAAAGCCCACTTTGACCTAAGAGAGCCAGAGCTCAGATTCTTAAAGTCTCCACTAGCCAGCGTATTACTTCACTCAGACTAGCTCGACCCTGTAAGTCCAAGTGGCTACGATAATCTAGAGGGGGTGAATAGATTATGCCCATTTTCTCGATTATGCCCTCATTTTCCGATAAATAAGCCAAGACAAGAATGGAAGTGTGAAACGTAAACAACGCGTCGATTTATAGAGGTTCAACCAGAAGATTACCATAATGTTCTTACACCTAACACCTAAGATCACCCAAGTGTGTTCTTACCACAAGAACACTCACAAGGATATCTTGTGTTGAATGATGACCACAAATTCAAGATTACAACTCGATAATGAATAATACAATTTTGAGTGCAAGTGTAATCAAGAATAAAACCTAGACCTCAAGATGTGAAAGTGTAACACCTTAGGCTATTACAACAAGAATATAGATAATATAAGAATAAAGTGTTTGTTTGCATGTTTTTTGTTGTGTTGTAGCATTCTCTCTTATTGTGTTGCTTCAATTCTTCATCTATTTATAGAGGATGTCTTGAACTTGATAGGCTCCTCCTAAGAGATTGAAATCTATTAAAAAATGCAAGACAATTGAAGAATATAGCTGTTAGATATCAACACCATAAATTGAGGAAAAGTTGTCTGCTGCATAACGGTTAGAATTTGCTATCAAAACGGTATAGCGACCGGTCGCCATCTAATACATATAACGAAATAACACAGCAAAAAAACACACTTGGACTGGTCCAGGGGGGTTGGACCGGTCCCATAGGGTTGGACCGGTCGCCCCCCATATGGACCGGTCCCCCTGGCCATTTTGTGAGAGAACAAAGTTCTGTTCTTTTCTCCAGGCACCGGTCGCCCTTTGCGCAACCGGTCGACCTCCAGGGGTTTTACAAATGTCTCGTTTCTATTTTAAAACTCAACTTTCAGACATAGGTTGCCCTATAGGGCGACCTGTTGAACACGAGACACAAGTGTTGTCCAATTTTTATCAAAAATAAACTTCAAGAAATACTCCGAAAAATTAGTAAACAAAATATCATTAGACATGTAAATAAGTCCATAGTACAACAAATGGACAAAGTATGATCCACAACTTTTGTCTTTTAATAGCCACAACTTATAGCTTCTTACGCGAGCTTATATTAGCTAAAGAGCTTATTACCCGTTTCTCCCCCTTTGGAATCATCAAAAAGAATGTTAGCACGATAAAAACATCATATAATCTTATCAAAGTGCATAATTTTATTGATTTATCGAGCTTATGACCATGAAGCTTAAAATTCCAAAAGCTAAGGGAAGAGTTGATCATATGACTTGTCAAAGCTCATTTTATTTGCAAAACATGATCTCTATAAATATATAAGACATTCGAAATCGAGAGAATCGTGTAGGTGATGAATTTTTCATTGAAACATTTTATCAAGCACTTGACGGACGTATAATGAAAAAGATGATGTATAGAGCCCTTGTAAAAGTAATTAATCCCAAATATTCATCACCAAATGCAATTTTATAAATGTCATCCAATAATAATCATCATACCCAACATAAGTATATAAGAATTCCAACAAAATATCAAAGATGAAGCACATTCTCAAGGGTTCAACCCAATTGAGATAAAGAAGTAATTAAACTTACCAATTAATCGGAGAAGTCGGGTATCATAGATGATATACCAATAGTATAAACTCAAAAATATATAATATACAAGAAAGAAATCATTTTGAGTGAATTGTGTGTGAAATTTGCAAAGGGGTTCGAGTTTGGAAGAAAATGACCAAAAATGACAGTTTTAAAGACAAAAGCAATTTTAACCCTGAAACCACTTAGGGCGACCGTTCGACGTGTAAGGAGACCGGTCCCTGCACCTGGTCGACCGGTCGACCTCTCTGTCAACCGGTGTCTGAACACCAGTCCAGTCTCTGTCCGAATTTTGAACCAAAAAACCGATTTTTCACCCCTAAGTTTTAAAAACGTACGAAATGCAAACATAGACCTCATTCAATATACATTTTGCCTAAACAAGCTCAAAATGAGGTAAAAGACTCGTCGGTTAACGGTTAAAAACAAATGTCCACGAGTTATCCTTGAGACGGAATTAAACACATCTCAATTTTTCGTTTAGGAGACGCAATCCCAAAAAAATATAGAATCTTAATATGTTTAGTTCGATTATGATGAACCGTATTTGAGAAATTATTATCACCGGACTTGTTATCCCGAAAAATATGAGCGTTTTAAAACTTTAGATAAACATGCCATAAGAAGTGCCTTTCAAATATTTGAAAATTTCTATTAACATCACTCTAATGAGATTCGTTGGGATTGTTTTGAAGTCGAGCATATATACATAAGGCATAAAAAATATCGAGTCTATGGGAATAGTAAAAGTAGATATACATACCTCGAATTTGTTTGTCAACCAATATGCCTTTAACATCTTTATCTAACTTGATGTTGGTTGCCATAGGAGTAGTGACGGTCCTTCCTTCTTCAATGTCGAACTTCTTCAAAAGTTCTTTTGTGTACTTTGATTATGAAATGTAAATACCTTCTTGGCATTGATTGATTTGAAGTCCAAAGAAGAAGTTTAGCTCCCCCATCATGCTCATCTCAAATTCACCTTGCATTAGTAGCACCAAATATAATATCATCAACATAAATTTGCACTAATAAGCAATCTTGCCCTTTTTTAGAAACAAAGAGAGTAGTATCAACTTTACCTCTTGTAAATCCATATTGTAAAAGAAAAGAGCTAAATCTATCATACCATGCACGGGGTGCTCGTTTTAAACCATATAAGGCCTTCTTAAGTTCATAAACATCATTTGGCCTAGAAAAATTTTCAAACCCCGGAGGTTGTTTTTCATAGACTTCTTCTTGAATAAAACCATATAAAAAGGCGGATTTAACATCCATTTGGTAAAGCTTAAAATTTTTAAAACAAAAGTAGGCAAGTAAAATACGAATAGCTTCAAAAACGTGCTACGGGTGCAAATGTTTCATCATAATCAATATCTTCTTCTTGACAATACCCTTGAGCTACTAACCTTGCCTTGTTTGGAACAATATTGCCTTGGTCATCAAGCTTGTTCCGAAATACAAAAAAAAATTCCTGCAAAATCTTAACAAGATATCTTGAATAAGAGCATAGTAATATCGAATAATATAGACACTATAGCAAGTAACACATACTATGCTTAAAAAAATCATCAAGATTTTAATACAACATATAAGTTCAAATATGCTTATAGGAAGCTATATAAGGTCTCTTTCGAAATTTAAAATCCAAGAGCATATAGTTGAGACCTCATTTATAAGAAGTATATTGAAGAAGAGCTTTGACAAAGCAACCAAGAATAAAGACATGAATATGTGCAATAAAATGCATAATTTAAGAGGAGGATAAAAATCAAATGTTTTATCAAAACAAAATATAATCATTTACAAGTCCCGGATAAAACAAGCTTTATCGAATAGTGCCTTTCAAAAAATGAAAAATCCTCTTAATGGCACTTATATGAGATTCTTTGAAATATCTTGGAAAGCAAGCACATAAACATACAACATGAAAAATATCGAGTGAGAGTAGGAATAACACAAGTGAGCGTACCTCGATAGTTTATGAAACTCTTGACAAATTATGAGTAGATAACCATTGATGAATATATATATATATATATATATATATATATATCCTACACAATTCTTCAACAAATCTTGCAGAAAACATAGTAATAAAAGTGTAGGCTAAAGCAATAAAAAATGTCACAAGTATACAATGCTTTATAAATCCATAAGAGATAATACACATACAAATTCTAGGAAATACACACTAGTTTAGAAAAGCATTATACAAGGTCTTCTTGTCAAAAAGATTTAAACAATATTTATTGAAGACCTTATTATTAATAGAAATATTTGAGAAATCATTTTGACAATTAAGGCAAAAATACAAGCATACATAATAACAAACAAAATATGCGTATTTAAATGAGAAGATACAGTTTACCAATTACGTCATTTCCACGGGTTGTGTCTTTCCATTGTTGATGATATCTTTCTCTTGTAAAATTATTTTGTTGATGATGGCTTCTCCAATTACTCCATTTCCAAGATTTGTGTCCTTCCCATTGTTGATAATATCTCCCTCTTGGAAATTCATTGTGATGATGTCTTCTCCTTTGATTAAATGGTACGGGCATTTGATGTCTTCTTGAGGGTATGAATTTTCTTTGATTGTTATTCCACCGGGTACCTAATATGACATTGTTTTGTGGTACCCTCAAGTGTTTGGGTCCTTCGGGATTAGCTTTGAGACTTTTAAGTCCCCAATAATAATTAGAGCTATTTCTAGCCCGACAAGTATTTACCGTATGACCCTTTTTACCACAATAAAAACGTGTAATAATTTTAGAAGTATAATGACCAACATGCTTAGTGACTTGGTTCTTTTTCATTTCATTGATAACATTAGGCTCATAACCAAGTTCTAGTTTCACATGATTACAATGATGACCATCAAGAATTTTATTGGTACTCAAGTTGAATTTTAATAAATACTTTTTCATGCAATTAATATTCTCAACAAGAGTACTATTTTCCTTTTCAAGGTTTTTAACCTTATCAAGTGTGGTAGTATGAGCACAAGAAAGTGATTCATAAGAAGTGAGTAAACTACCCTTTTCATTTTTCAAAGTGTTGAATTCTTTTTTCAAATTTTTGTATTTAAAGAGCAAGCTTTGGAATTCATTTTGAAGCTCATCAAAATCATTTTGCAAGTCATCACACAATTCATTACTAAAAGAGGTAGAAGAGTTAGAGCGCACCTCATTGTCTTCGTCGATGCCCATTAAACATTGCTTGGCTTCTTCATTATCGGAAGTTGTAAGAAGCTCATCCCATGTTGTTGGATTTGATGTTGTATCCATTTGAGAGGTAGATGTTTTTGAATTGCTCCTTTCATTTGCATATACTTCATAGATAGCTTCTAATTTTTCCCATGCTTCATGTGCCGATCGTATTCCTCGAATATGACTGTATTCCAAAGAAGTAAGTGAACAATGAAGAATATTTAGAGCTTTACCATTTAAGGAGAGAATTTTCTTATCTTCTTTATTGAGCTCCTTGAAGACTTTGGAGGTGATTGGTCCGTCTTTCATCGGGATGGATTCTCCATTTATGACCATATTCCAAATATTGAACCCACAACTTTGTAAATAGCATTCCATTCTTCCTTTCCAAAATACGTAATATTTGGAGTCGAATAGTGGTGGCTTGTTGGTGGAGGTGCCGGTAAGATAGACTTCATTCGTATCCCATGATCGTTCTTCTTTACTCGCGATGTGGAATGAGCTTGCCAAAGAGTGTGGCTCTTGTAATCCAAGTGGCTACGATAATCTAGAGAGGGGGTGAATAGATTATGCCCATTTTCTCAGTTATGCCCTCTTTTTCGGATAAATAAGCCAAGACAAGAATGGAAGTGCGAGAAGTAAACAACATGCGTCGATTTATAGAGGTTCAACCCACCTAGAGCCTAATCCTCTACCACCCTAGTATCTCTGGGATAGATTTCAAAAAGAAAAAAAGATTTTATTAATTACCACAATTAATACAACATCACCTTACAACACCTCTTTGGAGATTACCACAATCTCCCTTGAATATTACCACAATCTTCTACGGCACCTTGTGAAGATTACCACAATCTTCCACCTTGAAGAACACCAATTCTTCAACACATCAAAGAACACCAAACTCTTCAACAAGAAGATTACCACAATATTCTTACACCTAACACCTAGATCACCCAAGTGTGTTCTTAGCACAAGAACACTCACAAGGATATCTTGTGTTGAATGATGACCACAAATTCAAGATTACAACTCGATAATGAATAATACAATTTTGAGTGCAAGTGTAATCAAGAATAAAGCCTAGACCTCAAGATGTGAAAGTGTAAGACCTTAGGCTATTACAACAAGAATATAAGATAATATAAGAACAAAGTGTTTGCTTGAATGTTACTTGTTGTGTTGTAGTATTCTCTCTCTTGTTGTTGCTTCAATTCTTCATCTATTTATAGAGGATGTCTTGAACTTGATAGGCTTCTCTTAGGAGATTGAAATCTATAAAAAAATTGCAAGACAATTGAATAATATAGCAGTTAGAGATCAATACCATAAATTGAGGAAAAGTTGTCTGCTGCACAATGGTTAGAATTTGTTGTCAAAACGTTATAGCGACCGGTCGCCATCTAATACATAAAATGAATTAACACAGTAAAAAAACACGCTTGGACCAGTCCAAGGGGGTTGGACCGGTCACCATAGGTTTGGACCGGTCGCCCCCCATGTGGACCGGTCCCCCTGGCCATTTTGTGAGAGAACAGAGTTCTGTTCTTTTCTCCAGGCACCGGTCGCCCTTTGCATGATCGGTCGACCTCCAGGGGTTTTACATATGTCTCGTTTCTGTTTTAAAACTCAACTTTCAGACACGGGTTGCCCTATAGGGCGACCGGTTGAACACGAGACAAAAGTGTTGTCCAGTTTTTATCGAAAATAAACTTCAAGAAATACTCCAAAAAATTAGTAAAAATATTTTAGATCGATCGGGAGTATTTGGACAACATTTAGAAACATTGTTTTGATGTAAAAGCACATTAACACAAAATCATCAAAAGTGTTGTCCAAATATTTGTCGAAAATAATCTTCAAGAAATACTCCGAAAAATTAGTAAAAATATTTTAAATCATTTCGGAGTATTTGGACAACATTTAGAAATATTATTTTGGTGTAAAAACACATTAAAACAAAACCATCAAAATCATGATAAAAATATTTATCTAACAAACTCCCCATCTTTTATGATTACAAACCAAAACAATTTAAAGATGTCGATTTTGAAAACAAAACAATTTTCCGGTTAAAAATAAACTATCTGTTGAGAGCGACAACATTCCACGCATAATAATCACAAGGATGGGAGTAGAGATTTTCAAACACATTTTACAAATGCTCCCCCTATCAACATGCACAACAAGAGTAATATAGAAGCAATCAACCAAAAGCTAAAAGCTCAGCTTTTACATATTGAGCTTAAGTATCAAGAGCTTATAAGCTCCCCCTATCAACAAAACATCATTAGACATGTAAATAAATCCATAGTACAACAAATGGACTAAGTATGATCCACAACTTTTGGCTTTTAATAGCCACAACTTATAGCTTCTTACGCGAGCTTATATTAGCTAATGAGCTTATTACCCATTTTTCTCCCTTTAGAATCATCAAAAGAATATTAGCACGATAAAAACATCATATAATCATGATGGCTCAAAAGCTTCATTTAAAACTGTAGGCAAGTGCACCTATCGTTTTATAGTATAGATTATTGAGTACCGAGTGTCATTCCCACGAGGATTGTAAGTACTAATAATTACCGTCTTTTTGTTATTTAATCTAACAATTTTCAGAGTTTTTGTTTGATAAAAAAAAGAAAACAAATTATAAATTGTAAAAATGAAGAAAGATTTGTAAAATAAGAAATCAAGAGATAGAAATGTGTTTGAACGTAAACCCTCTAGAATGTTTTTGTGATTCAACAAGTTAAAAATACGGTAAGCCCTAAGCAAAAACCAACCTCTTTTAATAAAATCTCATGTCTTGTGGACCGTAGAAATTCCCAATTTAAGTTAAACCTTTCTCAAGGCGAAAAACTTCTAATCTCAAGTTGATTAATCAAATCTCTTTCTAGTTAAAACCCCCAAGACAAAGATTATAACGATTTGTGAATTCCCATATTAGGTTTGACCCTAATCCGGAAGATTTATGTCGTCTATATCTAGGATTGCATGCAACTCTTTTCACTTATATAGGTTCTATTTCACCATGAATCTCTCGATTTCCCGGATGAAAAATAAACTTCAAATCAATATTGCGCACATATCAATTCGAATGAACGAAGCATAATATAAGTGAATCACACAAAAAATATGAAGATTTTATTAAAAACATACACACCTTAATCACAAATCCATTCTAGAGTTCATTACATTCAAACACTAGGAGTTTAGCTACACATGATTTTGACCAAAGAATAAATTACACAAGAAGATTTAAGTATTGTAGACATGGTGTACTTATCTTTCTCAAAATCTCAATTGACTTCTTTCTTGATTGATGATGTTGCTCCAAGCCTTCTTCTCCAATATTGCACCAAGTTTTCTCCTCCAAGACCCCTTGATCCCAATTCTACTTAATGAAATGAATACAATGAATATTTCCGAGTATCTAATGAATGAATCTCCCAATTTCAACCCTTGGCTTTTATAGGCAACCAATACATTGATAGTACTCTCTTTTATTAAACAATCACCCCCATTTTCCTTGTTGGTTGGTGAATTCTTGTATTCAAGTGATGAGGGAGGGGTCATGGAGACATGTTTCAGCAAAATAGGGTGTTAAAAGTGTACAAAAGTGGCCAAAATGGGTTGGTTGGTGAGTTTTCCCCAAATTCCGCAAAGAAAAGTTGCAAAAAGAGGTCCGGACACGCCGTGTCGCCCCGAACGGCCGGGCCGTCTTTTTTTTATCACACAGGGAATCGGGAGACATGGCGTGCTTCCCAACACGGCCAGGCCGTGTCTCTCGACACGGCCGTGTTGGGGAACACGGCCTGGCCGTGTCGGAGGCTGTTTTGTGCGAAACAAATCGAGTTTTTAGCTCCCGGCGGAACACGGCCTTGTTGCCTGACACCCCCTGCCCGTGTTGGACCAAAAAGGCCCCGAAATGACGCGTTTGGCTTGGAATTTCAAGCGTTTTTGCATCCTTAAACTCCCCGGTATGTTTTGACATGAATCCATGGTCCGAAATTCACCAAAATTAGCCCCGAATGGTCAATCTACATCAATAAAAGCACCTCGGAGTAATATGAACTATGTACAATCAAAAATTTACAAAACTAACAATAAAATAACTCGAATTCTACTCAAATATACACATAAAACGTGCATAAAAAGACCCTTATCAAACCACCTCCAACTTTGAACTTTGCTTGTCCTCAAGCAAAACATTATATCAAAAAGAGGGATTCAATAAATCACAACATACAAAGATGATTTTTTTTTTCAACATATTGAACATAAGCAGTCAAGTTCTTGGTCTTCTCAACCTGAATTAACCATTCAGTAAAAAAAAAATTATTGTTTTGCAAAGCGATCGACTGTCAAGAAAGACCGTAATATCAGTAGGCATTATTGAGACTTGAAATCATCACTCCACAAATATTGATAGTTATGAACAACTTCAATTCAATAATGCTATGAAAATACAAGAACTAAATAGATCTTTGTAGTTAGCCTACTAGTTATATAACCAAGCTTCGTGAACTTTATTGGGATGAGAAGTCAAGGAGTATACATTCCCCTTTTTTTTCGTTCTTTTTTTTTTTTAGAACCTTTCGAATCATGCTTCCACTAGGTTTAAATTTTGAATTTATGTTCAAACCCTCCTAGGGTGGTTTCCCATACTCATATTTGTGTCATTTGTTTTACGTAAAAAGACAAACATGGGGCTCATGAATGCTCCTAGTTACTAAGCAACAACAAATAGAGGAGTATAACCTCGATTGGTCCATTTTTTCTTCTTTTTCTTTTTTTTTTTCATTTTCTCTTTCTCTTTTTTTTTTATTCGCAAGCTTGGTTTAACAACTAGTTAACCACTACTAAATCACGAGTTCTCAGACGTTCATAGCGCTAGGTATCGTCGTATATGCCTTAACACATCAAGTATTTATGGTGTTAGAAATCTCATCAAAATTTTGCCTGCATCCACATCAATCTATCCTAGACAATCAATTGCTTCACCTTGAAAACACAAATTAACAAGTTAATGTAGGTATAATTGGGCCAAGTTCTTGACTAGCAACATTCAATTTGTTAAAAATAAAAAATAAAAAAACACATCTCTCACAAACAAGCATACAAGCATTCCGAAAATGTTATTGTTCCCACCTCCAACTTTTAAAATTCACATTGTCCTCAATGTGAAAGAAATAAATGGACAAACACACACCAAACACTCAAAAAGCAAAGAAATTAGAATGATATAAAAGAGGTGGAAAAAGAAAAATACGACCTTACTACAATAGTGGAATCGGTGTTGGGCGATCATTGGGTTGTTTTGGTACGGGACCTTCAACTGCATCTTCATACCTAATCAAAGTTAAGCAACACAACTCGAATACCGTGAAATCTCAAATATTCCCAATTAGGACAACCAAGAAGATGTTCAAGAGTTTTTTTTTTTTTTTGAAAATCACTCTAAGGACTTGTGATTATTTTGAAAGAAAATAAAATAAAAAAATAAAAAAATGAAAACAATTGCACACAAACATCGGGTTGCCTCCCCTAGCGCTTTTTAAAGTCGTATAGCTGAACTAACTCACCTAAATGTGAAGATTAGTCGGGCGGAGCTTCAAACTTATGAAAATCCCTTTGGTGTTTAGGAGAACTACCCCAACCTCAAGCTTCAAAATGTGCATTTCGACCTTTTCGGTCCCCTTTTGGGCATAAGCTTCCAATATGGACTTTGAACAACACTTTTCTCCAAGAGTTTCTCATCATGCAAAGGAATTGAATCGACAAAAGAACAAGTAGTATCCTTTTCAATATTAACATGAATTTTAAAAATTACTTGTTCATCCCCTACTCTCAAGTTAATTTTCCTCATGCACATCAATGATAGATTTCGCCGTAGCGAAGAAAGGACGCCCAAGAATTAGAGAAACATCAATATCATCATGCATGTCAAGAATAACAAAATCAATCGGGAACATGAATTTATCAATCTTGACTAACACATCATTAATAATACCTCTAGGATGTTTAATCGATTTATCGGCTAATTGAATGTCCATCCTAATAGGTTTAGGTTCACCTAATCCCGCATGCTTGAATGTTTCATAAGACATCACGTTGATACTAGCTCCCAAGTCGGCTAGTGCCCTATCAACAGTAAACCATCAATTGTGCAAGGGATAATAAAACTTCCGATCATTAAATTTTTGTGGTAGTCCATTGGAAGGACATTTATCATTCAATTGCACATTTGATAATTTGTTGAGCTTATTTTCACTAGAAATGATGTCATTAAGATCCCTAACATGCTTTGAAGGAGGGTCAACAAATGGAATATTGGCATGTAATTGTTTGAAAGAATCAAGGTATTTACCAAATTTGTCCTCCCTTCTATCTTCTTCGGTTAGACTCAGTAAGGGATCTTTGGCTTGTGATTCGCAACCTCCTTTTTCATGATTTTTCTTTGGGCATGTCATCCTCCACGTATTTACGCATGGCGGCATTGGCATAATCATGCTCATGTGGAAAAATGATGCTTTGATTGCCTTTACGTGCTCCCTGGTTTGGCTCGATTACCAAAACTACCTTGTGGCCTTTCGGAAATCATCTTCGCAATCGGCCTATTTGGTTTTCAGTTATGGATAGATGCCTCTTGATTTCTCAAGGATGTTTCCACCGCTTTGGAATCGGGTATCTGTTGATTGCACAAACTTTGTTATAAGATCTTCCAAGTTAGGCTTACCTTGATTTGGCTGAAATCCGGGAGACGTGTGTAGATCAGGATTGGGATTAGGTCGTGGTTGGCCTTTATTTCCCCAACCAAAATTAGGATGTTGTCGCCACCCAGGATTGTATGTGTTGCTGTAAGGATTGTTTGGGTAATTTCTGGCTTGATTCCCAACGTAATTGGCCCGTTCAGCTTGCGGTATTGTGTGTGGGCAGTCCTGATGATTATGCAATCCTCCGCAAGTTTCACAAGATAAAACATGCGGTGGTGGTGGTTTAGGAGCCGCTAGATCGTCGATTTTTTGGGTCAAAGCTTCGACCTGTGCGGCGAGCATAACTACCACATCTGCATTATACACACCAACTGACCTGTTAGTTTTACCTCGTATAGATTGCCATTGGTAGCCGTTCATGGCCATTCCCTCAATCAAATCCTGAGCGGCTTCCGGTGTTTTGTTATTAAGAGTTCCCCCGGCCGCTGCATCGATCATTTGTCTTGTTGCAGAAAGTAGCCCATTATAAAATGTTTGGACTTGCATCCAAATAGGTAGGCCATGGCGTGGGCACTTTCGCAACAATTCCTTAAATCTCTCCCAAGTATCGTATAAAGTTTCATCGTGCTTGAGTAAATGAAGAGATTTCGTTCCTTAATCTTGCGGTCTTTGCTTGGGAAATACTTCAAAAGGAATTTTTCTGCCATAATATTCCACGTTGTAATTGTTCCTTTTGGCAAAGTATTTAACCATTGTTTTGCTCGTCCCAGAAGAGAGAATGGGAACAAGCGTGGCGGATGGCATCATCGGAGACCCGTTGATTTTGAAGGTGTCGCAAATTTCAAGAAAACTCGCGATGTGATTATTGGGATCTTAAATCGGTAGACAATCAAATTGGACAAGATGTTGCACCATTTGAATAACGTTGGGTTTAATTTCAAAATTATTGGCGGCAACAACGGGTCTTACAATGCTTGACGTCGTGCCATCCATGGATGGCTTGGCGTAATCATACATGGTTCTTTGTTGTTCATCCGCCATATCGGGATCCTTGCCTTCATTAATATCCTCCTCGTGGTCTGTATTAATACTTTCCTCTGTGGTATCGCGCTTCCAAATTCAGCGACGAGTAGGCATGCACTGCGGTAAATAAAGAGGATAAGTGTAATCCAAGACTTACAAAGAAGATAAAAAGAAAGACAAATGATGAAATAAAATAAAAAAAATTAGTAAAAATATTTTAGATCGATCGGGAGTATTTGGACAACATTTAGAAACATTGTTTTGATGTAAAAGCACATTAACACAAAATCATCAAAAGTGTTGTCCAAAAATTTGTCGAAAATAATCTTCAAGAAATACTCCGAAAAATTAGTAAAAATATTTTAAATCATTTCGGAGTATTTGGACAACATTTAGAAATATTATTTTGGTGTAAAAACACATTAAAACAAAACCATCAAAATCATGATAAAAATATTTATCTAACAAACTCCCCATTTTTTATGATTACAAACCAAAACAATTTAAAGATGTCGATTTTGAAAACAAAACAATTTTCCGGTTAAAAATAAACTATCTGTTGAGAGAGACAACATTCCACGCATAATAATCACAAGGATGGGAGTAGAGATTTTCAAACACATTTTACAAATGCTCCCCCTATCAACATGCACAACAAGAGTAATATAGAAGCAATCAACCAAAAGCTAAAAACTCAGCTTTTACATATTGAGCTTAAGTATCAAGAGCTTATAAGCTCCCCCTGTCAACAAAATATCATTAGACATGTAAATAAATCCATAGTACAACAAATGGACTAAGTATGATCCACAACTTTTGGCTTTTAATAGCCACAACTTATAGCTTCTTACGCGAGCTTATATTAGCTAATGAGCTTATTACCCATTTTTCTCCCTTTAGAATCATCAAAAGAATATTAGCACGATAAAAACATCATATAATCATGATGGCTCAAAAGCTTCCTTTAAAACCGTAGGCAAGTGCACCTATCGTTTTATAGTATAGATTATTGAGTACCGAGTGTCATTCCCACGAGGATTGTAAGTACTAATAATTACCGTCTTTTTGTTATTTAATCTAACAATTTTCAGAGTTTTTGTTTGATAAAAAAAAAAAAGAAAACAAATTATAAATTGTAAAAATGAAGGAAGATTTGTAAAATAAGAAATCAAGAGATAGAAATGTGTTTGAATGTAAATCCCTCTAGAATGTTTTTGTGATTCAACAAGTTAAAAATACAGACGTAAGCCCTTAAGCAAAAACCAACCTCTTTTAATAAAATCTCATGTCTTGTGGACCGTAGAAATTCCCAATTTAAGTTAAACCCTTTCTCAAGGCGAAAAACTTCTAATCTCAAGTTGATTAACTTAAATCTCTTTCTAGTTAAAACCCCCAAGACAGCATTATAACGATTTGTGAATTCCCATATTAGGTTTGACCCTAATCCAGAAGATTTATGTCGTCCTATATCTAGGATTGCATGCAACTCTTTTCACTTATATAGGTTCTATTTCACCATGAATCTCTCGATTTCCCGGATGAAAAATAAACTTCAAATCAATATTTCGCATATATCAATTCGAATGAACGAAGCATAATATAAGTGAATCACACAAAATATGAAGATTTTATTAAAAACATACACACCTTAATCACAAATCCATTCTAGAGTTCATTACATTCAAACACTAGGAGTTTAGCTACACATGATTTTGACCAAAGAATAAATTACACAAGAAGATTTAAGTATTGTAGACATGGTGTACTTATCTTTATCAAAATCTCAATTGACTTCTTTCTTGATTGATGATGTTGCTCCAAGCCTTCTTCTCCAATATTGCACCAAGCTTTCTCCTCCAAGACCCCTTGATCCCAATTCTACTTAATGAAATGAATACAATGAATATTTCCTGAGTATCTAATGAATGAATCTCCCAATTTCAACACTTGGCTTTTATAGGCAACCAATACATTAATAGTACTCTCTTTTATTAAACAATCACCCCCATTTTCCTTGTTGGTTGGTGAATTCTTGTATTCAAGTGATGAGGGAGGGGACATGGAGACATGTTTCAGCAAAATAGGGTGTTAAAAGTGTACAAAAGTGGCCAAAATGGGTTGGTTGGTGAGTTTTCCCCAAATTCCGCAAAGAAAAGTTGCAAAAAGAGGTCCCGGACACGCCCGTGTCGCCCCGGAACGGCCCGTCTCTGTTTTATCACACAGGGAATCGGGAGACATGGCGTGCTTCCCAACACGGCCAAGCCGTGTCTCTCGGACATGGCCGTGTTGGGAACACGGCCTGGCCGTGTCGGAGGCTGTTTTGTGCGAAAAAATCGAGTTTTTAGCTCCCGTGAACACGGCCGTGTTGGCCGACACCCCCGCCCGTGTTGGACCAAAAGGCCCCAAAATGACGCGTTTGGCTTGGAATTTCGGCGATTTTGCATCCTTAAACTCCCCGGTATGTTTTGACATGAATCCATGGTCCGAAATTCACCAAAATTAGCCCCGAATGGTCAATCTACATCAATAAAAGCACCTCGGAGTAATATGAACTATGTACAATCAAAAATTTACAAAACTAATAATAAAATAACTCGAATTCTACTCAAATATACACATAAAACGTGCATAAAAAGACCCTTATCAAATCATATCAAAGTGCGCAATTTTATCGATTTATCGAGCTTATGACCATGAAGCTTAAAATTCCAAAAGCTAAGGGAAGAGTTGATCATATGACTTGTCAAAGCTCATTTATTTGCAAAACATGATCTCTATAAATATATAAGACATTCGAAATCGAGAGAATCATGCAGGTGATGAATTTTTCATTGAAACGTTTTATCAAGCACTTGGCGGACGTATAATGAAAAAGACGATGTATAGAGCCCTTGTAAAAGTAATTAATCCCAAATATTCATCACCAAATCCAATTTTATAAATGTCATCCAATAATAATCATCATACCCAACATAAGTATATAAGAATTCCAACAAAATATCAAAGATGAAGCACATTCTCAAGGACTTGTTTTAACCTTCATTGATTGAGAAAATCAATTTCAAGAAGTGAGATAAAATGGATGATTGTTACCTTGGCAGGTTTAATGGTGGTAAATGTGGTTTTATGGCTTATACTGCAACCACAAATGCCTTTGGAATATGTTTTGATTAATAAAGTTATTTTATATTGATTTATCTGATATTTTAGGAAAATGATTATATATGTACATTTTCTTTTCTTCATAAGTTTGTCGAGCCTTTGTTTATATATCAGAGAGACACACACAAGCAAATGTTGCACATGGTTATTGCAGACATAAATCATTATTTAAAAGTAACCCTGTTTTTATTTTATTTTATTTTTTGCACGTCCTTAATCTTAGTTTTGCAGAAAATTGGGTTATGGATCTATTTAAAAACAATAATTTAAATTTGAGGTGCTAAGTAAAAAGCTAAAAAAGTAAAAAATTCATGTTAAACCTGTGCATATCAATCACCCGTAAGTAATCTTTTCTAAAGTTATATAAATCACACGTTACATTTGTGCTTTTTGTTTCAAGTTATATGAATCACGTGCAAAATTCGTGCTTTTTACGAGTTTTCAAAAGAGTACTAATATTTTATAATACAACATGACTCATTCATTTCTTTTTGCCATGTTAGCAATAAAGGGTGTAAATCACATGGATTAACCTAAATTAAGAGAACAATACATGCAAATATCAAAAAATCTCATGCAAACAAAGAGATTGTTACATAACTATTTTTCTATATTAATTGGAATGCAAAAACGATAATTTTGTATTCAACAACTCCAATCTTACTGATTTTGGAGACATATTAAAGCCCACCCGAGACTGCCAGAAACAGTTGATTGTATCAAATTTGTTTGGACATTTTCCAATTGAGCTAGTCTCCTGTCAGACGGTCTGACGAATCTAATTCGTTAGACGGAGCTCCAACAACCAATTCATATTTTGACCCGGTGATTTCGCCATGTCCAAAAAAGCGAGAAATATCAGAACTAAAGCCGCCACGAAATCAACAAACTCGTCGGTTGAAAAAACACTAAGATCTCCAGCCCTATCTCTGAATCGATCACCCTTTAACAAAAATACCCATTAATCATTGAGATAATGCGCACTAATTTGGCAACTTTTACCTTCTTTCCTTCTATCTTTTCGACTGTATAAACACACATCTAGGTTTGCATTGAAGGATAATTGAATTGATAAACACACAATGGTGATTATTACAATGAAAAGGACATAAGATTTTTATGGTTTTTTGGAGGATGTAGATGATCATTTGGGCTCACTTTGATTTGAAGTTAAAATTGATATTGGTCCGGATCTTAAATTTGACAATACATTTCAGAAGAAGTGTTAATACTTTTTAGAAGGACGACTAATACTTTTTAGAGGGACTGTTAATACATTTTGGGAGAAAAATTTAATTATATTCAGGGAACTACTAATACTTTTAAGAATGACTGTTAATACATTTCGGGAAAAAATTTATTTATATTCAGGGAACTACTAATACTTTTTCGAAGAACTACTAATACTTTTCTCAGAGACTGCTAATACATTTCGGGAGTATATTCAGGAGAAATACAAAAAAAACTCTTCAGGGAACTACTAATACATTTCAGAAGAGTTGCTAATACTTTTTAGAAGGATGACTAATACTAATGACTGTTAATACATTTCGGGAGAAAATTTTAATTATATTTAGGGAAACTACTAAAATACTCTCCAGTGAACTAATAATACTTTTTTGAGGAACTACTAATACTTTTTCGAGGAACTCTAATACTTTTTTTAGGGACTGCTAATACATTTCGGGAGTATATTTAGGAGAAATACTAAAATACTCTTCAGGGAACTACCAATACATTTCAGAAGAACTGCTAATACTTTTTAGAAGGACGGCTAATACTTTTCAGAAGGACTATTAATACATTTCGGGAGAAAAATTTAATTATATTCAGGGAAACTACTAAAATACTCTCCATGGAACTACTAATACTTTTTCGAGGAACTACTAATACTTTTTTGAGAGACTGCTAACACATTTCGGAAGTATATTAATGAGAAATACTAAAATACTCTTCAGGGAACTACTAATACATTTCAGAAGAACTGCTAATACGTTTTAGAGGGACGACTAATACATTTTTGGGAAACTATAATAATTTTTCGAAAAAAAATAATACTTGTATTTTCAGGATCTTGGTGAAAATATTTAAAATATGTGTGTTTAGAAATACATTGACATGGCCTAAACTAAATTATTTTATCTAAATCATATATAAAATGAACAAGATAAATAATCACCCACATAAATGGGTAAAACTTGCAAAAAGAAGTCACATAATTAATGCAACAATCAACACTTTCTCAAATTGAAAGCAGTGGGGCCCACCCCCAAGGCCCATGCCTATAGGAGGCATCTTGTTAATGACGTGCGGAATCTCGCATGCGGCTAATATTGAATTATTTAAATTTGGGTTGGATCCGTCTGACGGCTTTTGACCCGTCAGACGGTATGACAGAAGTTTTTGTCTTTCCAATTTAACATCATGTTAATGGAAAAATTGACTAGAAAATACCCACTTGCAATTTGAGTGAAAAACAGTATCAGGTTTAATATTAAAAATATGTTGGTTCACTGTCACACTTCCTGTAAGAAAAAAATATGAAACATTAATATCATTCACTCAGAAACCGCAATAGGATAAAGAAGGTCTCTATATTGGTGTTCAAATTTTTTTTTAAAAAATAAAATCTCAAAATCAAATTACATTCGCAACAAACATTTTCAATATACACTTCGAATGTATACAAACTATATATACAAACTAGCATACATGATGTACCTGCTCCTATGTCGGATGTGCACCACTTCCAAAATAAAAGGTGAAATTTTACTTCCTTGTTAGACATAAGGGTAAAAAATGAAAAGATATAATAAATAAAGTACATTATCAAAAACAAAAAAAAATAAAAATTACCAGTGTGTAGAAAACACGTCCACACCATTGTGGATATGAAGTACCCTACGGAACAAACACAGGTTGTTCTAAAAAATAGAAGATGGTCATTTTTAAAGCGCTCACTGCCTTCAAACGTATTTATAATTCCGATGCTATAGAGATCTCATAATCAATCCTCAGAAAGCCATCAGTGTAAGGCGACAAAAACCACTTGTAGGCAACTTGAGGTAATGTCAAAAGTGTTTAAGAGCTCTTGTTAGTGTTTCTCTTCTTTTTTTCAATAGAGGAAAACTACCATTGCACTTTTCTTACTTTCAGGAAAGCAATGGCACTCCCATTCCAATTCCAGCGGAAACAAATAGCCACAAACACTGCAACCAATGAGTCGAGTACTAGTGGATCTCGAACAACAAATCCACCAATTGCACCAAGTCCCACCATTGTTATATACATAGTGCAGTTGCCGAGGGAGAATGTAGATATTTCCTCACATATCCTATCGAGTGCAATTTCATCTTGATGGAAGAGACTCCTCTGTTGTTCTAGAATTAAAGGGTAGGCCTTTTGTTTTTGGGATGCCGAACATAAATTTAGTTAACATAAAACAAATCCGGCTATAAATTCTTTTAGAAGCAATACATATGTATTAACTCAGACTGATGAGTTTGAGTAATAGCATGAGCCGCTATATCTTCGTAGGTTTAATGGTGGTAAATGTTGTTTTATGGCTTATACTGGAACCACAAATGACTTTTAAATATGTTTTGATTAATAATTTATTTTATATTGATTTTATCTGATCTTTATAGGAAAATGATTATATATATATATATATTTTCTTTTCTTTATAAGTTTGTCGAGCCTTTTTTTATATACCAGACAGACACACACAAGCAAATGCTGCACATGGTTATTGCAGACATAAATCATTATTTAAAAGCAACCCTATTTTTATTTTATTTTAATTTTTCACGTCCTCAATCTTAGTTTTATAGAAAATTGAGATATGGATCTATTTTAAAACAATAATTTAAATTTGAGGTACTAAGTTAAAAGCTAACAAAGTAAATAATTAATGTTAAACCTATTCATCACCTGTAACTAATCTTTTCTAAAGTTATATAAATCATGCGTTACATCTGTGCTTTTTCTTTCAAGTTATATGAATCACGTGCAAAACTCGTGCTTTTTACGAGTTTTTTTTTTTGTCGAATGATAGAATATTATTATAACAACTCAAAAACTAAAATTACAACTACAATCGTAGCCAACGGGCTAAGAGCCGACAAGACTAACTACGAGCCAAGCGGGGAATTGGTAAAACCAATTCAGATTCACATGGACTAAAAACTACCCACCCCAAACTAACCACTCCACGGGGAGACTTGACTCCTTAAAGGAGACTGTAACACACCAAAAAACTAAAATCGGGCACGAGCAACCACTACATCTTTGCGAACGAAAAAACCCGATCCGCCTACGAGTTTCGCAAATCAACCGAGAAAAGAAAACACAAATAAAAAAAGAAAACAACAACTTTACTAGCAAACTAGAGAAAAAAAAACAAAAAAATTGCCTCTCCCTCTCCCAAATCTACTGTCGCAACCCATCGTCTTCTCCGCTCCGAGAAACCTCCGTGAATCTCCGACCTGCTTTCGCCCTGGACCAAAAATTTCGGCCACCTTTATACGCCCAAGGGATCGCCATTTAGTATCCCTCCAATAGAAAACATGGAGGGGGAGGGGAGGGGAAAGAAGGGAGGGGGAGAGGAGAAGGGGGCGTCTGTAGAGGGAAAATGAGGGGGAGATAAGTTAGGGTTTTTTTGGGGGGTTAGAGAGAAGGGGAAGAAAAAATGTAGAGAGAGAAGGAATTGGGAACCAAACTCCTCTTTTTTACAAGTTTTCAAAAGAGTACTAAAATTATTTAAAAAGGAAAAAAATGATAAATGCAAAACAAAAGAATATATAAAGGGAAATTAAAAGCATAAAAAAAGAAAATATTTATACCTTTTTCAAAGTTATATAAATCTCGTGCAAAGCACGTACTTTTTACTGGTTTTCAGAAAAAAAAAATTATGAATCTTGATGAGTCAAGAAACGTATATGCATTGACATGGCAAACTCATAATGGGGCCGAACCTAAAAAAAAACTCATAAAAAAATTGGTCATATAAGTAGTGGGACTATTTTGTAAGTTATTACATTAAGTTTTATCTTTTTTCTAAATGTCTCTTGCTTGGATAGGCTCATATGACCGTGTTTTCAAATTTTCTATTTTCACTATTTTTAATGAAATCTTTGAGTTGTATTGGTTTTTATATGAAAATTAAAAATAAAATGGTAAAAATAAAAATATTGAGAATATATATATATATATGTAATAGGTTAAGAAATGAGTTATTGCTTGATAAAATAATTTTAATTGTGATTTTTGCACGAAAGCATGTGATAGAAGTAAAAATATGTTTGAATGTGTTTTTAGAGGGAGAATTTCAAGAGACGACCCATATTTAAGAAAATACATCACTTTAAAGACCCAAAATCTAAATTTTCTCAAATAAGGACTCATTTTTATTTTTTTTACAAATTGGGTCCTCCCCCAAACTTTGGGTTCTCACTTCAGATTTTATAACTTAATATAAAGGAAAATGTTAGTGTATTATGTCACGCGAGCCACAAATATTTTTCTTTTTTATTTAAAAATTGTGGGAATAAGTGAATACTGAATTTTTTAGGATATTATATATTTAAAAATGTGTTAATAATTTTATTAATAATATAAAACTGGAAATGAGAGTTTAAAAATTGGAACATACAAAACACAAGTATTTGAAAACAGTGTCTCTCTTATCATATGAGGTATAACTTGACCTAAAGTGGGGTTCCAATAAAAATTAAGGCAAAATTAATTTTTTAGTCTTTTAATGGATCACTTCAGAGATTTAGTCCTCACTTATTTCAATTTTGACATTTATTGAACTTTTTTCTGTTTTCTAGCCCCGCAACCTACTAGAACATGTAAAAGTGACATGTTGGGCTTATGTGGAATTTAAAAATAAAAAAAAAATTTGGTTGACTAGGCATCATAAGTGGCATTACAGTTGTAGGTGGTATGATTGAGATAATATCTATTTTATTATCTTTTAGGATTTTAGAATATCTTATATTTTAGATAGTGATTTAGTGTTTAGGATTCTATTTAGTTTATCTTTCAAGTTTCCTAGTCAAGTTAGGAGTTTTATTGTGGTAGGATTTTAATCCTTAAATATTTGCTATTCTATTATTTTAAGAGTGGTTGAATATTATTAAGTTTGAAATTATTATCCGTTCATTTAAGATTACTTTGTGTGTGTTCTTCATTCTCGTTAAGCTTCTGCCTACATCAGCTGGTATTCAGAGACCAGTCTATGCTCCCTAAACCATGTCTTACAGATAGGACCCACAACACATGAATGACACTGCACAAATATATCAACAGATCGACTTGTTGACATAATGGATAATCACGTTCTGCATCCAATAGTAGGAATTTTTCAAAATCGCCACCGGCAAACTCACACCTGACCGAGATCAAGTGTGCGAGACAGGCAACATAGGTAGTGGTTAAAACTATTGCGGTGGATATTGTATTAGTTTTTATTTGTCCTCATATGTTTCATCGAACAAGGATGATGGTGGATTTGATGGACCACCAATTTTTGATGATAAAGATGAAGGCCCTATTCAAGAGATTGATTATGAAAAAACCTCTGCAATTTGAAGAAAATGATGACTATGATAGCCCACTAATTTTCAATGAGGCGGAATATGGTGATTATGATGATCCCCCACTTTTCGGTACATAAATTGAGGATGTTGATTCATTGATGGGAAAGGGATGTTCTCTTTCTCCACCAGAGATCGAAGATATTGTTGATGTCCCACCTCTTTCAATAATTTTAATCTGTTATCATAGCGATAATAATATTATTTATTAAGAGTAGATTATTGCCTCATTTGACATAATTGACAATACATGAGGAGAAGCTTTTTGGTGTCCGCATTAATGGAAAATATAATTAGTGGAGTCGAATGTCATACTATAATGGAGCCTACAAGATAATGGGTGATGGTTTCTAGAAGTTCAAATATATTTTGATGTTCAACTTATTTTTCCATCTCGTCCTCCTCGTGCCCCTCCATGACAATTCTTCCAGTGACGATCTCCCATCTGATTCGAGAACGGATCGTCTCGACCCCGGAGAGAATGATGCATGGAGATAATATATTTTTTATTATATTTTAGGATTTTAGAATATCTTATATTTTAGATAGTAATTTATGTGTTTAGAATTCTATTAAGTTTATCTTTCAAGTTTCCTAGTCAAGTTAGTAGTTTTATTGTGATAAGATTTTAATCCTATAAGTACTTGATATTTAATAATATTTAAGGAGGTTGAATTGATATTAAAAATTTGAGATTTATCTCTTTTCCATATCTTCTTTTTGTTTTTCACGTATTTAAGATTGCTTTGTGTGCGTTCTTTATTTTCATTACACTTTTGCCTGCACGAGGGAGAAAATGAAGGAAAATATAAGTATTTAAAAATCATATTTAAATATAAAAATTATTTAATGCATAATTAAAAGTAAATTACTTACAATTTTGATAATTTGGTAATTTCTAATAACTAAATTATTTTACAAATACGACCAATTTATGATTCTCAACTACTTTTACTTCATTTTACAATTAATCACTTCTTAAAAAAACAAAAATGTTTTCAAACACTCCCTAAATAATTAGAGGCACACAAACATATATGAACTACAGTTCTCTGGGTAGTGGGTATTACCTTGAAATTCAAATGGAACTTGATTTCTTTTCAACTATATTACTTCATGTTCTTTTTGAATTGTTTACATTTGCTTTCTAATTTTTCAGAAGGAATCATCACGACATTAACATGTTCTAATATATAACTTTTTTATTTCTTAAGGACTAATAGTCTTAATAAGTCCTTAAAAATAATTATTTTATACTACAACACGCCTCATTCAATTTTGTTTGCCATGTTAGCAATAAAGAGTGTAAATCACATGGATTAACCCAAATTAAGAGAACAATACATGCAAATATCAAAAAATCTCATGCAAACAAGGAGATTGTTACATAACTATTTTTCTATATTAATTGGCATGCAAAAACTATAATTTTGTATTCTGCAGCTCCAATTTTTATGATTTTGGAGACATATTAAAGCCCACCAGAGACTTCCAGAAACAGTTGATTGTATCAAATTTGTTTTGGACATTTCCAATTTAACATCATGTTAATGGAAAATTTGACTAGGAAATCCCCACTTGCAATTTGAATGAAAATCATATCAGGTTTAATATAAGAAATATGTTGGTTTACTGTTGCACTTCCTGTAAGAATAGAATATGAAAAATTAATATCATTCACTCAGAAACCGCAATAGGATAAAAAAGGTATTTATATTGGTATTCAAATCTTTTTTGAGAAAATAAAATCTTAGAATCAAATTACATTCGCATCAAGCATTTTCAATATACACTTCGAATTTATATAAACTATATATACAAACTAGCATACATGATGTACCTGCTCCTATGTCGGATGTGCACCCCTTCCAAAATAAGAGGTGAAATTCTACTTCCTTGTTAGTTATAAGGGTAAAAAATGAATAAGATATAATAAATAAAGTACATTATCAAAAACAATAAAAAATAAAAATTACCAATGTGTAGAAAATACGCCCACACCATTGTGGATAGAGGTCCTACGAAATAAACACAGGTTGTTCTAAGAAATAGAAGATGGTCGCTTTTAAAGTGCTCACTGCCTTCAAGCGTGTTTATAATTCTGATTCTATAGAGATCTCATAATCAATCCTCAGAAAGCCATCAGTGTAAGGCGACAAAAACCACTTGTAAACAACTGGAGGTAATGTCGAAAGTGTTCAAGAGCTCTTCTTAGTGTTTTTATGTTTTTTAATAGAGGAAAACTACCATTGCAATTTTCTTACTTTCAGGAAAGCAATGGCACTCCCATTCCAATTCCAGTGGAAAAAAATAGCCACAAACACTGCAACGAATGAGCTGAGTACTAGTGGGTCTCGAACAACAAATCCACCAACTGCACCAAGTCCCACCATTGTTATATACATAGTGCAGTTGCCCAGGGAGAATGTAGGTATTTCTTCACATCTCCTATCGAGTGCAATTTCATCTTGATAGAAGAGACTCCTCTGTTGTTCTAGAATTAAAAGGTAGGCCTTTTGTTTTTGGGATGCAGAACATAAATTTAGTTAACATAAATAACTCAGACGGATGAGTTTGAGTATTAGCATGAGCCGCTATATTTTCGCAGGTTTAATGGTGGTAAATATGGTTTTATGGCTTATACTGGAACCACAAATGACTTTTGAATATGTTTTGATTAATAAAGTTATTTTATATTGATTTTATCTGATCTTTATGGGAAAATGATTATATATGTATATTTTCTTTTCTTTATGAGTTTGCCGAGCCTTTTTTTATATATAAGACAGACACACACAAGCAAATGTTGCACATGGTTATTGCAGACATAAATCATTATTTAAAAGCAACCCTGTTTTGATTTTATTTTATTTTTTGCACGTCCAAAATCTTAGTTTTGTAGAAAATTGAGATATGGATCTATTTAAAAAAATAATTTAAATTTGAGGTACTAAGTAAAAAGCTAACAATGTAAAATATTAATGTTAAACATGTGCATATTAATCACCCGTAACTAGTTAATTACAATAGATAACGGGAGATAATGGGAGCAAGACGGATTGTAGTTTCAACCCATAAAAATTCCACAATTTCAGACAATATTTATGAACCCTGATTAGTCAAGAAATGTATATGCATTGACATGGCAAACTCATAATGGGGCTGAACCTAAAAAAAAACCTCATAAAAAATTGGTCATATAAGTAGTGGGACTATTTTTTAAGTTACTACATCAAGTTTTATCTTTTTTTCCAAATGTCTATCGCTTGGATAGGCTCATATGACCGTGTTTTCAAATTTTCTATTTTCACCATTTTTAATGAAATCTTTGAGTTGTATTGGCTTTTATATGAAAATTAAAAAAATATTTGGTAAAAATAAAAATATTGAGAATATATATATATATATATATATATATATATAAAGGTATAGGATCATATGTGGCAAGTCCCCTAATATGTGGCAGTGTGGACAAATCTAGGCCATTAACATGTTTAATCCAATGGCCTGTTTTTTCGATTTTTTTTTTTAAATTGTAATCACCCATTTAAGGGCAAAATAGACAAATCATAAATATTAAGTAACGCCCAATTTTGGTAACTCCCCACAATTTCCTATCTTTATGAGATTCAATCACAATAAAAATCTCCCGCTTCTCCCAAAATTCTGAAAGTTTTCGTCTCCCCCACAAACCCACTATCACACGACTGCAATAACTTCATCTCCTCCAAAATTCCTTCTCACAAATGGCTGTAAACACCATTGTTTTTCTGAAAAAAGCGAGCCGGACTCCTCCTCGTATGCGGCGAAATCCGGTTGGTCATAAAACCTCCAAAAAGCTTCATTAATCTACATCAAGTTTGCCATACTTCTATTTTTCGATTATTTTGGAGTCTATTGACACAAAGTCTGCAAAGGATTTTTTACCCAATTTCGACAACATGTTTTATATCAATTGAAGATGTTTATTTATGGGTTTTTCCTTAGTTTTTGTTGACCTAGTTGTATGACACTATTGTTTTTTTAGTTTGAATTTTTTAGGGTTCTTACTCACGCCTTTTTAAGTTGGTTATGTGGAATTATATCATTGAATGTAATGGATTGCAATCTATATAGTATAAATGTACGACAAAATGGTATACACATAGATAACGAATTGTATAACCCCTCTGTTACTCAATTCGTGCCTTTTTCATTCATATTTTTGGTGTAATCTTACGCAAGCATGACAATTTTCGTTGTGCTTTTGGTATATACATAATCAATTTGTTGTGTATATTTTGTCACAATGTCTGCAGTTTGTATTTTTTCATTCATATGGTATATAAGTACACATGGTATTGTGTTATTGCAGCACACATTAAGTTTACATTTGGTTTTCATAAATCAATTTTGTTGTGCATATTTTGCACAATGACTGAAGTTTTGTGTTTTTTCATTCATATTTTGGTGTTTTGTTTGTTAATTTTGGCATATAAGTACACAGGGTATTGTGTTTTTGTGCCCTGATATTCTATCCATCTTCGTATTATGTACGTCATGTGATGTGTTATTTAACTTTTGTAAATTACAGGTTAGATGGCAAGAGAAAATAGGAAGAGACCTGTCTCCCCAGTCCCGAACGAGGGTCCGAGTGACGTTAACCCGAGGAGAAAGAGCGCAAAATTTGCGCTCAAAGATTCGTTGCCCAAATTGAGGACCATATCCGTCCCCAATGTTATATCGGGCGCATTGGTTCGGCTCAATAATTATCAGACAAGTGCGGTTATTGAAATGGTATTCGGGAGCCTACTGGGGATAAACATTGAAGAACTTCCGGGGAGATTTATCAGTTGATGTTTTAACGAATCGTGTGTATGCATAATTATTAAGCGAGTTTGTGTTCAAGTACTATAATTACTTTTTATTTTGGAACTCAATGTAACAATGTACTTCAATGTCACACTTATCATGAAATGTCAAACCAATGTATACCAAAACAAGAGTTTATTATACTATAATATAATTATGTGTACACCATAATTTACTGCTTATAAACCACCAAAGTATTCATATATATATATATATATATATATATATACCATAATATGCCACAAATTTACTATATTTTTCGATTTTTAGTTGAAGCACTACAATTATTTTTACTATTTGGAAGTCATTGTAATCCTTTGAAAAGTTGTGTATCATCAACATATAGCGATTACAACATAAAAGTGTTTAGGTTCTGAGTATTTTTTTTTATTTAAAGTCAAATGGACTAAAAAATGGTGTAAAACTAGAATATAAATGGCATTCAGTTATAATATAAATGACATTCAATTACAATATAAATGACGTTCATTTAACATAAGTCAAATGTGATAACAGTTTTTTGGACTCTACGAAATTTGAAAATGCTGGGAAAAGTGTAGTTGTATTATGTAGGTTGTTCTGGACATGTTCGGTTGTTGTGAGATGCAATTTTGCCACACGTTCCACACTTCCTCTTTAGTTTCGTGCTTGCACGGATTGCCTATAAAACTCCACACTCTTGTCCCAACTCGCAAAATGCATGCCCACTCGCGGTATTTTATCTTGTTAAACTTCAGGTATCCAATATTTGGTGTTTCCGGGTGATATTACCAGGCGCTCTAGTATTTCAACGTGCTGGAACGTTTCATCACTTGTATCTGCAAAGTATATGCACACCAAATAAGTGAAACATATACATAAAAATATTTTTCAAAATGCACACAATATTAGCGTACATTTTCATAAATAAAAAATCTTACAATTTACACTGAATGTTTATACTAATCACACCAATATTGAAGCATATGTATACGAAGTTGTAGACAACTATATATGTTAATGTATAGCTTCAAATAAATATTCAAACACATATCACATTTTAAATTAACACAAAAACATAAATATCTATACACCAAACATTGCTATACAGGCATATATTTTGCAATATGTATATACAACGATTTCACATAAACGATTCATCATCACCCCAACCATCCCACAACATATATTGCATGCTTACATGTACACAATATTAAATATATGTGTACACCAATCTTATATCTATTGTGTACATCTCTGTACATTTCTTTACACTAACATAACCATCAATTATGATTCCATATTTCTAAATAAAACATCTACAGGGATGAATAAGGATATTCGCGATTTTTCAAACATAAACACACATACCAGGAAAAAGCGCCTCAAACCCAGCTTTCATCAGGCTTGTCCGCCAACACTTCATCATGTTGTGATTTATCGAACTCGTCGCCCATTTTCAAAAGGTTTTTGTGCTCTTTTTTTTTCGACTGTAGGTTTTCTTTTCTATGTTTTTTGGGACGTCAAAATTGGTCCAGTTCTTTGAATTTTGGATGGAGGAAGAATGAAGAAGATGATAGGGAACGCCTGTTTCTGTTCCTAAATTGACGTTTAGTTTGTTTTGGCAATATTGCAATCAAGAGGATGCCTTGATTTTAGGTTCTTAATTATGGTATTAATTTAGGCGTTTTTTGTAGATTACTGAAATGCCCTTTTGGTATTAAAATTAATTATAAAATGGTGTTTTGAAGGGCTAATCTAAGCCATTGATTTTTTAGGATGTAGGGATGGGATTTGTCCACACTGCCACATGGTAAGAGGCTGCCACATGAGATCCCATCCCTATATATAAAATTGGTTAAGAAATGAGATATTGCTTTGTAATATATTTGTAATTGAGATTTTTGCACGGAAGCATGTGATAGAAGTAAAAATATGTTTGAATGTGTTTTTAAAGGGAGAATTTCAAGAGTGGACCCATATTTAAAGAAAATGCATCACTTTAAAGACCTGAAACCTCAATTTTCTCAAATGAGGACTCATTTTTATTTTTTTTACTAATCGGGCCCTGCCCCAAACTTTGGGTTCTCAGTTCAGGTTTTATAACTTAACATAAAGGAAAATGTTAGTGTAATCGTTCACGCGAGCCATAATTTTTTTTCTTTTTTATTTAAAAATTGTGGGAATAAGTGAATAGTGAATTTTTTAGAGATTATATATTTAAAAACTTGTTATTTAATATTTTTATTAATAATATAAAACTAGAGATAAGAGTTTGAAAATTGGAACATACAAACCACAAGTATTTGAAAACAATGTCTCTCCTATCATATGAGGTATAACTTGACCTTAAGTGGGGTTCCAATAAAAATTAAGGCAAAATTATTTTTTTAGTCTTCTAAGTGGACTACTTCGGAGATTTAGTCCCCACTTATTTCAATTTTGACATTTAGTCCTTTAAGTGAACTTTTTTCTGCTTTCTAGCCCCGCAACCTACTAGAACATGTAAAAGTGACATGTTGGGCTTATGTGGAATTTAAAAATAAAACAATTGTTTTTATTTTATTTTTGGTTGACTAGGCATCATATGTGGCATCATAGTTGGAGAGGATGTGATTGAGATAATATCTATTTTATTATCTTTTAGGATTTCAAAATATCTTATATTTTAGATTGTGATTTTTGTGTTTAGGATTCTATTTAGTTTATCTTTCAAGTTTCCTAGTCAAGTTAGGAGTTTTATTGTGGTAGGATTTTTATCCTATAAATATTTGCTATTCTATTATTTTAAAGGTGGTTGAAAATTATTATGTTTGATATTCTTACATGGTTCATTTAAGATTACTTTGTGTGTGTTATTCGTTCTCGTTAAGCTTTTGCCTACATCAGCTGGTATTCAGAGACCAGTCTATGCTCCCTAAACCATATTATACAGACATGACCTACAACAGATGAATGACATTGAACAGATCCATCAACTGATCGACTTCTTGACACAACAGATAATCACGTTCCGCATCCAACAACAGGAATTTTTCGATATCGCCACCGCCAAACTCTCGCCTGACCGAGATCAAGTGTGCGAGACAGACAACATATGCAGTGGTTAAAACAATTGCGGTGGATATGGTATTGGTTTTTATCTGTCCTCACATGTTTCATCAAATGAGAATAATGGTGGATTTGATGGACCACCAAATTTTGATGAGGAAAATTAAGACCCTATTCAAGAGATTGATTATGAAAAATTACTGCAATTTGAAGTAAATGATGACTATGATAGCCCACCAATTTTCGATGAGGAATATGGTGATTATGATTATCCCCCACTTTTCGATACATAAATTGAGGATGTTGATTCATTTATGGTAAATGGATGTTCTCTTTCTCTACCAGAGATCGAAGATATTATTGATGTCCCACCTCTTTCAACAATTTTAATCTGTTATCATAGCGATAATATTAATCATTAAGTGTAGATTATTGCCTCATTTGACATAATTGACAATACATGAGGAGAAACTTTTTGGTGTCCATATTAATGAAAAATATAATTCGTGGAGTCGAATGTCATACTATAATGTAACCTACAAGATAATGGGTGATGGTTTCTAGAATTCAAGTGGGATTATTTTGTTTTTGATCCAGTTCGAATATATTTTGATATTCAACTTATTTTTCCATCTCGTCTTCCTCGTGCCCCTCCATAGTTTGACAATTAATCCAGTGACGATCTCCCTTCTGAGGCACACAAACATATATAAAACTACAGTTCTCTGGGTAGTGGGTATTACATTGAAATTCAAATGGAACTTGACTTCTTTTTCTAGTATATTACCTCAGATTCTTTTTGAGTCGTTTACATTTGCTTTCTAATTTTTCAGAAGGAATCATGACGACATTAACATGTTCTAATATATAACTTTTTTATTTCTTAAGCACTAATAGCCTTAATAAGTCCTTAAAAATAATTATTTTATACTACAACACGACTCATTCGTTTTTGTCATGTTAGCAATAAAGAGTGTAAATCACATGGATTAACCCAAATTAAGAGAATAGTACATGCAAATATCAAAAAAATTCATGCAAACAAGGAGATTGTTAAATAACTATTTTTCTATATTAATTGGCATGCAAAAACTATAATTTCGTATTCAGCAGCTCCAATCTTTGTGATTTTGGTGACATATTAAAGCCCACCCGAGATTTCCAAACACAGTTGATTGTATCAAATTTGTTTTGGACATTTTCCAATTTAACATCATGTGTAAGGCGACAAAAACCACTTATAGGCAACTAGAGGTAATGTCGAAAGTCTTCAAGAGCTCTTCTTAGTGTTTCTCTTCTGTTTTTCAATAGAGGAAAACTACCATTGCAAATAGTCACAAACACTGAAACCAATGAGCCGAGTACTAGTGGGTCTCGAACAACAAATCTGCCAATTGCACCAAGTCCCACCATTGTTATATACATTGTGCAGTTGCCCAGGGAGAATGTAGATATTTCCTCACATCTACTATTGAGTGCAATTTCATCTTGATAGAAGAGACTCCTCTCTTATTCTAGAATTAAAAGGTAGGCCTTTTATTTTTGGGATGCAGAACATAAATTTAGTTAACATAAAAAAATCAGGCTATAATTGTTTTTAGAAGCAATACATATGTATTAACTCAGAATGATGAGTTTGAGTAATAGCATGAGCCGTTAGCACATAAATTTGGCGCTTGCGCCACTCTAGTAGTGTGACACGACGAACTTTTTTAACGTACTACTAGTTATCATTTTACTCGTAAAAAGTGTTGGAGAAGGGTTATCACAATTTAGTTAAAACAGAATTACTTAAAAATTAGAAGTTGGAAGAGAGATTATTTTTTTGATAGGAAGATGAGCCTCTTTAGGCTAAGAAAGCTTTGGTGGAAGAATATTTGATTCCATTGATTATTCTTCTCAATTTTCTTTGGCTTGTTACAAAATGAGCAAGGCACCCATATTTATATTAAGACAACTTCCTAACCAATGGCTAAGATTTATTTGATCTAAAGGCTATAAATTATCCCCTATAATTATCTTCTAACTACCAACCTAGATGTTTCTACAAATTTTCTTCAACTAATATCTAAGATATTTTAATATGATATTTCTAGAGAAATTCTAGAACTTGGGGCATTTGGGCTTTGACTCTTATTTTATCTTTTAACTAAAAAATATATTTTCAAGCCCAATATTAATTGGATCCAAATCAAATTTATATTCTAACAAAAAGATCACAAATATAAGTCAATATGGTCACATCCATATAAATCAACAAGGTCAACAATGAAATTCATATATGTTGACACGATCACGATATATATGCCAACAAAGAAAATCTCATATAAGCTGACAAAGGCAACGAAATATCAATATACTTGCCTTTTAATTAGTATATTATTCTTCCATTGTCGTTTTCTATTTGAGCTCTAGACTCTTTCATCATACCTTTATTAAGTCACAATTTTTAATTCTTTATTATGATTGCAAAGTACAAATTTATAAATATATTATCATTTATCCATTTGTATTACTAAACACAAGGTTTTATTTAGATAATAATGATGTATAAATACAAAATATAAATTTATACAATTATAACAATTATGAGGATTCTGAAAATTTTACACAACTTATAAAATGATACAAAATGATATTAGTAACAAGAACATAAAAAAATATAGCATTTCTTTTCAATAAAACACGAGTAAATCGCGATTAATAGATATGAATATTGACTTTGGAAATTCGTAATAAATTATACAAAAATCATATACCTTAATTCAAGTAACAATAAAAAATTTAAGATGTTAGCTTCCAAAATAAAATATAGTCATGATGATTCGATCATTAAAAATTGTTTGAAGTTGCCACAACAGTAACCATGACCAGTGAAAATATTTTGGAGAAGAAAAAAACAGGATTCGCTAAATCAATTGTGGAGATAACTTTAATGGGTATAATTTATAATATGAATGTAATTTTTTGGTTTCATAAATATTTATTTGATTTTGATTTTGATTTGATATATATATATATTTGTAGAAAAAAATATAGGAGATAGATTAATACAAAATTGTGAATTTTTTTAATACTCATGAAATGGGCTGGCCCAGTTTTTCTTGGGTGCGCCTCAGGCCTCATTAAAGGACCGGGTCTAGGCAACAAGTCTCTAACATCGAAATGCGTCATCCTGCCACTTTCCATTTTTCAGGGGAAAAAAGGGATATTAGTGTTAAACAAAAATACTACCAGAATGAGTTATAGAGTTAGCCACCAAAGATCATTCTTTGACCCATTGTAAAACAAAATTTGTACTAAACAAACACAAACATGATGTAGGCAGTGATTCGGAAGTAGTGTGTGTTCAACATACGCAAACTTTGGCTCAAACCAAATATTGAAATCTGTGGCACAAGACTCTATGAAAGGAAGATAAACCCTAATAAAGTATTATATAACATCTAAAAGTTCTAGTAAATGAAAATAATGTTTGATGGCTTAATTAGGTTTGCTATTGCTATGCCACATTTGCTTCCAATCTTGCAACAACTACAAATATTTCATCAAAATCTATTCCTTTTTCTTGCCTTTGGCTACCAACATTGCTTTGTTTCTTACTACATATCCTTTCTCATTCATTTTATTTCTAAATACCACTTAGTACCAATAACATTCTGGTGGGTAGGCCTTTGAACCAATTCCCAAACTTTATCCCTTTCAAACTGATTCAACTCTTCCTTCATAGTTAGAATTCAATGTGTATCATCAAATGCTTGTGACACATCATTTGGCTCAAAAGTAATACACTGGCTAGTGGGTATTTTCAAGAATACGAGCTTTGACATCTCTTAGGTCAAAGTGGCCTCTCTTAGAATAGATTGGCTGATTTAAGAGTCACATTTATCCAGGGACTAATTGTACAAAGAATAAGGTAAGGTGAGGTGATGGTCTGAGGTAGCCAAAATTATATCGACCTACCAAGCTCTTTGGAGAGTATGAACTGGGAAACGGTCTGAGCTTATCTTAATCAGATTCCGTTATAAGAATCGTAACAAACTACGGATTTTACGGAAATCCTAATTAGTTTAAAGCTATAAATACCTTGTTACAAGTTCATTCTAACCTTGATCACTCCTTTTATATTCGCATTCTATTCTGCCTCTTTCTTGTTGAATATTCTTCTGACTTAAGCATCAGAGAGGGTACGTCGGAGCTTGGTCGATGGTGGAGCTTGGTCGGAAGGGATTTTCAGGGAGGCAGAGAAATTTTGGAATCAACCAATTGGTGTCGTCTGTGGGAAATCTGGGCAAAAGCGTGAGTTGCAGAGGCTGGTGGTTATGGAGGATTTGAGGTTAAATTTGACGGAAGATCTGAATCGCACTCCGATGGGTGACATACCGGAAGGGGTGACGAATGAAAATACCATGCCTCCACCACCGCCACCTATGGTTGAAGGCGATGGATAAGGGATTCTGGGGACATGGGTGGAGGATTTAACAGCTAAGTCTGGTGAAGGAGGAAGTTTAGGACCTATGTTTTTTGAGCAGTTGGGAAACTTTGGCCTTGTATGGATGTATTTTCAAGTCCAATTTCCAGTTTCTAGTGTTGGAAAATGAATTTTCGAACTTTATTGATTTTCGTGTAAGAATGGAAATATGTTTGGTTTGTTGTCTGAATTTCTATTTGGAAATGAAAATATGTTTGGTTATAGTTTTCTGAATGTATTTTTGACTTTGGTTTGCGTGATTGTAGTGTATTTTCACATAGATTTGCGTGATTGTGGTGAAAATTTGTTTGGTTGTATTTTCAAAAGAATATTTTTATAAAAAAATAAAAACTGGAAATGACTTCATTTCTACTGAGAACTTCCTAAACAAACATAAACTCATTTTCCAGAATAGTTGGAAAGTGAAAAATTACGGGGTGTCCCGAATCATGGAATTTAACAGAATTTAGAATTCTATAACATTATAGGTGTCCTCAATTTGGACTTCTATGGTTAAATCTTGATATCCTCAACTTGGATTTTAATGGATTCCACAAAAAACCAGCATCCTCAAACATTCAATGAATTCCATGAATTTCTTTTATAAATAGATTTGGGTGGAATTTGGTAGATTTATAAGCTATTTTTGAAGGACAAATTCCCACCTTCCCCCCTCGGAATCCAAATTCTATTTTTCCAACAACAACAACAACAACAACAACAATAATAATAATAATAATAATAATAATAATAGTGATGATAAAAAGAAAAACTAACATATTTTTCTCTCATGTACCTTTTCTCATATGCTGCCTTCTAATCTCAACATTTCGACGTAACGTACCTCAATTTTGTGAATAATCATTGTATAGTTGATTGTCGTGTTGTTTCGATTGCTAATTTTTTTCATTTTATAGACAAATTAGTAGGAAACAATTAGGGAAAGTTACTGTTAGAATAATACTTTGTAGGGAATCATTAGTTGATAAATCTTCACTGATTCATCATGATAGACGCATTAATTTGGTGTTAAAATTGTGAATTAAAATTATTCAGTAAATTTTTTGATCATTAGTGTTATTGTGTTTGTTGAATAATTATTCTAACAATAGTTATTTGTGGAACTATTTCATATTTTGATAATTTCAAATAATATTTAGGGATAATATTTTTAAAAAAAAGTATGAGGTTCGGGCTACTTACAAAAAGACCAGACATTTTTTAGAATTACAGAAAATCCATTGAGGGTTGATTTCATCTTAAATATTTTCATTCATAAGAAAAAAAAAATTTGCAAAAAATCCCTTGACTTCTATAAAATATTTACTGTTACACCTTAAAATTTAAACCAGAATCAATCTTAAGCGTTTTTTATTGTAATTTTGAAACATCTCTTTTTTTTTAATTAGCCAAAAACTTAGGATGTTTTTGTAATTATCCCTTATATCATTGTAAAGTTTATGAAACTATTATTTTGTTATTGACTTATTTTAATATTTATATTTCTTTTTATTTTTTATGATCATGAAGCTGTGCTACTAAATTCATAAAATATCATTAATTATATTTTTTATATAATCCAATAAATTCCACTAAAATATATTAAAATCTACATAATTTCATAGAATAAATTCCATTAGAATATGATGAGATTCATAATGGAATCCATTGAATTCCTTAAAAATCTATGAAATTCCATTGAATAAAGAATCCTTCGATTTGAAAACATAACCATACATGGCCTTTATTTCCAAGGTAGAACAGGCGGTAGAAAGGAGGGGTCCTCAAATACCCACGACCTGCCCCATTACCACTATTATAATATATTAATTTCTCAATACACAAATTATAAAATATTTAATTATATTATACTTCGTGTCACATACAATATACTAGTTTATATATAAAAGAAAGGGATAGTTCCAGAATTGGTATCCCAAATTTACCTACTTTTTTATTTTGGTATCCAATGTTCCCAACTCATAAAAAATAATCACCAATGTTACATTTTTAATCACTTTAGGTACTAGCCGTTAGTTGACCGTTAGAAACTAACGATTTGACCTGCTATTATGGGTTGAAATGTAAATGATACAATAAATTTTATAGAGGTTTGAAGATGGGGTAATTCTTCTAATCCTCTCTTCTCCAACTCCCCGAGGAATCCACTAAGTATTGATCGAGTACGAGTGGTTATCACCAGTGATACAAGTCTTGATCACACAAATGACTTGATCCTTTGGGACTCGGCCTGAGATGCTTGGTCACACAAAATGGGCTAGCTTCTCGTCCGACTCGCTTCTTCACAGGCAAAACGCTACTTGACTCACTTGCTCAAGCTTCTTGGATTTGATCATGAAGCCCTCCAATAACTTGAGACTGTTCGACTAACCTTTCTACAATTCTCCTTGGAATCTAGACCCCTTTTGATTCTTCAAAAGTTTCCTGTTCAACAGTTTGAAGTTGTCTTTCCTTCATAGCTTGGTGTTGGATTGATTTCCTTCGAGATTTAGGCTTGAGGATTTGCTTGAATAATTTGAGAATATTTTGCAGTTCTGAGTGAATATTGCTTTCTTGCTCGTAGTTCTGGTTATCAAGGTAACCCCTTCTCAAAGTGATTCATCAGCCTTTTATAGTGAACTTTTAAAAATCTGCCCGTTGAAGAGATAGGCTGATTTCAAAAGTCACTTGTGTTCATTGGCTTGTCTTGTTGCAGTCCTTGATATTGCCATTTCCTCGTATTAAATGAACCTTCAGCTTTTCAGAGTCTGACACAGGTGCAGAACTTCCCATTGGTTTATTCATTTTGCACGTTTCTGGGACTGAGCACTTTAAGACATTGCAGCATGGAAGTATTACTTATTTAAGTAAACTTCTTAACTTATGTGCAACGGATTCTTTTCAGTTGTCTTGACTTGACTGCAGTTCCTTAACTTCCCCAGGTGACTTCGAGTCAGCTCCCAATCATTGGATGACTCATCTGTCACTTCAACTTGAGATTTGGCTATCTTGAGTTGACTTGACTGACACTTCACACAGCTGTATCATAGTTGATACTCCTTCAGTCGAGTTCTTGTCTTCTCTTCCTTGCTACACTCAGCTGCTTCACAGCGGAGTCTTCATCCCAGTATTCAGTTGACTTCTTGTATGTTCAGGCGTAGCTGACTTGACTCAGCTAGTGCAGCCCTATCTATTATAATACAGATTACAAGAAAAAATGGGGTTCCAACTTTCTAGTCTAAGTTTAACATGGCATTCATCAAAATCTAAACAATAAATTTCCCAGCAGTTTCCCCCTTTTTGATGATGCCAAAACTTAAAACATACATAAAAAATGTAAATAGCAGAGATACATACAGACAATGTAGAAACAGAGAATGTATGCGTAGAATTGATCCTTTTATTGATCATAACATTCTTGTCCTTTACACAGCTGTTTACAAAGTGTATCAGATCAATATGGCGTTCTATATCTACGCAAAAAAATAGAAATTGCATAACTTTTATTCATCACACAAAAGACTTACATACATATGTATTTACAGTAGTGCAATACATAAAGGGGTGGACAACAACACTTCATCGCCTTCGCTGCCTCCTTCTTTCCTCTTCACCTCTATCGTCTTCTGGTCTCTTTCTCTTCTTTTCTTCTTCAGCTGCTTTCTTTTTCTCGTATGCTCTTCTAGCAGCTTCGTCTTTTCTTTTTCTTTCTTGTCTTCGTTGACTCTCTTCCCACAGCTGATCTTGTCTTTTATTTTCCTCTTCGATCCTTTTGACATAGTCAGCATTCTTCCTAGCCACTTTTCGGTTGGCTACTTCATCATATCCAGCCCAGTAGATCCCTCCTTTCTTTCCTGGATTTATATATTCGATATTTTTGGGTAGAGGTCTAGGTCTAAAACCTCTTCCTCCACTGCTTCTTCCTTTTCCTCTGGGCGTGTATTGTACTGGGGCCTTCTTCTTTCCAGCTGAGTGACCAAAGGAGTGACTACCAAGAGTCATCGTTGTCTGTCAGCTTCTTCGCATAGCTTGAGGCTTTTTTCCCAATACAAATCCCAGGCTTGGGCTATGGACATGCCTTCGAAGTATCCTTCGGATTCGAGCGTTTTGAATTCATCAACAGATCTAGGCTCGTTTCCGACGTCTGAAATGGCATCTTTGTCTCTTCCTGCCGGAATGCCTCCGTATTGTTTCAATATGTCCATCACACGGGCATCCATCTTTCCTTCGACCTCCTTCATCCCTGCTTCCACTATTTTTCTTTTCTCGGACATGGGCACAAGAGAGTGTTGGAGCGGCGAGAGTCCCCGGAAGTTTGATGATTATGTCACCGTGATAAGTCCTTGTTGAGGGTTCTAGCAACCATTAAAGTCATGTCTTTTGAACCTTCCTCAATCGCTTTTCCTTATTTTTCTTCTTCTCTCTTGTTCACTTTTCGCTTCTCAACAATAATTCGTCCTTCTTCTCGGATCGATCCTTTCAATGTCTTTAGGTATTCCTTTCCCCTTTTTGGCATCATCAAAGGAGAGAGGAACCCCCTGGAAACATGCCAGCAAGCATGAAGTCTAGGCGGCTGATAGCTGAGTTTTGCTTGAAGTCTGCTGCGGAGTATGCTGCATGGATTTCTGAGCGGGTGGCTTTGGATTCGGCTGCCACCAGCTTCATTTCAGCCATAAGAAGGCTGAACTTTTCATTCATATTTTCCTCCACGCGCAGAAGTTCTTTGCGATGAAATTCTCGCAGCAGTTCCATTTTAGTGGTATGAGAGACATGCATCCTATCAATATTTTCTTGCATCCTCGTCTTTATGTCAGCATTATCAACGCTCCAGACTAGCATTTTATTGTACAATGCTTTGAAATATCGAACCTGTTCCACACGCATTGTCTGCTGTTGTTGCCACCATTCCCTGATTCTGACTACTATTCCACGCAGATCAGCTGTAAGATTTACATCTCTGTTATCCAACCGCATATCCAATGAGTCCTGGTGCCTTTCCATCTTCTCGATCTCTGCAAAGATTGCCTTGAAGACTTCTCGAACCTCAGCTGTCACCTCTATCTCAGCTGGCGGCCAAGCAACATCAAAATCAAAATTTGTTGGGACGATGGTATCTGTGGGAATGACTAGATCAGGTTTGTAGAAGCGTTTCTGCTCTCTAGCTGATTCTTCATCCAAGTCAGGCAGCTCTAGTGAGAAGGGGAACGTTTCTTCAAATGTATCATCACGAACATAGGGAATATGTTCAGCAGTGACCCGTGGCTGTGATGTGCCTGGTTGAGTCGATTCTGCTGCAGCGTTGGGAGCCTGCGCAGTTGACTGTGATTCAGCTGGGGTCTGTTGTGGTATGGACCCAGCTGGCTGAGCCTTAGCTGTCTCAACAGCTTCGTTGGTCTCAGCTGGTTTTTCCTTTTGAGTTGTCTAGTCCTCAGCCGTATCAGTGGCGTCATCGACAATGACGAGACTTGAAGGGGTGGCTAATCATCAAAAGTGAATGTTTGATGAGTAGCCTTGAGATCTGACTTACTCGTGCTAGGAAAAACATCCTCAGTTGAGTCTCTTAGACTTGCAATAGGGGATGACTCAGCTTCATCTTCACCTTCAGATCCCAGAAAAGTTACGTCTGGGTTGCCTTGGGAATCGTGAAGGACACTTATCTCCTTCTCAGTTGCATCAATGATAACAGGAGGGATGTTCTGTACTTCTGCCTCTTTACCTCAGGAAGTCTCAACCTCCCGTAGGCCTTCAGTACCTCCTACAGTCTCAACTGCAGCAAGGCCTTGAACATTCCATTCGACAGACTCAGCTGTCTTAGGGTCTTCTACGGTGGCATCCACAGGAGTCTCAACTCCGTGGATTGCACTTTCAATGCCCAGAGTGTTAACTCCCAGGGCAGAACCATCATGTGCCTCGATCAAGGCCAAGAATGGCGTCCTCAGCCTGCAGAGCAGTTGGCACTTCAGCTGAGACAGTCTCAACTGTCCGAGCTTCGTTAGTGACAACCTGTTGTGTTTCTGTTTGTTTTTCCTTCTCCACTTCGCCTCCTAGATCCTTTGTGGAGTCATCTGCAGCATCCTCTGACCTAGCTGCAGCGGAGGGAGTTTCTCAACTGGCACACCAGCTGAGTGACTTGTGATGTGGTCACCCGGCTGTGTCCTTTGAGTGTTTAGCCGTGGGGACAGGTGGTAAGACACCTTCAACAGGGGTTGGCTCGACTTGGGTCCCCAAGTTCCCAGTTTCATCGCCATGTCCCATAGATCCATCCTCTGAGTGAGCTGGGGAAGTGGTTGCAGCAATAACAGTGGCAATTTGGTGCACCACTCCCAATGGATCAATTTCCAGCTGAGATTTGGAAGACTCTCCTGGTCCTTCCATCAGCTGTTGCTCATGCATCATCTTGGATTCCCGCATGGCTTGCTGCATTTCCAATTTTTCTGTCTCAGCAGCAGGGTCCAAGTCCTCATCACTTTCTGAGAGAACATCGAAGTGGGGATGAGTGTGATCAGTGGTTCCAGTGAAGGGACAGATGTTGGCCTTCTCACGAGCTTCAGCCTCTTCTGCCAACCTTTCCTTCTCTTTTTCTTTGAAGATATTCAATATATCCAGGCAGTTCTCTTCATCGAGTGCTTGAACCACTATTGTCAACCCAAGGAAATTCAGCAGTTCTTCTTCTTCTTCAACAAACTCAGGTCTTTGGAACTGTTCCCTTGAGCGACTCAGCTTCCACTTTCTCCATTCGTGCAGACGATTTTGGATTTCTGGATATGGTGGAGATAACATGACCACATCATCGTCATCATCTTCCTGTTGTACTTCTTTCTCAGGAATGGAGAGTAGCAAACTTTGTTGCTCAACACCCTCAGCAGCATCTGTCGTGGGCGGAGACACACTGTTAACAGGAGGTTTAGTTGTCTCAGCTGTTATTTGTTCCTCAGCTATTCTCGTCTACAAACTGGGTCTTGATGTGCCTCTCGCTGATCGGGCTCAGCAGACTTGGCGGTTTCATCAATAATTTCGGAGACTCTACTTCTCCGCCTATTTCAATTTGTCCTGTCCAAATGAGTGGCGACTTTTGTTTTCTAAAGCTCAACGCTTGTAGAGTCTTCTTTTTGGTCCTTACGGAGGAATTTCTGTTCGGATACGGTTTTCCTCGTAATCTAGGGCGGCGGGGGCGTGCTACTTTCTTGGTCCGAGGAGTCTGGCTTTCTTGGCTTGTCGGTCTATTTTTCTTGACAACCGGAGAAGGTATTTGAGGTTCCTTCTCACCGCTTGCTGCAAAGGGCGTAAGACATGGTTGCGGGGCAAGTGACTCGGCTGCAGGGCAGTGTGCGGTTGTTTTCTTTCTTTGCAGGGCCTTCTTCTTTGCGTACTGCAGGAGCAGCCTTTCTTCTTCGAGGAGGAGACAATCAAGCTTTTCCGGGTCACCGATTCCCCTCACTTGTATCCGCCCTCTTAGCGTAAGCTCTCTTCTAAGCTCCTAAAGATTTGATCGAACATCTTCTTATTGACATGGAACGCTTTCCATGTCGGAGTGGAACTCCTTTCACCTCCATCAACCGCCAATCACAAGGCCATACCCCAAGGATCCTCCGAATGACCCATCTTCCTCAAGGACTTATTTCCAACATTCTCAGACGAATTACCGCCTTGGGTTACTTTCTTTTCCTCCATGATCGCAGCCATGGTGATCAGCTTGGTTTTAGACAGCTGATTAAAGCTTCCAAATTTTATGTCTACACATTTTGCAACAATATCTAACAGCTTATGATAATCTTCCTTCAAGCTTCTTTGTGGTAGACAAGTTTAGCAAAGACTCTGCGGTTTGGCCACTTCCTTCCATGCAAAGAGCCAAGTTTACATCGGCTTCAAGTATTTCTCGCACTCCTTCCGATGGCGCAAGAAACAATGCTCCGCTAGATCTTCAGCGGTGATTGTAAACTCCTTTCCGTGAACAGAGGACTTGATGCCCTCATCGTGAACCTCAGCGTTCACGTAGAACTGTGCTACCTCCTCAATGTAAGTCATCTGAAACTCCATTGTGAGAAAGGGTTTCAGTCCAGACTTCTCGATTTTGTTGGCTATCTTCTTCACGAGGGTTTCATCAGAACCCTGTTTGATCATTCCTTCCAAATCCATGGTAGAACCAGTGTGGATTTGCTTTCCTAACTTAGCAAAATCATAGGTAGTTGCCATTTTTTGAGTTTTACAGAACGAAACCTTAGAAATTTGCTTTGATTATATGTAGGGTTTTGAGAGAAAAGAGCTTTCTTTGCTTTTGGAGAGATGAACAGTTTTGTGTAGTGTGAGAGAGAAAGCTGAACAAATGGTATATGTATGGGTTATAAAAGGACGTGCATACGGTTTTTGAAATTTGATCGAGATCAACGACTCAGATTTAGCATGCCGATTAGCATTTAATTTCTCGCATTTAATGCGGCAACATTTATATCCAATCATATGCTTTGTCGTGCGACTTTTGATTTGACTGTCATTATTACCGACGTCATCTTTAAAATATTCCCGCTTATTAAAAACGATCGCATTTTTGTCACTTAGCTCATAAATGACTCAAACTTACTTCTTAGCCGATTCAATTCTTCTTCTCTCTTTTCACATAGGTACTCACCGTCACTAACTCGACATGGTGATTTTTCGATACGGCTAATTTACTTAGTTGATTCACGAGCTCAGCTCTATTTTCATATTTTCTTGTTTCATCTCTTCTCCTTGAGTCTTCTGGGAGTTAACTCAGCTCAATTAACCCTAGCTCATGCTTGAGTTCTTCAAATCTTGATTCACATAATGGCTTTGTGAATATGTCACCTAACCTGTTTATCGGTTGAGATGTATTCCAATGTGATGTCCTTCTTTTCAACATGGTCTCTTATGAAATGATATCTGACATCAATGTGCTTTGTTCTTGAGTGCAACACAGGATTTTGAGTGATTGCAATAGCACTTGTGTTATCACACATAATTGGAATATCTTTTTCTTAAATTTCATAATCTCCCAGCTGTTGTCTCATCCATAAGACTTGGGCACAACAAAATGGTCACTGTACTACGACCGGATGTGGCTATTGAGTTTTGCTTCTTGCTAAACCAGGAAACCAATCTTTTCCAAGCATTTGACATGTACCGGCGACTTTCTTCCGTCAACTCTACATCCAAAGATAGTCGAGTTTGAGTAACCAATAAGCTTGAATCCTCCTTCCTTTGGATACCATAAGTTTACTTCCTAGCATCCCTTCAAATATCTTAGGATTGTCTTGGTTGCGATCCACATGGCTTTCTTTTGGTGCAGATTGAAATCTTGCACATACACCTACAACAAAGGTGATGTCCGCCTACTTCTTTGTGAAATAGAGTAGTGATCCAATAAGTGCTCAGATCTTGTTTGATCCACAGCTTGCCATCCGCATCCATATCCATCTTGACGATGTATTCATTGGTATTTTCACGAAGATTTCTCTTCCATACCAAATTTCTTCATTAAATCTCTGGTATACTTTGTTTGACTTATGAAGGTTCCATCTTTCAAATTGCTTAACTTGAAGTCCTAGAAAGAATGTCGCTCTCTCATCATGCTCATTTCAAACTTGCCTTGCATGAGGTTTGAGAACTTGTCACATAGCTCTTTGTTTGTGGATCCAAAATAATGTCATCCACGTATATTTGAACAAGCGAGATACTTCTCCATCTTGAATTCTCAAGAGTGTTCTCATCCACTTTGCCTTTGGTGAATCCATTATCTCTGTCGAGAAATTGAGATATGTATCATACCATGCTCTAGCTGCCTGTTTCAATCCATATAGAGCTTTCTTGAGCTTGTACAACTTATCTCCAAGAGTCTTCTGCTCAAATCCTGAAGGTTGTTCAACATAGACTTCTTCTTCCAATAATCCATTCAAGAATGCACTTTTTACATCCATTTGGTATACAATGAAGTTCTTGTGTGCGATAGGCAAGAAACATCCTTATTGCTTCTAATCTTGCAACAGAGCAAATGTTTCATCAAAATATATACATTCCTTTGCAATACCCTTTGGCTACCAATCTTGCTTTGTTCCTCACCATAGAACATTCTTCATTCATCTTGTTTCTGAAAACCCATTTTGTGCCAATAACATTTTGATGGGTTGGTCTTTGCACCAATTCCCATACTTTGTTTCTTTCAAATTGATTCAGCTCTTCTTGCATGGCTTGAATCTAATGTGTGTCATCCAATGCTTGGGACACATCTTTAGGTTCTATTTGGGAAATAAAACAAGTGAACATTGCTTTTTGTTGAGCTCTGGATCTAGTTCTTACACCATCTCTTACATCTCCAATGACTAGCTCTGGTGGATGGTCTCTCAGCCATCTCACATCGGGTTAGAGTAAGTTAGTTAGGGTTCGATCATCTTGTAGAGTTTGTGTTATCCTGAGCGACTCTTTCATCATCACTTAGTCACAGATTTTCCACTGTCTTTGAGATTCAGCTATCTCATCTTCACCTTGATTAATTGCTCCAGCTCCAGCTTCAACATAGGGACTCTTCTGCATAGTTGGCTGATTTAGCTTATCAGCTAACTCCTCAATGTCATCTCCATTTACATTGGGTTCATCAAACACCACATGGATAGACTCTTCTGTGACCATTGTCCTTTTGTTCAGCACTCTATAGGCTTTGCTTTCAGCTGAGTATCCCAAGAAGATACCTTCATCAGCTTTAGCATCAAAGCCTTTAGATTTTCCTTCCCATTGTTGTGGATGAAGCATTTACATCCAAATATTTTAAAGTACCCAACATTTGGCTTTCTCCCTGTCCAAATTTCATAGGGAGTCTTTGTCAGCTGTCTATTAATCATGCATCAGCCCAAAATCTTTTTGGCAATCCAGCTTCAGCTAACATAGTTCTTGCAGCTTCCTTGAGGGTTTTATTCCTTCTTTCTGCTACTCCATTCTGGTGTGGAGTCCTTGCAGCAGATAATTCATGAGCAATACCATTTTCAATGCAGTACTGAGTTATTATTCCATTGACAAACTCAGTTCCTCTATCAGATTTTATCTTTATAATGGTTTGACTCTTCTCATTTTGAACTCTTTTCATCAGTTGAGGTAATTTCTGCAAGGTTTCTTTCTTTTTACACATGAATATTGTCCATGTATATCTTGAATAATCATCCACCACTACTAGAGTATATTTCTTTCCACTTATGCTAGCTGGCTCAACTGGACCAAATAGATCCATATGCAACAGATGCAATATTCTTGTTGAAGATGGACTTGACTTTTCTTTGAATGATGATTTAATCTGTTTTCCCATCCGCATGCATCACAAACACTTTCTTTCTTGTACACCTCGAGTCCGGTAATCCTTCTACAAGATTACTCCTTGCAAGCTTGTTAATTGTCTTGAAATTCGGGTGACTCAAACTTTTGTGCCCACGTACCAACTTGATTCGATTGTACTCTTTGCTAGCGGACAAGTGATTGGTGTGGCGATTGACCAATCTACCACATACATGTTCTTTTGTCGGATCCTTGCAACACCACTTCATTTGATTCAATGTCTTCGATTTGGCATACTCCCATATTGAATCCAACATTATAGCCCTTGTCACGAGTTGGTGATGCTTAACAAGTTGAAATTAAGGCCTTCAACGTATGCAACATCCGTGATTTCTAATCCATTTTTCCGATGGATCCAAAGGCCTCTAATTTCCCCTGAGCTTCATTTCCTCCAAATATGACTTTTGCACCTCTAATCTCCTTGAATTTTGACAGATTTTTCTTGTTTCTGTCGTGTGTGGGAATGACCACTATCCATGTACCAGGTTCCTTGGCACTCATTGCCTTTGAACCTGCAATCAAGGAAATCGGTTTTAGGTACCCATACTTGTGCAGGTCCTGGGGTCGATGTTGTAAGATGATCCAACCAACCTATAGCCAAATGATTTGACTATAAGGGGTTGCCATCTATCTGTGCCATAATCATAATTTACTTTGGCAAATTGCTTGGGGGCTTTAGGTTCATACAAATGTCTCTTTTGTCTATATGCCTGTGTGTGTGTTTTAGCATTTGCCTTCTTTGGGTGGTTGTGATATCTCTGAGTGTAGTGCTTGGGTGCATATGTGTGCTGATTATAGCTCTTTTGCCTTTGGAATGGCCTTTGCTGAGTTCTAGGCCTTTGCCATTTAGGCATGTATTCCATAGATCTTTGCTGATATTTCATATTGTTCCAATCAGCTTGGCTTGGGTAGTTTCTACCATTCCCATCATTTGTGTTTCTTTGATAGAACTTTTGGGGATTTTGGTAGCTCTGTTTTTTCTTCACAGAGTACTTCCTGTTTGGAGTTTGCTAAGGAACTCTGCTGAATTTCTTCTCAGCTGTCCTTTCAGCATACTCAACTGGCCGTTTTCCTTTCCCTTTATATCCAAGGCCAGTTTGTTTGTGATTGTGCTTTGGAATGAATGTGTGTGCAACATTTGGTGTCTTGGATTTTTGAGAGGCTTCATTACTTGAAGATCCTTTTTCCCAGATCACTCTTGGATTGTGACTGTGCACAAAGGAATTGAATCATATGTCTGTCTTGTCTCCACATTCTTTTTGGCTCATGATAAGGTCATCCAATGATTTAGATGCCTTTGTGAATGAAGCAATTACAGTTTTGAGATTATTTTCTCTCTTTTCTATGGCAGTTATCTCTGCTACTAGTTTAACATTCTTAGCCTTCATCTCTTTGTTCTCATCAGCTATGTGACTTAGTGTACTCAACTCCTTAGTCAGCTGTGAGTTTTGGCTTTTGAGCTGGATATTTTCCTCATTTAATAGTGAGTGTGAGGATATAATGTGCTCAAAGTCTTTCATCATTTTGCCTAATGAATCATAAAGATCAGTAGGTGATGAAGTGTGTGTGTCACAATCACTATCACTAGAATTTGAATGAGATGAGTTAGAGTGTACCTCATCTTCTTAGTCGGGTTGATCTTGTTCTTTAGCCATTAGGCCATTATTAAGGCTTCTTCTTCGTGAGTCACTTGAGTAGTCGACTTCACTACTCTCTGAGTCTCTTTCTTTCGACTTAGTCAGTGCTCGGGTCTCAAGAGCCAACATTGCTCTTTTCTTCTCTTGCCTTCTTTCTCTGAAGACTTTTCTTTCTTCTTCATTCCTGTATTTATTGACTACAGGATATGGACAGTCAATAGCAAAGTGTCCTGGTTGTCCTAATTCCAACACGGGTTTTCAACTTTTTGATCGACTCTCTCATTTCTTGGATTGTCGACTCTTTGATATTCGATATTTTGATACTCAACTCTCTTTGGTGACCTATCTTCCCTTGACTTGGAGGAGTCAATGCCTTCCTCGGAGGATTCACCTTTGTTTCTTTTGTAGTTCTTGTTGAAGAACTTGTTGAATCTTTTAACCATCAAGGCAATTTCCTCCTGGTCAATAATTTCTTTGGTTTCTTCTCTCTTCCCTTCCTTGACTATGAGTGCAGCTGTTTTGGGTACAACTATCTCTTCTTGATCCTTTCTTCTTAGCTCAAACTCATAAGCTTTGAGGTCTGAGAATAGTTCATGATTGGATGTCTTTGATAGGTCCATCGAGTGCCTTAGAGCCATGGTCTTCATTTCCCACTCAGCTGGGAGGCTCCTTAGTATTTTCATACACATCTCCTTCTGTGTATATTCTTTCCCAAGTGCTGAGAGCTCATTCGTAATTTCAGTAAATCTAGCGTCCAGCTGGTCCATCGTTTCACCTGCAAGCATTTTAAAGTTTTCAAATTTTTGAACAACAATAGATAATTTGTTTTCCTTGATTTGCTCAGATCCTTCACAAATTATGGTTAATTTATCCCAGATTTCTTTGGCTGTCTTGCAAGATTTGACTTTGTTGAACATGGCTTTGTCTAAAGTCTTATAAAGTATATCATTGGCTACATTGTCCAAGTTGTATCTTTTTATGTCATCATTTGTCCATTCAGTTCTTGGTTTTTCAACCATAGCTGGTCTAGGAGGAGTAGCCTCCTCTTCTTCAGCTGCAACAGCTCTTCTTGCCGTTGTGTTCACCTTCATTATTTGCAGTGGCCCATCCTCTATCACTATCCACATCTCATCATGTAAAGCTTATAGATGAGCCTGCATGCGTATTTTCCAGTCATCAAATTCTTCAATGGTGAACATAGGAATGCGTGTCAAATTTGCTTCCATGATAATAACTTTGCAAAAAAAAATGGTTTTTGAAAGAACAATTGTTAAAAAAAATTCTTTGATAGATTGGAGATCTAGTTCAGTAACCAGTGCGGAAGGCTCAATGAACCAACCGCTCTGATACCACTTGTAGGTCCCAAGGGGTGTGAGTAAGGTTTAGAAGGGGGGGTTGAATAAACCTTACCAACTTTTCAAATTTAGTCCTTTTAAATTAGTTCAGAGTTAATTTCACAGTTATGTCCTTGATGGACAACTAAGTTAGTTAACCAAATAGAGTTAGCCACTCAACGCACTCGACTCGAGTAGCATTTGTCGATAGAATAACTCAAATTGTTTAGTCTAATACTTAACTTGGCTGAGATGAAATTTTCAGCGGAAGAATTAACACCCTTGAATTTGGTTTAAGTTTGTTTTAACACTTGGTTTTAGCACTTTGTTAAATATCAATTGGATAGCAAATTATCAACAGATATAGAATGATATGCAGAAAGTAAATGCTGAAATGTAAATGACACGATAATTTTTATAGAGGTTCAAGATGGGGTAATTCTTCTAATCCTCTCTTCTCCAACTCTGCAGGAATCCACTAAGTATTGATCGAGTACAAAGTGGTTATCGGTCCGATGCAATCTTGATCACACACGGTGACTTGATCCTTTGGGACTCGACTGAGATGCCTTGGTCACACTGCTTCTCGTCCGACTCGGCTTCTTCTTCACAGGGCAGCTGCCTTGTTACTTAAGATCACTTGCTCAAACTTCTTGGATTTGATCACGAAACCCTCCAATAACTTGAGACTGGTTCGACCTTGAACCTTTCTACAATCCTCCTTGGAATGTAGACCCCTTTGATTCTTCAAAAGTTTCCTCTTCAACAGATTTGAAGTTGTCTTTCCTTCACAACTTGGTGTTGGATTGATTTCCTTCGAAATTTAGGCTTGAGGATCTTGCTTGAATAACTTGAGAATATTTTGCAGGTTATTGTTCGAATAATAGCTTGAATGTTCGTGGTTCAGGTAACCCTTCTCAAAGTGATTCCTCAGCCTTTTATAGTGAACTTTAAAAATTTGCCCGTTGAAGAGATAGGTGAATTTTTAAAATTCACTTGTGTTCATTGGCTTGTCTTGTTGCAGTCCTTGATATTGACATTTCCTCGTATTAAATGAACCTTCACTTTTTCGTAGTCCGACACAGTGCGAGCTTCCCATTGGTTTATTCCTTTTGCCCGCTTCTGGGACTGAGCACTTTAAGACATTGCAGCATGGAAGTATTACTTATTTAAGTAACCTTCTTGACTTCTGTGTAACGGATTCTTTTCAGTTGTCTTGACTTGATCGGTTTCTTAACTTCCCGGTGACGCGAGTCGGCTCCCAATCATTGGATAACTCATCCATCACTTCAACTTGAGACTTGGCTATCTTGAGTTGACTTGATCGACACTTCACACAGCTTGTATCATAGTTGATACTCCTTTAGTCGAAGTTCTTGTCTTCTTTCCTTGCTATATAACAAATGCTTCACAAATGAGTCTTCATCCTAGTCTTCAGTTGACTTCTTGTATGTCCAGGTGTAGCTGACTTGACTCAGCTAGTACACCCTATCTATTACAATACAAATTACAAAGAAAATGGGGTGCCAACTTTCTAGTCTAAGTTTTACATGGCATTCATCAAAATCTAAACAATAAATTTCCCAACATATTGAATAACTCCAAATCATCATCTATATTTAATGTTTCTAACTCAATACTTGTTTGTATTTCCTTACATCTCAACACAGTTTCATATATAAGTACCAAACCCAATTTGTATTTCTCATCCATGTCCTTTGTCGCTTGTTCAAAAGCCTCATCCAGATGTTTAGGTACAACCTTACCACATTCTGTGAAGTATTTATCTGTCAATCTATTATTTGAATTTATCTGACTTTGGTATTGATTCTCGTGAGCAGGGTTTAAGCCTGTGATAAGTGTAAACCCATAAAGAGAGAAACGGACAACTTTTTTGTCACCTAAACAAAACCACAACTCATCTTTGTTTTTAGAGACTACTCTTCTTAATAATAGGTTGTGAATTAGTTAAGCAGATATTTTTATGTTTCTGATATCATACAATTTACCAAAACACGACTTTAAGAACATATCCTTATGGACATCATCTAATGCATTATATACTTACTCCACATATGACAAGTTACAACGTGTTGTAATCCTTGTAATCTTTGCATCACAACGATCATCAATGTTGTATATGTATTCCATCCTACAAATAACATAAAAAAACAACATAATTATTCACATAAGAGCTTAAAAATTCCATTTACATTTAAATAAGAATACATAATCATCATGCTAGAAAAATAATGTCTGACTAAATTCTTCAACTGATGAAATTCCAATAGTTGTTGTAATACGAAAAAATACATATGTATGAAGAATAATAAAAACTAACAATTAACTAGCAATAGCAATATGCTTATCAAGTAAAGGGCACCTAGATAATGATGGGAAACAATTTCATCCAAAATAGATCAATTATACAATGCTTGGAGCTAAATGTTTGAAATGTAAATGCAACTAATGCACACTACAAATGATCTAGCATATATGGAACCAATTTACTTCTTAAGCTGCAGACAAACAGTAAACTCAAGCAGGATGAAAGAAAAAATTAATAATTAATGATAAAAAATTCTTACATCTAGCCAACTACCCAAGGCTCAACCTTAATAGCAGGGACGGACCCAAAGGGGGGCTGGTGGTGGCAACCGCCCCCCCTCATTTTGCGATTGAACCCCTATAGTACATTATTTAATAAATTAATATAGTATATATAAATATAAATCAAAATATCTTGCCCCCCCCTCCTCCCAATTTTCATGTAATTTAGTTGTAAAAACTTGTATGTTTTGTTTTTATTTATATTAGATTTGATTTTGCTAGAATCGGTCCAAGATTTCAAGGGGCCTAGAGCAAAAAATACTATATTATACAATCTTGGAGATTAAGGGAGGCCAACCCGGGCCTCGGTACCCTCTTTTTTTTTAAAAAAAAAATAAGGCAATTTTTTTTTAAAAAAAATTAAGTTGATATTTATGTGTATTTTTTTTTTTAGTTTTTTTATCTGTCCTACCCAAATTTCGTTTATACAATGGCGTACCTAGGAATTATCACAGGGTGGGCCGATACAAGAAATTGGATACAATGGTGTACCTAGGAATTATCATGGGTAGGCCGATACACGAAATTTGGGTGGGCCAAATAAAAAAACTAAAAGAAATACACAAACATTAACTAATTTTTTTTTTTGAAAAAATTTACCTAGTAATATTTTTTTTAAAAAAGGTGGGGTCCGGGTTGGCCCCCTATCTCCGCCATTGATTGTATATATACATATATAAAAAAAAACTCCGAGGGCTTTCACCGGAGAGCCTCCTGTGCGGCGGCACCATCTGCGCCGCCCCAAGACCACCCCTGGATCTTGCCCCCCCAAGAGCAAATTCCTACGTCCGTCCCTACTTAATAGCCTTCAAAACTGATCAAATGTTCCCAAAAAGACCAGACAATCTCATCTCCATCATCAATGCTAGTTAAACTGATTTTTAATTCAAAGAGGTTTTGACAAATCTACCATAAAAATGAAGAAAAAGAAGAGATTAGTCACCTGCTCATCGATGATAATGCTTGTTGATAATGCTTTCAAGTTTTGTTCTTCAGTTCTTTCCAATTTTTTTCTTCTTTGGGATGATTTTGAGTGTTTCCCTCTTCTCCCTTTTCTTTTTTCTTCACTGTCGTTTTTTTCTCTTAAGTTTTGATAGCAGATTGGTATTTTGAAACTCAAATAGTCAAATGGTTGTTCTCTTTAAGGTTGCCAAGTAAGGGTATAATAGGAAAAGCAAAAACTAAAGTTTTTTTTCTTTTTTTTTAAAGCAAAAGTTAGTCAAGGGACAAAAAAAAACTTTCAGTTGAGTCAAAGGGCCAAAATCTGCCATTTTCACATTTCGATATCCCTACATGAAAATGATCAAGCTTCTACACCACATATAGAGTGTTTGCAAAAACTTCTGCTTTCCGAAAAAGTAATTTATTGTAGTAGAAGTAAAACTAGTTGAGAATCATAAGTTGTTTAATAATATTTAAAAATAGAATTAGAGGTTCATTGGAATCAGAAGTTGAGAGTTGAGAGTTGAGAGTTGAGAATGTTTGGTGAAAAAGTTAGAAAAAATATTTATTTGTTTGTAAAAATCAAACCAGAAAAATAAATCTAAAGTACCAGTCCTCCTACTTTTGAATTATGATTAAATGAACCAGAATTTGTCATTTGCAAACTTTAAAAATTGATTTTTTCCAGCCAAAAACGAAGAAGTATTTTTTTTAGTGACGGCAAACACTCCCATAGTGTTATAATACGAGTCTTTTTTCCAGACAAAATCTAACATACAAAAAGCATCAATAAATGAACAACAAAGTTCCGTACATGCATCTTCTGTCAAAAAAAGCAACAGGAGCAATTAGCTGCAATTTTGCAGCTATTTTCAAAACCCTTGTAAAGTTTTCTAGGTAGCTGTACCATTAGCAAGTCAGACCCCGTCTAAAACATTTAATTAAAATATATGAATTAGTAAACCTCATCGATTCTCTTACATATTGAATTATATCATTTTCCCCTAATAATAGACTCCACTTCTTTTTGTTGGGCCGGGGTATCCTTTTGTAGTTGTCTGTTGTTGTTTTCGGACCAAATGAGTTTGTATCCTGGTAATAGATTAGGTCTTTGGGCCTTGACTTGTGATGAGGATATGAAATTGGTGTAGCCAATTTCTTTCTTCATGACTCTCAAGGTGGACAATATTAGGCAGTGCGCTACAATTGTCATAATTGTTTTGTATGAGTTATATTTATCCATGAAAGTCTATATATTGTTTTGGGTCATTGGAAGTTGCATAAAAGCGGAAGTTCCAGTTGCATTATATGAGTTTCACTGCATTAAATGAGAAATCTAAGCACGTTAAAAATCCTGGTGTTATTTCTGTTTCCATTGTGTGAGTGTGTCGTATATTTCAGTGTTACAACATTAACATACAACACTGTTCAATCCGAATATCCAGGGCAATCAAGAGATTAGTCGAATACGAGTGTTGGTGAATTTATAAAGAGGGAGTCTTTATGTTATTCGTAAATCCAGTCGTATTTGTAATAAGTTTTGTTTTTCTAATATTGGATTGTTTCTTCTCTGGGCGTGGCCTCGTGCATTAAGATTGATCAGGAATCTAAGCACGTTAAAAATCCTGGTATTATTTTCTATTTCCGATGTGTGAGTGTGTCGTATGCTTCAGTGTTACAATATTAACAATTTTCTGATAACTGTAATGCAGTAAAGTTCCATTTTTTTCCATCGATATATTATTACGCACTGATTTTAGCTATCAAAATATATCTATATAATCCAGTGGTATTAAAATTATTTATCTTGTCCAAGTCACAATCTTAATTGTCCTTTCCACGGGATCCCTAGCTTCTTGGATATCGACCAAAACAGATAAAAACATCATAATACACACAACGTCCTGCATTAAACTTGGCAAATAATACAATTCTAAACCATTATATATAGCTAACAAACCCTATTTCAAAAACTCGATTGTATTTGTTGGGATTATATATAAGAAGAACCCACCAATTAATTATGCAACAAACACACAAAAAGGTTCAGTTTGTATTTGTTGGGATTTATACAGCACTTCACCTAATTTGATCGTTTTGGCGTATTATCTTTTTAAATTATTTAATAATTTATTTTTGAAGGTAAACTCTAAATACAATATCCCACCTTATAATTATCAGGAAAACTTATTTTTTTAGTTTGTATGTTGGTATACTTAGAGATTTAGTCTTTTTTTATCTTTCAATTTTAAATTATGTTCTTTTAAGTTGGACAACTTTAGAAATTTCATATCACATGTTGCAACGTGCAAGTTTACCTATTAGGGTAGACTTGTTGTTCAACTTGAGGAAAAATTGATTTTGAAGAAAAATTAATGAGTTGACGCTTTATGTGGACATCATTGGCATTTTGATGAAATAAATTAATTCTTCTTATATAGATTTTTTTTTGCTAAAAACAATGTAAATATTTAGTATGTTATACATTTGATAATTATAAAATATAGTTTTATATTTTCTTTAAAACAAGTTGTAATAAAAAATTAAAAATATGTTCAAAAGTTGCATTATTAGAAATATTTAAAATTATTACTTAAATTCAATCTTTAATAATTCAATCTAAATTTATCAAAATCAAATATTATTATTTATTGGCAATAAAAAAACTAAAGTACATTCAATATATTTTCAACCAGCATATATCAAAATAAACTCAAATATTGATATTTTCATGTTTAAAAATAAAATATTTAAAGTTCAATTATAAAAACAATATAAAATAAATATACTTATTCTTATAACACAAATTAAAATTATTAATATATTATGTCTCTTCTTAAAATATTTAGAAAATACTGATCGTTTTTTCCTAGTTCTTTTTTCTCCAATTTTATTTTTAATTTATTTTTTATATTTTCAAATATTATGTTTCTAAATTCATTTTATATAAATACATATATATACCATATATAAACATTTCTATGTATTCATATATTACATATATACTATACATATATATGATAATTATATTAATTATTTTTAAAAAAATATATATGTGAAGGGAGAATTGATTGATTATACGATCTTTTACTCCCAAAATCATGTTTGAATTAAAATTTATTGGGATGTTTTTTACAGTCATCACACATTTTTCTTTTCTTTCCACGTAAAAGTCAAGAAAAATACATCATGAATTTTTTTATTATTACTCTCAACAGTGAACATATAACAAATGGTAGTATTTATAAGATAATTAATATCATAATAATAAAATAACAATATTCTATTTATGGTGTTAATTGACAAAAATAAAAATAAAAAGGAAAAATTATAAAATTGGTCCAGTAACTTAGCCTCTTTAGATCTTTGGTCTGCTAAAGTTGTCAAGTTTTGTTTTAGTTAAGGAACTTTAAAAATTTGGTACATTTGTTTCGATTTCACCGGAAAATTCTAGTTTAGCTGGAAATTGCTGATTTGGATTGGAATATTGATGATATGGACAATAAATTGGGTAATATTTCAATTTGAATGGAATATTATCACGTGTTCATTGTCTGTATGTATAAGTTTGACAAAAATGCAATGAAAAACTAAACATAGTTTATTAATTAAATTTATTACTGTAGAGAAGCAATGAATTGACTCTGTATCTTTAATTATAATTATATATATATAAATATGGGAATACATACACCCTAATATGACATGTAAGGGCCTAAGTACACAGACTAATCACACACCTAATATAAGCTCATACACTAATAAACTAAGGCTAGTGTGCAACATAATGATAATCCCAATACCCCTTCAAGTTGGAGCATGCAAATAAAAAATGCCCAACTTGCGGAAGAGAAAATCAATTTGTATTTTGCCTAATTAAGGTCTTTGTAAAAATATCCGCTAGTTGTCTATTCGTATGAACGTGGGATGGAGTAATTGTACCATCCTGAATAGAATCCCGCAAAAAATAACAATCCACCTCAATATGTTTAGTACGCTCACGAAACACTGGATTCTGAGCAAGATACAATGTTGAATAACTATCATATTATAAATTCATAGCACGAGGGTATTGAACCCCAAGACTATCTAACAGACCTTTAAGCCATTTGAGCTCACAAGTGGCAGCCGCTATGGAATAATATATTCTGCCTCTGCTGATGAACGAAATATTGCCACGTGTTTCTTAGTCTTCCATGAAACATGAGAACGTACAACCAATAAAATTTCAACAACCAGACAAGGAACAACGTATAAGAGGACAACTAGCCCAATCTGAGATACACCAGCCAAACAAGTTTAAATCATAATCCAATCGGAGAGGAATACCTTGGCCGGGGCATTCCTTGAGGTAGCGCACCACATGCAATGGTGCATCCCAATAATTATGTTGGGGCTTATGTAAGAACTGAGACAAAATATGTATTGAATATGCCAAATCCAGCCAGGTAAATGCAATATATTGAAGTCGCCCAACCAACCTACGATAGTGCTCCACATTCTTCAATAAAAGATTCATGCAACATGACAAGTGATGATTTTGTTCCATCGGGAAACATATAGGTTTTGCCTCGAGCAATCCAACCTTAGAAATAATATCAAGAGTACATTTATTCACTGACAAAGAAAAATACCCTCTTGATTACAAACATCCTCAATTCTAAGAAAATACTTCAATACTCCAAGATCTTTCATATGGAAGCAGGTACTCAAATAATGTTTAAAAGTAGTAAGAGCAACGAAATTATCCCAGAAATTATCAAATCATCCACATATACAAGAACATTAATATGGGTTTTATCCTAGTGCAGAGTAAATAAAGAATAATCAGAGTAAGACTATTGAACACCATATTTTTCCAAATATTTTGTCAATTTCAAGAACCAATAATGAAGTGTCTGCTTCAACCCATAGAGTGACTTTCACAGCCGACACACTTGATTTAGCTTTGCACCCTGAAATCTGGGAGGTAATTTCATATACACTTCTTCTGACAGGTTCCCATGCACTAAAGCATTGTGAACATTGATCTGATGTAACTCTCAATTCTTTGATGCAGCAACGGCCAGGAAAGTCAGTAACCATTTTTGCTATAAGAGCAAAAGTGTCAGTATAGTAAATTTTAGCAACCTGATGATTTCCAAATACCACCAGACAAGCTTTGAAATGCTCATTCAGAGTTATATTTCAGCTTGTAGACCCATCTACTACCAAGTGCATACTTTTCGGGAGGAAGAGCCTCCATACTTCAAGTACCATTATCCTCCAAGGCTTTTTATTTCTTTCTGCATTACTTCATGCCGACTTGGATCCTTCATAGCTTCTTGAAGAACTGTGGTTCCATACTTGTTGTCATAGCTGCAAGAAATTTTTTATGTCCCATAAAAAATTGATCACAATTTACAAAATATGTTATAGGATAGGGCATACCCGATGAGTGGTGTGGAGCCAATGAACAGAGAGAGGCGGATGGACTCAACTTTCCACAATATTAGAAAAAAAAAATCTCATAACTTCACCGAATGAATTATAGGTCAAATCCACACCCCAAAAATCATTAACTGCAATCAGATGTGATTCTACTTCCATTGTTATCTCATCGACACCACCTTCACAACCCTCTATCTCAACCATGTGTCACCTCATCATCAAAAACAACATTATTGACGGACACACTAGCCCCCAACTACATATTCACATACAAAGCTTTATCAAAATTTTCTTGCACCACCTGCTCAACTACACCAATATTCCTTTGTGCAACATCTTCAACATGACCCACATATTTATATGCAAAATCGTCATCAATGCCTCTAATAGGAGGACGAGTGACATGTCTCACATTGTCATTTAGAGATGACATAATTGCATAGAGAAATTCATTCTCATAAAAAATTAACATCCCTAGAGATAAAGTAGTCATCTGTATCGATATCAAAAAGTTCCAACCCTTCTTGTCATGAAGGTATCCTATAAAAACACACCTCATACTACGACTATTAAATTTGTCTCCATTCGCTCTTTGATTATGAGTATAACACAAGGAACCAAAAACACGGAATTCATCACAAGAGTGGGTTTTACCAAAAAATACTTCATACTAAGATTTAAAATCAAGTAAACTAGAGGGAGTACGATCAATCAAGTACCATGCAGCTAAAATATATTCACCTAAACCCAAAATTCAATAGGTAAATTGTCGTGAAACCTTAAGGCTCTAGCCATATTTAAAATGTGATAGCATTTTCTTTCTACTTTGTCATGATGTTGGGGTGTACCTACGCAAATAGTTTGAAACAATATTTCATTCTCGGTAAAATAACCCATCATATAATTGAATTCAGGACCGATATTACTCAGAACAACGTGTATTTTAGCACTAAATTATCCCTCAATCATAGCAAAAAAATTAACATTTTATAAACCCTGATTTTATCAATCAAAAGAATCACCCAAACTGCTTTAGAAAAACCATCTACAATAGACAAAAATTATTTCGCTCTACAAGAAGAATAAGTATGATACGACCCCCCCCCAAAGATTACAATCTATACAAATATTTTCTTTTTGTTCTCTAAGCAAATTTGTCCCTAGTATGTTTAGCTTGATGGCAAACATCACAAGCTTCGTTCAAAATAGTACCTGATTTATTAATAAAGGGAAGAGACTAAACTACTTTGTTAGAAAGATGCCCCATTCTCTTGTGTCATAGCTCTAGTGAAATATTCCAATCCACACTCAATGCTCAAATTTTGTAACATCGCAAAAGTAGCAGAGTCCATCCCGTCGTTCACCTACTCCAATTAGGTAGGGGTAAAAATTTGTGACACGACACGATAACCCGACACAAACCTAACACGAATTTAGCAGGTATATGTATAACCCTTTGCAGGTTCGCGTCAAATTCGGGTCGGATATGATTAACATGAAAAATAAGTAGGCCAGATCATATTGATCCGCATGTCAACCCGATTAACCTATTTAACCCATTTAAATTTTAAAATAATTTTAATAAAATATTAAGGCTATTTTTGTAATTTTTTGGTAAAGAAAACTGAAAAATAAATACATAAAAGTAAAAAACCTAGATCTAAAACTTTTCATATATCCTCACTTTGCCTCTTCGGTCCTTCTCTCACCGTCCTATAGTGACAACATCTTATCTACCGTCCAAACCTCGCAGGTATCGTCACCATTGGGAAATCTCTTATGAGTTATAATTTGTGGTATTCACATTGTAGGTATGTGTTTTTGTTATGTTATTTTGATAATCTCTCGTGCCAAAAAAATTCAGAATCTTATAGCTAATATGTTGAGTATTTGTATTTTGCCTAACACTATAAGTTGAATTTTATTTGTGATTTGAAGAAACCCTTTTTCGAACTACTGATTTAAAATGAAAATTTGTGATCATTCATTTGAAGATTTAATAATAGATTTTAGTTATTATACTAACTTTTATATTATTAGTTATACAAAATACAAACTCATATTTTATATGGATTTATTAGATATGAGTCTTCTAATGTGGACAAGATGATTGAGCTTGCTTATTCTTCCTTAAAACATGATGATGGATTCAATGTTGTTTCTTGGTTATAATCTAAAGCATTATATTTATATGTAGATAGCTGAAGAACGGGAGGAGGGCAAAAACTGATTTAAAGTGTATCATGTCGGCGGCTTTTGTCTCTTTCAAAATTGATCCAAAGTGTATATGTAGATCACTAATTTTATATTAAAATCTCATATTTATCCTACTCGATAGATCCCTAAAATGCCCTATTTTCTCATATTTTTACTTTTAGAACATAAATGAAAATGTGTAGATCTCTTTAGGCTGGTTCAACTTGGTTATTTATTTAAACTTTTTCTATTTTTTCGTTCATAGTTGAAGCAATGGATGCTCATGCAAGCAACACTGATTCAATTACAGTAAATGATAGTAATGATGATGCTCAATGTCCAGGACTAGAACCTGCTGGTGGAGGAAAAAAGAAGCAACATTGGAAAAAGAGAAAATTAACTTCTGAAGTTTGGCAATATTTTAAGATTTTTGAATCATAACCTAGTGAAGAGTTAAAGTGTGAATGCAAGAAATGTGGAGTAAAATACTCGGCTAAGAGTAAGTACGACACATGTACTCTAAGTATACATTTGAAAAATTGTGTGAAATGACAACTAAAGATGTTGGACAATTTCTTCTTTCTTCTAATAAAGGTTCAATATTGTCTACTTGAAATCCACAATTTAATAAAGAGGTATTTGGAGAATTGTTGGTGCGAGCAATCATTAGGCATGATTTTCCATTCTGTTTTGTGGAATATGAGGGCATTACAGATGTATTTAAGTATTTGGAGCCACAAGTTTCATATATCAGTAGAAATCGCTAGGTCTGACATGAAAAAATTGCATGCTTATGAAGTTGATAGAATTTGTAATGAGTTAATTGAATGTTTTAGTCGAATATGTTTGACTTCTAATGCATGGAGTTCTATCGTAACTGATGGCTATTTTAGTTTGACTACACATTACATTGACAAAAATTAGGTGTTGCAAAGAAAATTTTGAATTTTTCTTACATGCCTCTCCCACATAAAGGGACTGTTTTTGCTGAGTAAATTTACAATTTGGCCAATGGCTGGGGAATAGAAAAGAAATTATTCTCTATCACATTGGACAATGCTTCTGCAAATGATGTTTGTGTTCAGAATCTTATGAATCGACTAAATAATAAATGTGTTGGTACATGATGAAGCTTTGTTTCATGTAAGATGTTGTGCACCTATTTTGAATTTGATAGTGCAATATGGTTGAAGGAAATTGACATATCAGTTAAAATTGACATATCAGTTGATAAAATAAAAGAATGTGTCAAATATATCAAGGGTTCTCAAGTAAGAAAGTAAAGGTTCACTGAATGTGTGGAGCAAATATCTCTTGATTCTAATAAAGCTTTGGTTTAGGATGTCCCCACTAGGTGGAATTCAACATATAAGATGCTCTCAAGTACTCTTTATTATTGTCTTGCTCTATGTCACTTGCAATTAAATGATTCAAACTTCCGTAGTTGTCTAACTCCAGAAGAGTGGGAAAAGGTTCAAAAGATTTGTGACTTCCTTGAGATTTTATATAACACAACTAATGTGTTTTCAGGGTCTAAACACTACAAGAAAAAAGCCGTTTACCTACAGAAAAATTTGTAGGTAAGTATTAAGAAAATTGTAAAGTGTAGCTAAAATATTTACCTACATAATCTAAAACTGTTGGTAAATACCTACAGAAAATATGTCGGTAAATTGAAAAACTGTCAGTCATCCATCGGTATAATTTGGGGAAGAATAATATTTTTTTGTTATGTAGGTATTATGTAGGTAACTGTAAAATTTAGTGACAAAATCATTTTTGTCGGTAAACTGGAATTTTCTTATAGTGAACGATCCAACAACTAACTTGTATTTCCCTCAAGTATTTTTGATATAATTAAAGTTGGTTGAGGAGAGTAATAGTCCAGATAACTTTATGAGGAAAATAACTGAACAAATGTTTGTTAAGTTCAACAAATATTAGTGTGAATTCAAACTTGTGTTGGCTCTGGTTGTTGTATTTGATCATCGGTACAAGTTCTAGTTTCTTGAGTTTAGCTACAAGAAGTTACATGGTCCTGATATTAATGAATTGGCAAAAGTTAAAAATACACTTTTTAGTCTTTTCAATGAGTATGTGACACAATTATAGGGATAACAATGGGTCGGGTCGGGTCGGGTCGAGTCGGATACCTGGAGACCCTAACCCGCCCCATACCTAAAGCGGGGTGGGTCAACTCGTCATGGCCCAGTATTTATAAAATTAAATGCCAAAAAAAACGAAAATTTTATATATTTATAAAATATCTTTTACAAAAGTTTGTCATTATCAATTTATAAATATTAGATATAATATAAAAATATGTAAAAGTTATATTATAATATATAGAATTTTGGTTCAAATGAGACCACCCTCCTTAGGTGAGACAGTGTTGACTAATCTTACCAATTGATCTTAAAAAATGAAGGGATATGATTAATTCAGTTTTTTTTTAATTATTTCCTAATTTTCGTTGATTTTAAGGGTAAGGTTGTAATTTTGTAATTCAAATTAGTGGTCTCAGCGGGTTTTCTGGTATATTTGACTTTTTGAAATCGTTTTTATGGGCTGAGATTGAAACTGCCGGATTTAGTGGCGTAATTTAAAAAAGCAGTTTTCTTTCCAAATATTTTTATTTTACAGTATAGTTAGGGTTCTTCTACTGCTTAATTAGCTATCAAATAATGCATATTTAATTGTTTTGTTCGTACTGTTTTACAAAAACAAGACATAATTGAATATAATGTACTGCCTATTTAGTTATTCTACACTGCATAAATATAGGTTCAATATAATGCATATTTAGTTATGAAAATGGGATGTTGGTTTTTGGAAATTATGAAAATGGGATTTTACATAATGTATTGTATATTTAGTTATTCCACACTGCATAGATAGTTTCTAGATAATGCATAGTTAGTTGATTTTGTTGCATAGTTTATGACGCCTTGCATAGTTGGGTATATTGTACTACATATTAGTTTTTTAGGCTGCATAGATAGTTTTCAGATAATGCATATTAGTTTGATTTTTGTTGCATATTTTCAAATATGTAATATCCTACATATATATATGCATCATTTCATAAGTATATGTGCATCGTTTCATAAGTATCTATACATCATTTCATAAGCATCTATGCATCGTCTGATTCGTGAAAATTATAATTTTTTAAGAGTTTATGTTAATGGTCAGTTTCGAGTTCTCTATCGATGTCTACACCATTGATGCTGTTGAATAGAGTTTTTTCCACGACTGATGATTAATCATCATGTTTCGAACTCACTGTTCGTTATTTCTCTGTAATATTGCACCGATTTTTCTTGCTTTTTCTTTGTAATTTCCATGAACTGTAATTTTCGAGTTCTTCACAATTTTTTTCTTTGCGTTAATGGAGAAATTAGAGAGAGAGAGGGAGAGACACGTGAGATTGGGAAATATATGAGAGAGAAAGAGATTTGATTCCATGTTTGTAACTACCCTGTTATGTTATTTTACCCTACTACCCTTATGGTGATTAAATTAATATTTTAATATATTTTTTATCCCTTAAATCATACCCATTGATTAATTGTGGGAATAGTTGAGATTAGTCAATTGTGTTTTACCTAGAGACATGGTCTCACTTGATCCTCCCTCATAATATCTATTATATATATACAGAATATATTATATATGCAGAATATATATTAAATATATTAAAAAATAAATATTCTAGGCGGGACGGGATGGGGCAGGGCGACCCAAACGGGTCGGATCAGGACGGGTCAAAATTACCATCCCTACACAAGTCAAGGCATCTGGTGCATCATCTTCATGTTCTCAAGGTAGTAATGATGTCCATTCAATTGGAATTGTAGAAGAAGTGAGCCAGCATTCAACTGATATTCTCAAGGCATGAAGCATAGTTTTTTTTTTGTCTTAGTAGTTGTTACATTGTGATTTTTACATGTTTGTCGTTCGACTTATTCTAACTTATATGTTTTATAATATGTAGGAATTTGATCAATTTGATATTTTGAAGGCTAGTAGTACACAAAAGAGCCAGCTGGAAATGTATCTAGATGAGCCAAAAACTGTAAGAGCATCAATTGTTCAGGTTCTTGACTTTTAGAAAGCTCACAGATATCGTTATCTAGAGTTGACTAGAATGGCTTTTCTGTGTTCCTGTATCAACTGTTGCTTTGAATATGCTTTCAGCCTTGGTGGTAGGATTCTAGATCAATATCGTAGTACATTATCGCCACAATTTGTGGAAGCATTGATATGTAGTAGAGATTGGTTGTTTGAAGAGACATATAATATTGTGTAATGATTCATAATTTTATTTATGTTATCCAAGAACTTATATTGGTTAAATTTATAATATTTAATCTATTTTTATAGGATTTTTCAGCATCATTGGATGAAGTAATTCAAGATATCATGAGTTTAAATATCAGTAAGAACTGAAACTAAAATAGAATGTGGAGAAGGTTCAAACTCATATTTGGTGAGTATATATGCACATACTTGATTTATTTTTCATTAATATGCATATAATGTCTTTTTTGTAAGTTTTTTTTGTTTTGTAGGCTACTTGAAAATGAATGAAGGACAATGGTGTATGTTTTTAGTAGTAGTTATCTTGAATTACCTCATAGATGCACTGCAACTTTATTGTTTATAAATTGTAATACTTCTTAATTTTTCAGTTTGGATTGAAATGCTTATGAAGTCTCCACAGTTTGGTTTGTATGGCCTTGACTTGAATGAGTCAATTCAAATTTATTGCATTTTTATGTTGTTGGGCATAGAACAATGAATATGTCATTTTCATATTTTTGGCATTTTATTTGTAATTTTAGTTTATATGGTATTTTCTAGTAATATTTGGTATTTTATTTCTAATTTTAGTTTTCATTTGGATTATCGTGTCAAAACAGTTTTTTGGATTTTACCCACTGACTAGAAACCTTTTAAGTTATATAGATATTTTGTGTCGTGTCGGATTACCCATGTTATAAACAAGTTGTGTTCGTGTCGTGTATCTTGACATGAATAAATGGGTCGTGTTCGTGTCAAACGTGTAATATGTTTGATACATGTTTTTATCTTAATTTTGATGATTTTATTTTGTCACCAAAACAATGTTTTTAAAGGTTGTCCAAATACTCCTAAATGATTTAAAATGGTTTTAATATTTTCCGGAGTATTTCCTCAAGTTTATTTTCGATAATATTGGACAACACGTTTAATGATTTTATATCAATGGGCTTTTACTTCTAAAACAAGGTTCCTAAATATTGTCTAAATACTTCCGATTGGTTTAAAATATTTTTACTGAATTTTCGGAGTATTTCTTGGGTTTTATTTTCGACAAAAATTGGACAACTTTTCTGTCTCGAGGTCGATCGGTCGCCCTATAGGGCAACCCGTACATGAAGATGAGTTTGGAACAAAAAATGAGACAGAAGTGAAAAATCGGTCAGTCGACCCAGCCGCCCCAGGTCGGCCGTGCACCTGACTGAACGTTCTTCCAAAGAACTTATTTTCTCAACAAAACACTTAGGGGGACCGGTTGAGACAGGGGTCGACCGGTCGAAGCCTATGTCGACCGGTCGCCCTGTTGAATTTCTCAAAGTGTTCTTCAAATTTCTTATTTATGTGCGACCGGTCGCCCTGTGCTCTGACAGCAAAAATATGACCGTTTAACAGCAGACACATTTCCTTAAATTGTGGGATTGATTTCTAATAGCTATATTCTTGATTTTAATTGTATTTTTCTGTAGATTTTCAATCCCCAAGAGGAGCCTATGCTTGATCAATCATCTCCTATAAATAGAGGAAGTTTTGGAGCAACCAAGATAACAATTGAGATACAACACAACAAGATACACTTCAAGCAAATATTTGTTCTTCATTGTTATTATTCTTGTTGTAAAATTTGCCTAGCTATTCACTTTCACATTCTTGAGGTCTAGGCTATTCTTGATTACACTTGCACTCTATTGTATTATCATTTATCGAGTTGTAATCTTGAATTTGTGGTCGTCATTCAAACACAAGATATCCTTGTGAGTGTTCTTGTGGTAAGAACACACTTGGGTGAACTAAGTGTTAGGTGTAAGAAGATTGTGGTAATCTTCTTGTTGAGTGTTGAAGAATTTGGTATTCTTGAGGTTGAAGATTGTGGTAATCTTCACAAGGTGCCGTTGAAGGAAGATTGTGGTAATCTTCAAAGGAGATTGTGGTAATATCCAAAGTGTGGTGTTGAAGAAGAGTGTGGTGCTCTTCAAAGGTGTTGTAAGTTGAATTTGTATTAATTTTGGTAATTAATAAAATTCTTTTCTTTGAAATCCATCCCTGATATCTTTGGGGTGGTAGAGGATTAGGCCCTAGGTGGGTTGAACCTCTTTAAATCGACGCGTGTTGTTTACATTCCGCACCTTTATATTTGTCTTTGAGCATTCGGTTTGAAAAAGAGGGATAAATCGAAAAGACGGAGATAATCTATTCACCCCCCTCTAGATTATCGTAGCCGCTTGGACTTACAAGTGGTATCAGAGCCAAACTCTTTGGCAAGCTCGTTTCACATCGCGAGTGAAGAGAAACGATCATCGGCTGAAACGAAGCTCATCTATCCTAAGACACCTCCACCACCAAGCCACCACTATTTGATTCCAAAAATTTTATTTTTTGGAAAGAAAGAATGGGATGCTATTTACAAAGTTGGGGGTTCGATATTTGGAACACCGTCATCAATGGAGAATCCATTCCGACGAAGAATACACCACACTCCTCTAAAGGCTTCAAAGAGCTCAATGATGAAGAGAAGAGAATCATCTCCTTAAACGGTAAGGCTCTAAATATCTTGTATTGTTCATTTACTAATTTGGAATATGAACATTTTGTAGGAATTCGATCGGCACATGAAGTATGGCAAAAATTAGAAGCCATCTATGGAGTATTTGCAAATGAAAGGAGTCAAACAAAAGCATCTACTTCTCAAAGGGATACAAGTTCAAATCTAAGGAACAAGCCTCTTACAACTTCCAATTATGAAGAAGTTGAATATTGTTTTATGGGCATCAAAGAAGAAAACGAGGTATGTCTTAAACCCTATACTTCCTATGATATTGTCATTCAAAATGACTATAGTGATTTGCAAAATGATTATGATGAAAATCAAAATGAATTCCAAAGCTTACTTGTTAAATACAAAAATTTGAAAAAGGAATTCAATGTTTTGAAGAATGATAAAGATAATTTATTTACTTCTTATGAATCACTATCATGTGCTCACACCACCACTCTTAACAAGGTTAGAAACCTTGAAAAAGAAAATAGTACTCTTGTTGAAAATATTGATTGCATGAAAAAAGATTTATTAAAATCCAACTTGAGTATCAATAAAATGACCGATATTGTTGATTGTTGTGATGATTCGAAACTAGAACTTGATCATAAGCCTAAGGGTGTCAATCACATGAAAAAGAATCAAGTCTCTAAACACATTGGTCATTATGCTCCTAGAATTATTACATGCTTCTATTGCGGTAAAAAGGGTCATACGGCTAATACTTGTCGGGCTAGAAATAGCTCTAACCATTATTGGAGACCTAAAAGTCTCAAAGCTAATCCCAAAGGACCCAAACACTTGAGGGTACCACAAAATAATGCCATATTAGGTACCCGGCGAAATAATGATCGAAGAAAATTCATACCGCCAAGAAGGCATCAAATGACCGTTTCATTTGATCAAAGAAGGAGAAACTATTTTCTACAAAGCCAATTTCCAAGAAGAAGATATAATCAAAAATGGGAAGAACACAATCCTTGGAAATGGCAAAGGCATCAACAAGATGATTTTCAAAGAAGAAGAGACCATCAACAATGGGAAGGTAACAAATCTTGGAAATGGAACAAAGAAGTCATCATCTACAAAGTGACTTCTCAAGGGGAAGATATCATCAACAATGGGAAAGACACAACCCATGGAAACGGCGTAATTGGTAAATCGTATCTCCCCATTCATATATGCATTTTATTTTAATTCTATGCATGTCTTTATTTGTGTCTTAATTGCAAAATAAGTTTTCAAGTATTTATTTTTAATTTAGGTCTTCAATATATTTATGAGTTTTAAAATTCTTAAAAGAAGACCTTGCATGATATTTCTAAAACTCTTGTGCATTTAATTAGACTTATGTGGCTTATTATTTCTTATGAAATCTTATAGCATAAGCTCTTTTTGATATCTCCTATTACTTGCCTACACTTGTGTTTTTTGTGCAAATTTTGTTTAAGAATTGTGTAGGATATATATCTCATATACATTGGCCATTTCGTCATCAAGTTTCTTAAACTATCGAGGTATGTTCACTCGTATTTCTCTTAGAACTCGATATTATGCTTATGCACATATCATTCAAGATATTTCATTTTAACCCCTTAAGTGCCCCTAAATGATTTTGCAAATATTCTCTTAAAAGGGCACTACTTGTTTAGTCTCAATTTTCTCAAATATATGATTTCCCGAAATCCGTATTTATTGGATATGGTCTTAAATTATCTTTTGCAAAGTTTTAAAACTTTTGGAGAGGAAAATCGAATTTTTTGAAAAACCTGAAGTAAGAAAAATTACCTGGGACGATCAAAGCAGGGGCGACCGGTCGCCCTGCACGTTGATCGGTCGCACCCCACTTCGACCGGTCGCCCAGGCTTATTTTACAAGTTTAAAACATTCTGCCTTCAGTTCAAAACAGACGCAGAAACTCCCCAAAACCCTTGCTGCGAAAAATTCACTCCCTTTCTCCTATAATCTTCAATTCTTCATCATTTTCCACGATTCTTGTTGCTAATTCTCTTATTTTCACAAGAATCTTACATATATGGCTCCCCCAAAGAATTCCACCGGTCGAAATCCCATCTCCAAGCATAGAAGGGGCGGAAAGGGTTCTTCAAGAAATCGGCAAGAAGAAGCCGAACAAAGAGATATTCGAGCTGCCCAGAGAAACGTGGCTCAAGAAGGTGATGATGTTCAAAATCCCGTACTCTCTCGGGCACAAATTACCGAGCTCCGCGGAACAATTTTGCTCCAAAATTGCCGTTAGGCGAAAGGTAAAAAATCTTTTATTCCTCAAGCTCCTAATTCCCACAATGTTCTTAATTTCATCAATAAGTATGCAGAATGGTACTATGAGGATTCGGGAATGGGAGGAAAATCTATTGCTCGGACTAAAATGTGTCGTTTTAATACATTTACAAATGAATATCCCACTATTAGAGGATTCTTTGAGGAGCAAGGTTGGATGTTTTTATGGGAGCATGCTTATGTCTTATATGATGATGAAATTATCCAACTCTTTTATGCCAATATGTGGGTGCAATATGATGTTGAAAGGAAGCCGATTGCCGTTAATTCGTTTGTAAAGGGTCGTCATTTTAGGTGACTCCTAATGATATTTGTCGGCTTTTACGTGTTAGAGAAGGTGGTTGGGACTATTTTTCTTGTGGTACTTGGAATGATGAAATGTTGGGGGTGTCCATGAAAGAAGTTAAGACGTATTTGGGAGTTTGGCCAAAGTATTCATTGTTGGCAATGACACTTGAGCATCGTATTTTATCGGTCATTGTTGCATCTTTGCATTTGTGGTAAGTCGGGTAAGATGCCTAGCAACATGGATTATTTTCGACTTATAAGATTGCTAGGAAGGCAGCTTAACTTTGGCGCCATACTTATTCAATGTCTAATTGAGTCCATCACTCAAGGTAATAAGAAGTTGGTTATGGGAAATTGGATTTGTAAACTTCTTATTCAATCGGGACTACCTTCGTCGGAGTGTAACTCGGAGGTGTTTCAAAATGACTTTGACATTGATAACATCTCCCAAATAGTCACGATGCGCAAGAACATGGACATCCGACCAACTAAAATGGCTAGAGGAAGAGGTCAAGATTCCCCCGATCCTAACGACTACTTTGATGACGCCGAGGCCACAAGATTGGCAGAGGAAGGCGAACCGAGCAATCCGAAGGGTAATACCGGTGCTCAACCGCCTAGGAGGTATACCCAAGCCGAATTTGATGAGATGAGGGCTTTTCATGAAACGAGGTATGAGGCTTTGGAGCAAAAGACCTCCAAAATGCAAAAGTCTATCGGCAAATTGAAGAAATTCATCAAAGACTTTATTCCCGGATCTTGCTCCTCCTCGGACGAGGAATGATGTCCCCACCCCTTTTCTATTCTAGCATTTTTATTCATGTCGCTTTGTATTCTTATGAACTTTTGTAAAACTCCTTTGGACTAATGAGATTTGCTTGTTTTCTTGAAAGGGTTAATATTACAAGTTGATAATGACTTGTGGGTGATCATGGTATTGATGGAGTATTTGATGGTAAAAATACTCTAACTTAGCATTGTTTGATGTTGGTATGAAGTACTTGATGGTAAAAGTGCTTCTTTTAATGCTTTGATCATTATGCTTAGATGGATATGTTGGGACATTTGATATATCATACATGTATTGTTTAAGGCATGACTTGTATTACTTGATGGATGCTCTAATTTTTTTTGGCATTTGTAATGCCTTGATCCTTTTTGGCTTATATTATATCAATTGGGTTGAACCCTTGAGAATCTCTTTGTTGAGCTTCTTATTTAATGGACAAATGTTGCATATTTTGCATATAATCTTATTGAGCTTTGAAATGAGGATGATGGATGATGATATGGAAATTTTTTGGCTTGAAACATTTACAAAGGTTATTTACAACCTCTTTTATTTTTCACGCACACAAGGTGTTCGATGATATGTCGCAATGAAAATTTCAACTTCTATATGATTTTCTTGCTTCCAAATGTCTTAAAATCTTTTTTTTTTAAATCATGTTTTTAGCTAACAAATGAGCTTATGGATTTCTTATGATACATTTCTCAAATTTTTGGAGTTTTTAAAGCTTAAGTTGCTTCACGGTTGATAAACCGTCCCTTTGGTGCACTTTGATGTCATTATATGATGTTTCTATCATTCTAACATTCTTTTTTATGATTCCAAAGGGGGAGAAACAGGAAATTGACTCATTAGCTCAAAGAAGCTAATAAAAGCTTGTTATAAAAGCTATAAGCTATGGCTCATAAAAGCCATAAGTTGTGATTCTTTTTAGTCCAATTGTTGCTTGATGGACTTATATAATTGTTTAATGACAGTGGGGAGCTTATAAGCTCTTGAAATGGACTTATATAATTGTTTAATGACAGGGGGAGCTTATAAGCTCTTGAACAAATTGTAAAAGCTAAAGCTTTTAGCTTATGGAAAATTGATTTTACATTATTCTTGATGTGCTTGTTGATAGGGGGAGCTTGTACTTATTATTGAATATATTTACTCCCTTACTTGGTTGTTTTTATATTTTGGAAAATTTTAGTTGCTTCCAAACGGTCAAATATTTTTACCGGAAAATCTTTTCTAAAATTGTTCTCCTATTTTGTGTAAAAATTGTTTTGGTTTGTAATCATCAAAAATGGGGAGATTGTTTGATACATGTTTTTATCTTAATTTTGATGATTTTATTTTGTCACCAAAACAATGTTTTTAAAGGTTGTCCAAATACTCCTAAATGATTTAAAATGGTTTTAATATTTTCCGGAGTATTTCCTCAAGTTTATTTTCGATAATATTGGACAACACGTTTAATGATTTTATATCAATGGGCTTTTACTCCTAAAACAAGGTTCCTAAATATTGTCTAAATACTTCCGATTGGTTTAAAATGTTTTTACTAAATTTTCGGAGTATTTCTTGGGTTTTATTTTCGACAAAAATTGGACAACTTTTCTGTCTCGAGGTCGATCGGTCGCCCTATAGGGCAACCCGTACCTGAAGATGAGTTTGGAACAAAAAATGAGACAGAGTGAAAAATGGTCGGTCGACCGCATCCCGGCGTCGACCGATCGACCGACGCCTGGGGACCAGGACTGAACGTTCTTACAAATGTAACTTATTTTTCTCAACAAAACACTTAGGGGGGACCGGTTGAGAGCAGGGGTCGACCGGTCGGCCTATGTCGACCGGGCCGCTGTTGAATTTCTCAAAGTGTTCTTCAAATTTCTTATTTACGTGTGCGACAGTCGCCTCTGTGCTTGACAAAAAAAAATATGACCGTTTGACAGCAGACACATTTCCTTAAATTGTGGGATTGATTTCTAACATCTATATTCTTGATTTTACTTGTATTTTTCTGTAGATTTTCAATCCTCAAGAGGAGCCTATGCTTGATCAATCATCTCCTATAAATAGAGGAAGTTTTGGAGCAACCAAGATAACAATTGAGATACAACACAACAAGATACACTTCAAGCAAATATTTGTTCTTCATTGTTATTATTCTTGTTGTAAAATTTTCCTAACTATTCACTTTCACATTCTTGAGGTCTAGGCTATTCTTGATTACACTTGCACTCTATTGTATTATCCTTTATCGAGTTGTAATCTTGAATTTGTGGTCGTCATTCAAACACAAGATATCCTTGTGAGTGTTCTTGTGGTAAGAACACACTTGGGTGAACTAGGTGTTAGGTGTAAGAAGATTGTGGTAATCTTCTTGTTGAGGTGTTGAAGAATTTGGTATTCTTCGAGGTTGAAGATTGTGGTAATCTTCACAAGGTGCCGTTGAAGGAAGATTGTGGTAATCTTCAAAGAGAGATTGTGGTAATCTCCAAAGGTGGTGTTGAAGAAGAGTGTGGTGCTCTTCAAAGGTGTTGTAAGTTGAATTTGTATTAATTTTGGTAATTAATAGAATTCTTTTTCTTTTTGGAATCCATCCCGGATATACTGGGGTGGTAGAGGATTAGGCCCTAGGTGGGTTGAACCTCTTTAAATCGACGCGTGTTGTTTACATTCCGCACCTTTATATTTGTCTTTGAGCATTCAGTTTGAAAAAGAGGGATAAATCGAAAAGATGGAGATAATCTATTATCGTAGCCGCTTGGACTTACATAATATCCGTGTCAGAACATGACCCGTGAACACGAAATGTATATAACGCTCAATTATTGGTGAATTGTACAACACAATTGAAATCATCAACAAGATGGAAGACATAAATTAAATTTGCAATTCAATTTAGAGACATATAACATATTTTTAAGCACCAAACCATGTGTTAAGTACACTTTGCCACACTTTGAGGAGGTTATCTTTTTACAATCAGGAAGACTAACTGGCATTCCGACATATTCGTCGCATGACTCAATAGATTCAAGTTACTGGTAACATGGTTCAAAGCTCCAACATCAATTATCCAAGGAATTTTAGAGTAGTTACCAATTAAATGATCATCATAGATTTGTTTGCAGAGCAGTGCCAAGCATATCATGGAGTTGTTGTCGCTGAGAAGTTGTCATACCCTGAAGAGCTCTGTCAGCTGCAGTGCTAGAGGAGGTCGATGTTGACGCCCTAACGCTACCACCATAACTGTTGCACGGACCTCTGCGTCCGTGTTTTTCTCATTTCCTACTAAAAATAGACGATGATTGCAGTACTGTTTCACCACCACCAGACCCATGTCTACGTCCTGCACCAGGACCACCACCTCTCGGTCTATCTCCCCACTACTTTGGGAAAGCATGTTTCAAGAAATATTTCATCTTTCTGTGACCCATTCTATGTCAGTAAGAACACAAAAGACCATTTTTATCTTTATCATCAAATCAACGCATACATTGAGTTGGAGGCTGAGATTTGACTGCTAGGGTCATTATATCATCACATTCTGCTTTTGCAAGAGAGAAAGAACGAAGTTTGTCTTCTTGAAGCATTGCTTGATATGCACAATCAAAGGTTGGGAGATGGTCATGTGGCAACAAATTCGATCTTTCATAGAGGTCCTCATTACTCCTTAGAGAAAATCATGAAACCGATCCTCATCAACCCATGCTTGAAGTTGTTCTCCTAGCCCACAAGTACACTTACCGTACTTGAAAATCGGAAAAGGATTATGAGTTATCAGTTCATCCCAAAGAAGTTGTAACGAGCCAAAATAATTAACCACAGACATGGTCATCGGTTGCTGACACTGCGCCAAGGCCACCTTAATTTGTTGCTTCAGTGGTCCATTCCCAACATCGAACTGTTTCTACAAAGCATCCCATAAGGGTTTCGTTTCCTCAAAAAATTGGGTGCCTTTTTAAATGGATCAATCATTATATCCATTGAATTGAACACAATACCATATCCTAAAGCATGTCCGTGTCTGTGGATTTAGTGATTGTTCCCTTAATAAACTCTATTTCCGCCTAGCCTTAAGAGAAATTCAAATCGATCTCGACCATTCCTCATAATTATCCCCACGAAACACACTTTTGTAATTCTATTACCTGGATTGTCTTGAGATCCAAGAAAATACGGGAAAGTATGATCAAGTTTCGTCACATTCGTACCATTATCACTGCCAAGCATTGTGGTTCTGAATAAACCCTAATCGCCGCTCCTGGCTTTGATATCGTGTAGGGAAATAAGGAACTATGTATCCTTATTTACATAAACATGGGAATATATACGCCCTAATGTGACACGTATGGCCTAAGTAAACAATCTTATTATACACCGAATATAAGCCCATACACAAATAATCCCAATAATTTTTTTTAGGTGAAATCCCAATAATTACTTACTGAAATATTGAATATTTTAATTTGTAATACATATAAATAATATAGTTTAATTTATTTGATAATTTTAAAATATTTACTATTACAATGGGAGGACAAATTAGATTCTTACATATAAAAAATACATTGCACTTACTTTTACAACTCATTTATCAAATACACATATTTGATATTTCTAATTGAATTTACGTCAGATTTCTCAACTATGTTGTCCACACTTTACAATGTATAAAATTTAGGCTACGTTTATTTAACTGCCCCCAATCACATTCATTTCTCAATTTCTTCTTCCAATCATCATTCAATCGTACATGTAGTGCATGTTTGTTTAGTGATTGGAGATGAGTGAGAGAAGTTTTTCGGAGAAATGAAATTAGGGATGTTAATGGGGCGGATCGGCCAAGACCTAGACCCGACTAGGTGTCTAGAATCTGGCGAGATTTTGGGACCCGTGGAGGGGGGATCGACCCGTTCTGCCCCATTTTAAATTAAATTAAATAAATATATATATTTACAAAATATTATTTATGAAATTTATTATTATCAATTTATACATGTTAAATATAATATAAGAATACATAAAAATTATATATTATAATATATATTATATATGCACAATATATATTAAAATATATTTTTTAAAAAAAATTCTAGTTGGGGTTGGGCGGGGCGACCCAAATGGGGTGGGCCAGGGTGGGTACCTATGGGGTCGGGTCGAAATTGTCATCCCTAAGTGGAATTTGATTTAATGTATTGGAAAATGTATGTATTAGTATAAAAATACATTGAAAAGAGTTAAGCATTGGTCTAAACCCTTTTTTTTTTTGTTTTTTTGGGAAACACTCCATTGAACCATTGAAGACTTTGGTCGACTAGACTATAAGTACTATTTGTAATTTTGAACACGAGTAAAAAAAAAAATAGAATTAATGTAATATCCAAGTACAACATCTAAACAAATACCCCCATTTAATTTTTCAGATATCAGATTACATTTCACAATTTAATAACAATATATAAACAATTGTCACTGGAGGATAATATATTACGTGCCCAAATTGTTCCAAATTTTAGGAAGATCATTGGAAATCTTATCAAAATTGCATATTTATTTTGTTCAACAAAAAATATCAATATCCCTAAATCTGGTTCAACATATACATAATGGGATTCATTAATTTTTCCTTTCAAATTAAAATAGCAGTTACACAAAATTAAATAAATAATTAATTAGTTCATGTATATAAAATCTCCCATCTCATTCCACTACAAAAGTTCCAACCCACCATCCCTGGGGCCAGCCTTTTGCTTCAATGGCGGGTCTACACACCTCCCTTCGGCCGCAACCACCGTCCTCCGCCGCCAACCACCACTCCTTTACGGCGAAGCTTCTCCTCCTCCTCACCCTTCTCCCCCTCTCCCTGGCCATCTTCGCCTTTCTCCTACAATGGCGCGGGGGCGGCGTCGATGATCCCATCTCCCGATGGTCTCCCGATGAATCACACAAGTTCCCAGGCATGGATTCCTCCCCTCTCGCCACAGTTGGACACTCCTCTTCTCATTCTTCTGATTGTTCCACGCTGCTGGGACACTCCACAGCGGCGTCGTTTCCGTATTTCAGAGATTGGAAGTTCAAGTTTGATGCCGATCTTAAGCCCAAGGTTTTGTCTTTTTCTCTTTTTTTATTTCTTTTTTTTTTGTTCTGGGGTTTCTCGGGTTGATCTACTTGTGGGGTTTTTCTTGGTTGATGTGAGATCGGATTTTTGCTTGTTTTATGAGTTTGACTTAGATTTTATGGTGATTGGGACTTTTGGGGCTGGCATGTGAATGTTGGATAGAATGAAACGGGTTTCATGTTTTTATGCCGTTACCCGAAATTCTTTGATAAATTATTTTTTAGAACAGAATGAAACGCTAAAGAGCTGGTTCTTTGATTCGGTTATTTTGGACTAAGTTATCTGTTTTTCCAATAGTTTTCTTTTCTTTCTTTTTTTTTCTTTAAGAAAATTTGGATCAGTTCATTTGTCTGCATTTATGTATTTAATGCGAAGTTGCTACTTGAAGTTTCCTGATTTCTTGATAAGAAGCAGATTATTTGGAAAAAGTTACCACATTGTACAAGTCTTCACTGAGTTTTTCCCAAAGAAAATACTTTAATTTCCTAGTTTAATCGTGGGAGTTGACATCAATAGCTATCCAACTCTTCACCATTTTGTTGATCCTATTTATTTTAAATTATGTTACATAAGCCTTTAAGATCCAAAAAGGGTTTTGGGGGTGCTGGTGTGGGGTTGGGGGGAGAGGGGTTCCTGTAAACTTTGCAGATTTTGAAGGCTAATGATACTTATTTAGATGACTTTAGCATCACATGGTTCCTGTGCCATTTGGTTCTCAAACTGGTTTACATACAAAATATTGGATATCAAAAATGACTCAGTCATGATGACAGTAGCCACATTTTTCTTGCTGATTGATTGCAGAGTTTTAACAATGGCACTTGCACATTATATCTTAACACAATTGAAGGACTGTTTTCCTAGTCAAACTGGGTTGATTTCCTGTAGTTAGACATAGAAGTTGAAAATTGAGGAAAAAGAATTGGAGTCTGATGTGGTTGACCTAATTTCTTGTCTAAAGAAGCTCATAAGGAAGTAATTAAGCTCAGACTCATTAACTGCAAGAACTCAGTAGCCGACACAGGTGGGTGGGTACGGAGCGAGACAACTCTGTCTAAGGAACTCGGCAGAATTTTTTAACGCATCTCTAGCAACGAGTTTGGTGTAATAAAGGAGATGCTATGTCTCTGTTCTCATTCCACTGATGCATTAAGCTCTTTGAACCCTGGAAACATCATTAGTATAAGAAGAGGGAGAGCTGTCACTGCTCTATCAGAAAGCTTCAAGCCATTTTAGATTTTGTATTCTGTTATACAATCCTTTACAAAAAAAAATCCTAATAACAAGTTTGCAATTTTTTTTGCTTATTTCGTTTGTGCTTTATTATATGCAGATCTGTATTACAACAAGTACATCTGCCAGCTTGGAGCAGATTCTGCCATGGATGTTTTATCATAAGGTTATTGGGGTGTCAACTTTTTTCCTTTTTGTTGAAGGCAAGGCCGCATCTCCTGCAGTGTCCAAAGTTCTTGAATCCATTCCGGTGAGTTTGTATCTTGTTAATTGGGTTCTTGCACCCTGTAATCAAAATTTTATATTTTCGGTAGTTTAAGAGACATTATGCTCAATCATTAATCATCTTATTAAAGAAGAAATGTGAAGGGAACTTCAAAGACGGATACTAATCAGGAATGCTGCCTCAATCTTCCAATTTTTTCAATCTGGTTATTACTTGACAAGACAGAAAGTAAAAGGAAGTTCATGTGGCCAGATTAATTTCTGGGCCCTGTTCATGCAAATAAATATTATGTATGATCAGTAAAAGATCAACATGATTCATGGTTTGTTTTTCTAGGAGCAAAACACAGATACACGACCAACTATTCGTGCCATAAATTTACTTCCTAACTAGCATCAAAATGGATGACATCTTTGTCACCCCTTGTGATTGGATCCCTGTGCGGAGTTGGACATTTGCTGTCCTTATCGACAAGATTGTTTATAGTAGCCATATATATATTGTTCTTATTCGCATATACCATGATTAGTTGATTTATGCTGGCAATGGACCACTTCATTTACTTATATCAAAAGGCATTTGGTTTAATTTACCGCTCCTGTGCCTTGGTTGGGATAAAAATGGCTTGTCTGCAGCAACATGACTCTCCCAATCTCCTGGAGTATAAGGTTAATGGTATTTAACACTGAATGCCCTGTAAGTATGATTTTGCCTGGTGGACATCTTGCATATGTGAAGAGAAACTTAACTAGCTATTTGTTTAGCCTTAGATATTTGGGCGGCTTCTGGTTCGGCCTTAGAAAGATGTGGGACTATGTTGCCATATTTTTGTCCATGTATACTTTACACATAAAAGAAGGATTTTTCGCTTTATTGCTGGTTACGTCAATTTGCCTGTGTAAGTGTGCGTTAACAGTCATAATATTGAATCTTTTTGACCAATACTGTGTTAGCTTCCGTTCAGTTTGATTGTAATGTGATTCTTTTTTGAAATATCATATTTGTGTCTCGGAATCAATGAGGGTGGACTTATTTTAATCTTGCAGGGAGTGAAAGTGATATACAGAACCAAAGAGCTGGAGGAGCAACAAGCTAAGAGGTACATCATATCAGCTATGTGCATGTTTAGACATTGCTTGTTTCATTTTTTTGTTATCAATCTACTTGACAGCATAGGCAAATAAATAGAACCAAGACAAAGCGAAATAAGGATTCTTTAACATATGTTTTCTTTCCTGTGCAGTTGACCATTTACTCTCATTTTATAGTTTATCATTCAGTCTCTAGATTTAGTTCTTTTTTTTTTTTTTTTTTTTGTCTCTAGAACTGCTGAATTTTCATTTCATGTGTTAGCTGTGGCTATTAGTCTCTTACAAGCCTTTTGTATTGCTGCTTCAGCCGAATCTGGAATGAAACCTGGTTGTCAAGTTTTTTTTACAAGCCTTGCAATTACGAGCTTTTTGTGAAGCAATCCTTAAACATGGAGATGGCGATAGTTATGGCACGGGTATAAATCGTTACGTGTCCAGAAGCAGTTAAAAATGTTTTTTTGACAAAGATTTAGTAAAGTATTTGCATATTATGATTCCAGGAGGCTGGTATGGACTGGATACTTCATCTAGATACTGATGAATTGATGCATCCAGCTGGTGCTCGGGAATATTCTTTGAGGCAATTGTTGCTTGATGTGCCTCCGAATGTGGACATGGTTGTCTTTCCCAACTATGTAAGCAGTTTGGTTGTCTTCATCTATAGATTTAAATATTTTGTTACATGTGTTCTATGTTACTCCAATATTCTGGTAGTAAGTAATTAAAATTAGTTATGCTTCTTTTTTCCCAAATTAGGGAAGAACTAGATTAATAACTTTGATCTTCCTTATGCCTCACCATTTATTTCCTCCTCAGGAGAGCAGCGTTGAACGAGATGACATCAAGGAACCTTTCACGGAGGTAATTATGTAAATGTTTTATCATTGTCCACCTATGGAGTTCATTTGTTTTTACTTTTAGTAGACTTGTTAGTCTAATCTGGGACTAGAATGCAACTAAGATAATTACTTTTTTTCTCAAAGTATTCGAGCTTTGTCTGTACAGGTAGCTTTTTTCTGATTAATTTGTCTAGAAACAACTTAATTTTTTATTCGTGGGAAAAGAAGTGGTGGTTATTTCATTAGACCTTGTTGATCTTCAAAATATTTTCTTTCTCTGTTTCTTTGGAAAACTTGAACAAGTGAAGTGAAGAGAAAATTTTGGTCGAGGGCCTCTTCTATGCCATGATATATACCTTGATTTGTTGAAGCTGGCTGATTTTTTTTTTTTTTTTTGTCAAATAGGTATCGATGTTCAAGAAAAACTATGACCATTTAACAAAAGACACTTATTTCGGCATGTACAAAGAATCAACCCGTGGCAATCCAAACTACTTTTTGACCTATGGTAATGGGAAATCAGCTGCTCGAGTGCAAGATCATCTTCGCCCTAATGGTGCACACAGATGGCACAATTACATGAAAACTCCAAAGTATATTCTTCTATTTAGCTTCTTTTTCATATTGCGGAATCTTTTAACTATTTTGCATACTGTTTGTTTATTACATCCACATTACATGCTTTCTGCTTTGTTGTTTGTCTTCTTTTGGCATGCCACACATCTATTCTCTTAGTCGGCTTTTGATACATAATCTTGTGCAATGATTGACAGTGAAATCAAATTGGAAGAGGCTGCTGTCTTACATTATACATATGCCAAGTTCTCTGACTTAACTTCTAGGCGGGATCGATGTGGTTGTAAGCCTACGAAGGAGGATGTCAAGCGATGCTTCATGTTGGAATTTGATAGAGCTGTGAGTGTCCTACACTTGTATTATTGTTTTAAGTTGTTAGTTAATTTCTTGGTAATGGTCAAAATCATGCTATCAGATCTGTTTGGGTCAAATGATATCGATGAAGGCGCAGGTTAAAATTGTCTTGCTACTATATTCAGGGACTCGTAAGCATGTGTAGACATGTATCCATGCGTGGGTTAATGATTCTCGATGAAGTACTCAATTAAAATTCTCTCTGTATGGTCTTAAGGAGCTTAGAAACATTTGAATTTTAAACTTATGTGAAGTCTAAGAAGATACAGTTTCATTTGTATTCATGAGAGAATCCAATTAAGAAAACTGATATTGATTGATAAAATTATTATATCATTTACTATTATGATCCTATAATGTCTAACATAAATATATTTTGGAATGCAATGCTCTATTATTATCATTGCAACTTGCCTTCTCATAGAATCACATAGATCGCTGCTCCCTACATTTAACTAGAAATTTCTTCATTTACCCAATAATGTAGTCAGACTGTAAGTTTTTTGGATGAGCTTAAAGTCAGAAACCTATGTTCAGGTGGAGCTCTTGTACCTTTTACTCCTATGATGAGAAGCTTTTCAACTTTATCTGAATTTTAAATATTTACTTCTGTACACAAAATCAACTCAGAATATTCTAAAAACATTTATTTAGTGCATAATTTAATTTCTGGCAGCACTTTGCTTCGAGTGTTGGTTTGTTTTCTGCGTATATACTGAACATGTTTTTGATAGAACAATCAGAATCTTAAAATATATGATTAGACTAACAGTTTTTATGGCATGACTGCAACAATGTGAGCTAACACTCGTACATTATGTGATAATTTATAACACTCTTAAACTCTGTGCTTCACTAACATTCTGGTGCTGTTGTTGAGTTTGGGCACTTAGATTTCTTTCTTAAAGAGGTTTATCTGGCCATAGGCACGCCTATTTGATTTGTATGGATTGGTTTGAAATTTTATTTACTCACTAAAAAGTCACTATCACTCAAAAGTGTGGAAAATGCTTTGCTTCTTTCTGTAGCCCGCAGAAGATTGTAATATGTCATATATCAATATTGTCAAAGAGAAGACATGTTGCCAGTATAGGGAATAAAATGTTGTTTTATGTTAGATGAAAGTATTGATTTGCAAAAAGTGAATTAGAAATTGTTTGATTTCTTTCTAATGGTTCTTGTTTTTCTTCATATTTTCCTTTCTTCTTGTTTACATGCAGTCATTAGCTCTTAATATTCGTTCATAGGATACTAACTGAAAAGGCTTCTTATGTCAACCTCAATTAGTTTCCCTACTCGTTGGTATTAAAATCCAAGAGAAACCAAAGTTCGTTGGTCATTTCTAATATCAAATCTAGAGTAGGAAGCATATCCGAGCTGCTCTCATGCCTTAGAAGAATAATGCCTCTGTGGCTTTATGCTGACAACAGTCACCACTAGATTAGCATTAAATTACTGTACATAGGTTATAGTTCTCTGCCCTGCAGACTTCAATGCTACTTGTTGATGTGTATCAAATAGTAGAGTCTGATATGAGCCATATGCTGCTACATTAATAGGTAAAAATGATTTCTAAAACTGGCTGCATATGCTACTGTAAGTCTAGGAAGACTTAAGATGTAAGAAAATAAAGTGAGACCTTTGCTAGTTATCTGGCGTGAAAAATGGTTCAGATCTTTCCTGACTGTTCTCAAGATTGATATGTGAGGTTGTAATTGGAATTTTCTTAGGATGCTCTCTTGAAGCTGGTGTTAGAAACTTTTATATCTGTAAACTTTTATGTCGATATAGAAACTTTTTGCCTTCGAAATCAATCTGCAAACAGTATTTTATAACTGTATTTCTCTATGCTTTAGACGGTGGTTATTTTATATATGAAGAAATTGACATGGCTACTGTCTCTTAATTAGAGCTAAGAAGTTATGGTTTTCCAATTTATACAATTTGTTGCCTAGTCTTGCCATGTGTGCATTTATTATACTCAGTTTTCGACATCCAAAAATTTTTAGAGTTCAGTCCCATGCTGCCATTTGACTAATTGGCTCGGCTACAGATTCATTTAGTCAAATAGATATCCTTCGACACTTTTTATTCTGATTTCATGCTGACAAGTAATTGCTCATTTGTTTGCAGGCATTTATAATTGCTTCGACTGCAACAGAGGAGGAGATGCTAAACTGGTAATTATCAAGTTTCTAAAAATGCCTCCGATGTTTCTATATTATTATTTCCGCGTACCAGTTGGGAAGAACTTTGTCTGAAACCTATTTATTTTGAGCCCCATTTAATAGAACATGGACTTGTAATTTTTCTAAGATGTACATAATTCCTGAGTTCTTTTACCGTTTCGTTTAGTTTAGTTAACAATCTCCTTTTGCTGCAACAGGTATCACGAACGTGTTGTGTGGACAGATAAAACTCTCAATTTGAAATTGCTAAGGAAGGGGATTTTAACACGCATCTATGCTCCCATGGTAAGCTACATCACCAATGCACAGAGAACAAAAATCTGCATAATACATTAATACGGCTATTCCTTTGGTGATCTAATTTCCCATTTTTTGTCTATTTGCTCATATTTCAGACCATCATACAAGGTTTAAGAGAATCTGGTATATTTGCATCTATCATTGCTTCAGGCCAAGGATCTTTATCAAAGGACAACTTCTTAGCATCCATTGAGAGCAGTAATTCCTCCAGAACTACTTCATCTGTATCGTTAAAATCAAGAAAAATGGGCAGTAGGGAATCTCAATCAACGGCTAGAAAAATTCTAGAAATTAATACTTCCTACGAATTTCATGAAGTAGCTGTCCCACCATTATCTCCCCCAGTCATGGACCGCGACCTTATGATTGAAGAGTAATTCTCCTGCAAGATTGCTGCTTTTTTCTTTCTGTAATATGACGGAACAAGAGGAGAATCTTGATTTGTCCTCTTTGTGGTGAGTTAGGAGTAGGGAAGATTTGAGCATGCAAGTCGGTTAGGGATCAATTATGTTCGATCTGTGGTTATTCCCGATCATTACCCAAGCGGAGGTGTATATTATAATTTGTAGACAGAGAGAGAAGGGGTGTGGGCTGGGGGGGAGGGGGGAGGTGTTTTTCAGCTCCACAACTTCATGCTTTAGAGATGTTGATAGAAAATCGGGCATTTATCGTTAGAATTCTTTTTGTTGTATAGTACAGGTACATCTTGAAATGAATCAGATTCGTGCTGCTTATTTTATTTTGTGTATTGTGACCTCCTGCATAAATGTTTGGGAGCACTTCTCTAAAAGTTCATTTAGTAGTGAATTTTTAAAAAGTGCTTTTTCAAAAAGTCTCAAATTCTAACTTCTCTAGAATGTTTTTTTCTTTGGAGAAGTGACTTTTCAAAAACTTCATTTTAAATTAACCACCTAACAATTGCTATTACGAAAAATAGACTTTTAGATCTAAAAGTCAATTCTAAACTACCAAACAACTTTTATTATGGAAAATAGATTTTAGATCCAAAAAAACTATTTGAAAAGTGCGCCCGAACAGCATATGGCTTTTTGATTTTTGTCATAGCAAAAATTTGTTGGCCTAGGTATTGTTGATGGCAGATTTTTGGCTCAGTTTAGCTTCATGTGAAACTTGGATTTTGTGATTGTCTAAAACAGGAAATGGTCATGATGAATTTTTTTCTGGATTGTTTGGTGAATTTCATAAGCATTCAAGTGTAAAACCAATATAAACTTGTAAAATGTTTAGCTTTTGCTTATTCTATGAGTTCTCCTGAAGAAAAGTACAAGTCAAACTGTGTGTTGGAAGAAAATCAGTGGATGTGTAAAATTTGACTAATTTCTTGTTCTAGAGTTCCTAGAGAAATATTTTGTTCCTATTTGTTTTTAGCATAAATACAAAAAAATCCAGTTATCTTTTAAAATTACAATTACTCACTCGACATTTGTTTTTATCTTACAAATTACACCCCCAATCCATCTGCAATAGAGTGATATTTGTTAGGTAAATACAACAAACCTCAAAAGGTATTTCTTATTTTGAAAAATAATGATGTTTTTCATAATCAGGCCAAACCTTGGGAATAATACTGCATAACATTCTATCATCACCCTTTGCCACAGAGAGACTAGCTCCCTTCATAGTCCAACAACAGCATCTAACATAAACTAAAGAGCTTCATTCTAAGTAACATCCTCAGCAAAAAACCTTGCCTCATACGCCCGTTGTTTTCATTTTTGCACTGCATAGTACTGCCAATACAGAAGTTCTGAAAATAACACAAAGTAGTTAATTCTTACAACTCGTTGCCAGTTTGCAAACTTACACCTGCTTCTAAGGACTTGACAGCAACTTGCAGACGCGTTTAAGGAGCTGTCCGTCTCAAAATATATTGCCCGGAAGGGATTTCTGAATTGCAAGTCGAAATAATTACCAGGAGCGTCAAAAAGCATTTTACAAGTCCACATAACTGTGTATTTATGGCATTATTGTCTGATTCTCTGTATTTAGCAAAGGCCCTGTCACAAAAAATAGATATAACAAAGTCAAGCTCCTAAAGCATTGGAACCTATCACAGTAGGTGCATGTAATATTTCTTCCAGGAGAACATACATATCCAGTGAAACGAGTGCGAATATAGGGTGGGGTTAACAAGAGAATGATGTCCTAGACTGTTGGGATACAAAATCGGAAGTTTTTGATGCTATGTGCCTTGCAAATCTCTTCTGGAATTTAGCAATGTCGGACTTATTTTATGATTATTCAGTATTTCAAAAATATATGTTATGTTTTGAAATAGTGGCTAAAAGTTAGCATAGTACTATGACACGCAAACCATATGGTTGTTTTATAACCTTACACTACGATGGTGGCACCCTCTTTGTCCAAAAAGTTGACATATATATACACCCCCTCCAGTTACCTTAAACTAGGAACTTATTTAGTATTAATAACATGTTTCCTATAATTCTTAACATCTCTAGATAGCTCACATGAAATGAAATGTCATCGGACTTGCACAAAAAAATATTGTAAATTGATTGATTTTGTTGGATTCAATTCAAACTTAAATTATAAACAAATGTTCCTATTTGTTCAAGTCATGCTACGTAAAGTGCTGTGATCAAAATAAAAGTACAAGGAAGACTATGTTTAAGAAATTTTAGAAATTCAAAATTAACTCAATCCTAGCACTAATAATTCTGTTAGATAATTACTTTATTTAGTTAGTTATTTACGGTTTACCAATAATTAGATTTGGGAAAGATATTACGGGATTTCTTTCTGATTTAGCTCCTAGTTTGGTGGATGAACAATTTGGGAAATTAGGCTGTAACTACCAAGATTTAAGGCAGCAGCTTAGCTGTGCCTGAGAGTGTACTTATTTGTATACTATTAAATAAGAAAAATCAGAACTTTTCTCTCAGTTTTTTCTTCTGAATTCAAAGCAGCTCAACATTTCAAGGAGTCATCTTACAATTAGGACTAAAAAATATGGATAATCAGGAGTGGTGGACTTTTTTAATACATCTTGTATTGAAATCAATATCAGAAACATTATCACCACGGACAACCATCTTATCCAAATAATAAGAAAGATAAACACAATTCACAAATGCAACAATGTTCATCAGCGAACACCAAAAAACATTTATCAAACCAAGTTATCAAAAATCTCAGCTTCCTAAACCTTGATTGCCACAATAACAGATGAAGATTCTCACGCATATTCTATTTGCAAGATCTGTAAAAAAAAAAGAAAAAGAAAACTACATTCTCCACTAACATATCATAACAAGTTTACGTTCAGCAAGGTGAAGATCACACAATAGCATAGAGAACCCAAACAAATCCAAAAGAGAAAATAATAATATGAATTAAATCTTACCTTCTCTGTAGTCGACCTAAACTCTCAACAAAAGGTCACTCCACATACAGGTTGAATAGAAAGTTCATGAATCCTCAATGCATGCCTTCAGCCTCCAGAAAACCTCAAAAACATCCCAGAGTGACTCACACAAATCAGTTAGTACTTTATCTCACTACTAACGGCCATAACAGATAACCCGTATTCTCAGTATTGGCAAACGCGTGTGCTACGAAGTTAACATATCCTAAGCAACCAACCTTTCTACACACTAGCAATGTAAAATAAACCAAGTCTTCAAAAACATATTCCTTTTACAACTGGCGACCATCACCATAAATATCACCATGATACTTAGAGCTCTTATATCTTGATCCGTGCTGTTGAAAACCTTCCCTCTTCCGACCACCACCGCGAAAGGACCTTCCACCCTGCCTAAAACTTCTAGAATCCCAATACTTTGGCTCATTACCTTGGTATTCCGACTCTCTCCAATCACATGATTCATTCCTGTTGTCCCTCCAACCTCTTTCTTTTAAACCGGTAGAAAAGTTATTTTCACAAGAATATCCAGAATTACCAATAGCATTCCCACGACCCCAACCCCAAGAATTATTTTCCCCCTGTCCCCACCCTTTTTGTCTTACATCCACAGTTTGCCTATTATAATTGCAAGAATTGTCACGTCCATAATTGACAAAAGCAGATGACTTATCAATCCCCTGGTGCCAACCCCAAGACTCATTCCCGCTTTTCCAAACATTGTCACTTGAGGAATCAACAAGTTGGCTGCAATTTTGCTCCCAAGGGTTTTCACTTTTCAGATTTACTGAATCATCCCACCTAGACCATCCCTGCGCTACCTCTTTAAGACTTCTAGTACCTTCCACATGATCCCTTTCCCATGGGTTATCGTTAGTAGATTGAGCAAACTCAACCCCCTCATTAATAGTCTCCAACTTTTCAACATTCTGCACTTTGTCAGGATCACAAAATTGGAGATCCAGATCTGCCATCAGTTGAGGATCCATATGAGGGTCCCAATCAATCTCATCGATGTATATATCTGGGCCAGGCAAAGGGTTGTCACAGGGAAGGCCATTGATCGTGGCCCAGTATCGTTGTTTTGCATTCTGTAATGCTTCTTTACCAGCAGAATCATCCCAATTTTGCACATTTGGGTGACAGTAAATATACTTTTTGGACGCCAAAACCTTACGCCAAGGAACTCGTACTGAATTGCAATAATCTATTTCCCATGATGGCACCCCGTTGTGATCAACTCCTTCCAAACAAATAATGATAAAAGACGTTAGAATTAATATTATACAAGGAAGAACAAAGGGAATACTGTAAAAGTTTAAGTCAATCTTCAGTAGCAACAAAAAGGGACCACTATAATTATCAAAGTGTATTGATACCCAACATGAGGTAGAAACACAAGGGAAAGAACACAAAACCATGTCTACTTAATTGTCCAGCACATAATAACCAAATAATCATCATGCTATTTTTCTTGTAACTTTGTGGTGAATACCTGGATATTTTCACTATAATTGATGGTTTTATCCAGTATCTTACAAACATTCTCTCTTATAAATTAATAATGTGTAAAATGAGAAACCTATGAAAGTCGAAGTATTCCTTCGACCACAATGATTATCACTAATGTTCATATATATTCTGAGTATAACAACTCCTTTCTAGGAAATATAGAGCCACTAAGGGAGCTATAAATACTATATATATATATTATATAGATACAGATAGATATGTTGCATCATGCATGTCTGTGTGTGGGCACACATGCGCGTGCGTGCTCCTCCTGCCATACAAGGTAAGTAGGTAACATTACTGAAATCAAGATAATGCTATTTTCATCTAACAGTTCCGTAATTTCAAAAATTGTAGTTTAAAAATAATATCTAGATCTTAAAAACAAAACTTCGCAAGGTTATTAAGTCATCACATATATCTTGTTGATTGACCTAAAACTAGAAAGTGGCAAACTAAAGCAGAAGAGGTAAAGGGTAGCAAAAGGGTGTTGGCTCCTGTCTTTCAAAATAAAGGAGATGGACGAGAATGGGCAGTTTCCCCGTTTAACCACTACGTCATCCTATTTCGGAGATAGTATATGGAGCATCCAATGCACCATTAGAGGTTCCTGACCTAACAAGTAGAACAAAACAGCATATCTAACAAAGCTTATATAAGGCCCATGTTTCATCAAACAAGCATGCAAGAACAAGGCTATAAAGTGCACATTTTTTATGCCAAGCATGACAAAAACAAAAAACTAAGGGAAAAAACGGCATATCATGACTGTATATGCTGTCAGCAGTACTAGATAAAGAACAAAAGGGAGAAAAAGTAAAAATTAAATGGGTTATATTAATATTGTTAAATAAATGCAAAAAATGATGCATGTCTGAGCATATTTATTAGAGGCGCGCCCGAGGAGCAAGGCGCATGAGGCTCACAGAAAAACGCCTCCGGAACTCCGAGGTAACGGATGTTTCGGAGGCGCGCGCCTCTGGCACTCTCGAGGAGTGTCTCCTGCACAATTCGTTTTTTGGGTTGTGTTTTTATAAAGTTGCTAGTTTAATAACATTTCAGAACTACACTTTAACCTTTGGTATAACAACTTACATTTTAACATTGAAAATAGCCCAAAAGACTCAAAAATAAAGAAAACTAGGGTTTCATTTGAGATAAGAAAAAAGAAATTCCCTGCTCCTCCAAGATTCAGCACTTCGGCCTGCCACTGGTCGCTGCTTCTCGCCGCCTCCAGCCACCGGAAAATCATTTTTTTTTGTTTTTTTCCTTCTTTTTCATTGATTTACTAATTAAATTTCAGTGTTTCCTTCTAATGCGTAGTAAGTTTCAGCTTGTGTTAATTTATTTTTCCTCTCCCTTTTTAAATTAAATAGCTTATATTATTTTTTATATTTATTTTTATTATTGGCACCCTGTGTTCAAGAGGCGCGCCTCAGGCGCTACGGACCCCTTTGCGCCTCGGCGCGCCTCTCGCCTCTAATAACACTGTGTCTGAGCTCTTTCATGTAAAAGAGGGAGAAAAAGTACTACTTGTTTAGTTAAAAAACAATGTCTAGGTATGGAAATGTTATTCACTAAAAGCAGCGACAAGACATGCATCACTTTCACCAAAACGAAAACTGTGAACCAGAAGATATGTCTTTCCAAACCGCATGGTGGAGTATGCTAAAATATACATAAGCAATACAAAACAAATTATTTTTTATATGACAAAATAAACAAAAAGAAAAGAGATTCAACTATGCCAGTGCAACATTCAAGTAAAGTCAGTTCTAATTATTTTTTCTGAGATCAACTTTCCACCTTCATACTTTTTAATTTGTTTCTTGAATGATGGAATCCTTTAAAATAATAAAAACTGCGATCAGGACACCTATGTTAGACAAATGTAAAAAATTCACTTTCTGTTTGTAGATCAATAAGCACTTTAAAATTGCATCTCATAGAAACTGATCACGGTTGCAAGTATTACATAGGCAAATATTTTTTCAATACAAAATGCGAAGACTCTTTGATAATGAACAAACATACTTAGTGTTTGACCATTAATTAAGGTAAGCAACACTTAATATTCTTCGACAACTAATTGATCCTCAAAACAAACATACATATCCATGCATGGATAATTAGATGCTTCATATATTGCCTTCTTAAAATTCAGGATAAATACTTGCTTTTTGAAATAGCATGCAGGACTCTGACACTCATGCCCATTCGGTCAGAATCCTACTGCAGTGATTTGCACTCTTAAAAAGGGTGCTTTAAGTTACTTCCGAAACCAATATATTTCTCTATTCGTCTAATTATTCTTCACTTAAAGAAAACAAAGAGCATCATGTCCTGGACTACCAACTCACTCAACTTCCAATGGAAAATAAAGGAAAACAGGAAAGGGAAAACTGCAAGCATCAATATATGGCTCGTTAGATAAATAATCAATTAGCACTGCATTTCTTAGCCAAACCCTTGAGCTCTTTTTTCCCACTTCAGGCCAAAATAATGCCAGGAAAGGATAGAGTTTAAATTAGAAACCTTAAACCTTTCAAAAAAACTAGCATTTTCTTGCAATTCTTGCGTACAGTTTCAGGAAAACGAAATCACTAGGGAATCAACAAAAGGCACCCGTGTAGAATTAAAATCAAAGAAACAATTAGCATCTGAATCATAGCCCAAGAACCTTCACTTTCCACTTACGGAGAAACCAAATAAATTTATACAAAACCAAATGAGAATTTCCCATTTCCTTTCAGTTCTTATTTACATTTCCAACCCATCCTGCAATCCAATTCATGAATGAAATATTCGAACATGCCGAAATATTCTAGGGTGAAAAAAGACAAAAACTTAAATAAGCATCGGGATAGGAAATCAAATAAACATTATACATACCAGAAGAATATGACTGGTTGTTGTAGGGCCTTGCGGGAGACAAAGGGGGATCTTCATAGTCGTAGTGTCTGAACTTCTTTCTGGGCAGATATCTTCGGTTCCAATTTCCCATGAAAACTCTGAGCAGAGAACAACAGAGACGAAAATCACAAGTATACAAACATTAATCTGTACAGTCGGTACAACTTGTACAAAGAATCGCACGATTGGGGCACTGGCGAAAAAAAAAAAAAAAAAAAAGAAAACCTAGAACCTTTCCCTGTTTGGGCTGACTTGTCTAGTGTGTATAATTTGTTGAATTTTTCGTTTTCGTATTTTGTTTAATTATTAATTATTGATGAGAAATTGAAACGGTGAGAGTTATGAATTTTGACGAGTAAATTAATATTACAATTTGATTTTTGTAATTCTTTTTTGAGAGGGGAATTTGATTTTTGTAATATTGCTTGTTACCTAATAAAGTTTGCTAGATAATATAGTAGACATTAATTTTAAGTTATTTTGTAGAGATTTCGATCAGGAGACTAGGAGACTATGGAGTTGTTCTAGCATGTCACTTGTGGACTTGTGTGCATGTTTAAAAATTTAATCAAGTTAATTAATTTACCATATTTGTTATATTCAATTTACTATTATAACGGATCAACAGTGTGCTTTGGTGGTAGATGTTTGTGACGTCAGATGATTGACTCAGGTTCGATTCCATGTGTGTATGTATTCTCTCTCCTACTATTCTCAGTTGTACCCAAATCAAAATTACTATCGATAATTTTGACAATGATGAGATCTTCTATTCTAATTTTGTGTACGTCTTCTATTTCGTCGAAACGTTCTTCAAATGCTTATAATTTGAAAAACTAATGATCAAACTTATTATAATTTGAAAAACTAGTATAAGTTCTTCAATTTCAATCAATCTCTTCCTCAACGCGAGCGGTGGTCCAAGAAATTAATCTTTCTTTTTCACTGAATCAAAATTAGCTATCTATAATTTTTTCAATTTATTATGTTTTTGTTTTTTCAATTTCTATAATTTTTTCAATTTTGATTCAGTTTATTATGGCTAACTTCGTAACTTCATTTCATCAAAGATAAACAATTATCAAAGATAAACAATACAAGTATTATCAAAAAGGAAGATCAAGACCCTTACAATTATCATTAGCCATTTTTGCTAGTCTATCTGTGATATCGTTAAGTAGTTGTGGAAAATGGTTTGATGCAAAACTATGAAAGGCAGACAGTAACATCTCGAAGTTCTGCATATATCGGACTTCCGATAGAATGTTTATCTTCCTCATTCAAGTCCCTCAATCACTTGTATGCAATCACCTTCAATGGTAATATTATGCCATTCACGTTGAATCGCAAATCAAATCGCTTCTCTAGCCACTAATGCTTCAATTGTGATTGGATCAGTACATTTGTGTACTATTTTATGAACTCATCGTCTCACTTTTTCCTCATGATTCGAGCGACAACGTCAATCGCAGCACCCACATTCTCCTTAAAATTGTTGCATCCAATTAAGTTATGGGTCAATTTTTAAAGTACCCACTATGGATAGTGGGTACTCTTTTCTACCCAATTAGATAAAAAACTTCTTTTCTATCCAAATTGGCCAAATTGCCCCTCCTTTAAGTTGGTGTTTTTGAATTTTGAAATATAAGTCATAATTATGCCATTCAAAAGCGTATAGAAAACCGTATAAAAACAAAAAACAAATACGAAAGCAAAAAAATAACATTCCCCTCATAACCCATTTCGTGCCCAATAGTCAAAACAAAAGGAAGAAAAAAAATCCCCAAATCCCCCATTTCGTGCCCCATCGGTCGAAGAAGAAGAAAGAGCAAATACCCATCCCCATTTCGTGCGAGAAGAGAAGAACATGGAGTCAATCGTGCCGTCGACGTCGACCGCCTCCGCACCCTCCTCCGCCGTTGCCGTCACCCTTTCCGAACAGGTAAGCATATCAATCCCGGCAATAATGTGACAATAATGTGCATATAACTTGACAATGCCGTGCATATCAATCCGTGCATATATATCGTGCCTAATATATGGACACGATATATCGTGCCTAATATAGGGCATGATATATCGTGCATTGTATTTCATAAATGCAGAAAATTTTTCCTTTCACAAAACACTTCACATATTTTGCAAATATATTGGTCTTCAACGATTTAAACAAGGTTAACTAATTAGGAGGAGAAGAACATTACCTTGTTATTCGATTTTTTGGTGCGATTTTGGTGATGAAAGACCACAAAAATAACTTCTTGATATTTTGTGAAGAAGAAGAAGAAGAGAGAGAGAGAGAGAGAGAGAGAAAAAATAAAGAGCAAAATAGAAGGGAGTGTTCACGTATGGTATGTATTGGGAGTATTTAATTGCAAGAGAGAGAAATACATATTAAAGGCTTGCATTTAAAGCCTCAAGGGTATTGTGGTAAAAGAACACCAAAAGTTGGTAGAAAACTATGTTTTTTATCCTACATCTCAAAAAACTCTATCACCTATCCCAAGTGGGTAATTTGCCCCATTTACTCTTAAGTTATTCTTCACAATACCTGGATCTGGTGGAGTCAAGTGTTGGATACATGTTTTTATCTTAGTTTTGATGATTTTATTTTTACACCAAAACAATATTTTTAATTGTTGTCCAAATACTCCTAAATGATTTAAAATGGTTTTAATATTTTTTGGGGTATTTCTTCAAGTTTTATTTTAGATAAAATTGGACAACACTTTTAATGATTTTATGTTAATATATTTTTACATCAAAACAAGGTTCCTAAATGTTGTCTAAATACTCCCGATCGGTTTAAAATGTTTTTACTAAATTTTTGGAGTATTTCTTGAGTTTTATTTTCGACAAAAATTGGACAATATTTCTGTCTCGAGGTCAACCGGTCGCCATATAGGGCAACCCGTACTTGAAGATGTATTTTGTAACAGAAAATAAGACGGAGGAAATTTTGGCCAGGTCGACCGGTCAACCAAGGCATCGACCGGTTGACACCATGTCGACCGGTACCTGGGAGCTACGTTTTGAAACAGAAACTCCTGCATTATTGTTCATGGGTTGTGCGACCGCTAAAATAGGGGACGACCGTCGAACCCTACGTCAACCGGTCGCCTGTTAATTGTTGATATGTTCATTTCAAACTCTATTTAAATGCGACGGCCGTCGCCTTATGTTTTGACAAAGAAAATTCTAACCGTTGTCGCAAAAACAGACTTTTTCCTTAAATTGTGGGATTGATTTCTAACAAATATAATCTTGATTTTAATTGCAATTTTTTTTGTAGATATCGATTCCAAGAGGAGCCTATCAATGATCAATCATCTCCTATAAATAGAGGAAGATTTGAAGCACAAGAAGAAGAGAGAACAAGACAACACAACAAGAAATACTCAAGCAAACACTTGGTCTTATATTGTCATTATTCTTGTTATAATTTGCCTAGCTTATCACTTTCACATTCTTGAGGTCTAGGCTATTCTTGATTACACTTGCACTCAATTGTATAATTCATTATTGAGTTGTAATCTTGAATTTTTGGGTAATCATTCAACACAAGATATCATTGTGAGTGTTCTTGTGGTAAGAACACACTTGGGTGATCTAGGTGTTAGGAGTAAGAAGATCGTGGTAATCTTCTTGTCTTAGGTGTTGAAGAATTTGGTATTCTTCAAGGTTGAAGATTGTGGTAATCTTCACAAGGTGCCGTTGGAGATTGTGGTAATCTTCAAAAGAGATTGTGGTAATCTCAAAGGTGGTGTTGAAGAAGAGTGTGGTGCTCTTCAAGGTGTTGTTGTAAGTTGAATTTGTATTAATTGTGATAATTAATAAAATTCTTTTTCTTTTTCGAAACCCATCCCGGATATACTGGGGGTGGTAGAGCACGTAGTCCCTAGGTGGGGTGAAGCTCCATAAATCGACGTGTGTTATTTACATTCCGCACCTTTATTCTTGTCTTGGCGTATTTGTTTTTGAAAAAGAGGGCATAATCGAAAAGATGGAGATAATCTATTCACCCCCCCTCTAGATTATCGTAGCCGCTTGAACTTACAAGTGGTATTAGAGCCAAACTCTTTGGCAAGCTCGTTTCACATCGCGAGTGAAGAGGAACGATCGTCGGCTACGAATGAAGCTCACCTTTCCGGCACCTCCACCACCAAGCCACCTCGGTTTGATTCCAAAAATTTTACATTTTGGAAAGAAAGAATGAAATGTTATTTACAAGGTTGCGGGTTCGATATTTGGAACATCGTCATCAATGGAGAATCCATTTCGGTGAAAGACACACCATACACCTCCAAAGCTCTCAATGAGCTCAATGATGAAGAAAAGAAAATCATCTCCTTAAATGGTAAAGCTCTCAATATTTTATATTGTTCACTTACCAATTTGGAATATGATCTTATTGTAGGAATTCGATCGGCTCATGAAGTATGGCAAAAATTAGAAGCCATTCATGAAGTATATGCAAATGATAGGAGCAACTCAAAAGCATCTACTTCTCAAAGGGATATAAGGTCAAATCTAAGGAACAAACCTTTTACAACTTCCAACTATGAAGTAGTTGAACAATGTTTTATGGGCATCGAAGAAGAAAATGAGGTATGTCTTAAACCCTCTACTTCCTATGATATTGTTATAAATGATTATAGTGATTTGCAAAATGATTTTGATGACCTTCAAAATGAATTCCAAAGCTTGCTTGTTAAATACAAAAATTTAAAAAAGGAATTCAATGCTTTGAAAAATGATAAGGATAGTTTATTTACTTCCTATGAATCACTATCATGTGCTCACACCACCACACTTGATAAAGTTAGTAACCTTGAAAAAGAAAATAGTACTCTTGTTGAGGATATTAATTGCATGAAAAAAGGATTTAAAATCCAACTTGAGTACCAATAAAATGACCAAGATTGTTGATAATTGTGATAATTTGAAACTAGAACTTGATCATAGGCTTAATGTTGTCAATCATATTAAAAAGGATCAAGTCTCTATGCATGTTGGTCATTATGCTCCTAGAATTACTACTTGTTTTTATTGCGGTAAAAAGGGTCATACGGTAAATACTTGTCGGGCTAGAAATAGCTCTAATTATTTTTGGAGACCTAAAAGTCTCAAGACTAATCCCAAAGGACCCAAACACTTGAGGGTACTACAAAACAATGTCATATTAAGTACCCGGCGGAATAATAATCGAAGAAAACTCATACCGCCAAGAAGACATCAAATGACCATTCCGTTTGATCAAAGGAGAAGACGGCAGCACAACAAACTTCCAAGAGAAAGACATTATCAACAATGGGAAGGACAAAATCCTTGGAAATGGAACAATCGGAGAAGCCATCATCAACAAAATAATTTTCAAAGGGGAAGATATCATCAACAATGGGAACGGCACAACCCATGGAAATGACGGAATTGGTAAACCTTATCTCCCTATTTAAATATGCATTTTATTTTTTATGCATGTTTTTATTTGTGTCTAAATTTCAAAATGAGTTTTCATAATTTTAAAATTAAGGTCTTCAATATATATTTGCGGTTTTAAAATTTTTGAAAAAAAGGAGACCTTGTATGATGCTTATATTAAACCCTTGTGTATTTGCTTAGACTTAATTGTTTTATCATCTCTTATGGATTTTTATGGCATGAGCTTACTTGTGATATCTTTTATTGTTTTAGCCTACACTTGTATCATATTCGGTTTGTGCTATACTTGTTTAAGATATGTGTAGGATATATATTTCCTCATCCTCTTCAAGAGATGCTTAAACTATCGAGGTACGCTCATCATTGGTATTCATCCTATAGACTCGATATATTTTTGTCATATGCATATGTGCTTGTCTTTCAAGTTATTTCAAAGTATTTCATATAAGTGCCATTAAGAGAATTTTTCGATTTTTGAAAGGCACTATTTTATAAAGCTTTTTTTATCCGAGACTTGTAAATGATCATATTTGTTTTGATAAAACATTTGAATTTTTATCCTCTTCTCAAAATTATGCATTTGATTGCTCATATTCATTCTTGTCAAAACTCTTGTTCAAATGCTTCTTTTAAATGAGGTCTCAACTATATGCTCTCGGATTTACAAATTTCAAAAGAGACCTTATATAGTTTTCTATAAGCTTATTTGAACTTACATGTCTTATTGAACTCTTGATGATTTGTTTGAAAGCATAGTATGTGTTACTTGTTATAATGTCTCTATTATTCGATATTACTATGCTTTTGTGCAAAGATATCTTGCTAAGATTTTGCAGAAATTTTTGGTATCTTGAACAAGCTTGATGGCCAAGGGAAGGTTAGTAGCTCATAGGTAATGCCAAGAAGAAGGTATTGATTTTGATGATACATTTGCACCCGTAGCATGTTTTTGTAGCTATTTGCATTTTACTTGCTCATTCTTGTTTCAAGAAAATTTCAAGCTTTACCAAATGGATGTTAAATCCAATTTTCTAAATGGTTTTATTCAAATAGAAGTCTATGTAAAACAACCGGGGTTTAAAAATTTTCCAAGGCCAAATGATTTTTATAAAAGGCCTTGTATGTTTAAAACAAGCACCCCATGTACGGCTTGATAGACTTAGCTATTTTTTGCAAAATGATTTTATAAGAGGTAAAATTTATACTACTCTCCTTGTTTTTGAAAAAGGGCAAGATTGTTTACTTGTATAAATTTATGATATCATTTATGGTGCTACTAATGAATTATTGTGCAAGTTATTTTGTCCATTTGATGAATTATGGACTCATATTAATCTAAATGATGTTTTGTTGACAGGGGGAGCTTATAAGCTCTTGTTACTTAAGCTCAATATGTAAAAGCTAAGCTTTTAGCTTGTGGTAAATTGCTCTTACACTATTATTGATGTGCTTGTTGATAGGGGGAGCTTGTGCTAATACTCGGAATATTTGGATAATATTTACTCCCTTATTTGGTTGCTTATGTATTTTGGAAATTTTGGTCGGTTCTAAACGGTTAGATGTTTTTACCAGAAAATCGTTTTAAAAAATTGTCCTCCTAATATTTCTAAAAATTGTTTTGGTTTGTAATCATCAAAAAGGGGGAGATTGTTTGATACATGTTTTTATCTTAGTTTTGATGATTTTATTTTTACACCAAAACAATGTTTTTAATTGTTGTTCAAATACTCCCGATCGGTTTAAAATGTTTTTACTAAATTTTCGGAGTATTTCTTGAGTTTTATTTTCGACAAAAATTGGACAACATTTCTGTCTCGAGGTCAACCGGTCGCCATACAGGGCAACCCATACCTGAAGATGTATTTTGGAACAGAAAATAAGATGGAGGAAATTTTAGCCAGGTCGACCGGTCGACCAAGGCATCGACCGGTGGTGTCGACCGGTACCTGGGAGCTACGTTTTGAAACAGAAACTCCTGCCTTATTGTTCATGGGTTGTGCGACCGGCTAAAATAGGGGACGACCGATCGAACCCTACGTCGACCGGTCGCCCCGTGTTAATTGTTGATATGTTTATTTCAAACTCTATTTCTGTGCGACCGGTCGCCCTATGTTTTGACAACAAAATTCTAACTGTTGTGCAGCAGACAACTTTTCCTTAAATTGTGGGATTGATTTCTAACAGCTATAATCTTGATTTTAATTGTAATTTTTTTGTAGATATCAGATTCCAAGAGGATCCTATCAATGATCAATCATCTCCTATAAATAGAGGAAGATTTGAAGCACAAGAAGAGGAGAGAACAATACAACACAACAAGAAATACTCAAGCAAACACTTGGTCTTATATTGTCATTATTCTTGTTGTAATTTGGCTAGCTTATCACTTTCACATTCTTGAGGTCTAGGCTATTGTTGATTACACTTGCACTCAATTGTATAATTCATTATCGAGTTGTAATCTTGAATTTTTGGGTAATCATTCAACACACGATATCCTTGTGAGTGTTCTTGTGGTAAGAACACACTTGGGTGATCTAGGTGTTAGGAGTAAGAAGATTGTGGTAATCTTCTTGTCGAGGTGTTGAAGAATTTGGTATTATTCAAGATTGAAGATTGTGGTAATCTTCACAAGGTGCCGTTGGAGATTGTGGTAATCTTCAAAAGAGATTGTGGTAATCTCAAAGGTGGTATTGAAGAAGAGTGTGGTGCTCTTCAAAGTGTTGTTGTAAGTTGAATTTGTATTAATTGTGGTAATTAATAAAATTCTTTTTCTTTTTTGAAACTCATCCCGGATATACTGGGGTGGTAGAGCACGTAGTCCCTAGGTGGGGTGAAGCTCTATAAATCGACGTGTGTTATTTACATTCCGCACCTTTATTCTTGTCTTGACGTATTTGTTTTTGAAAAAGAGGGCATAATCGAAAAGATGAAGATAATCTATTCACCCCCCTCTAGATTATCGTAGCCGCTTGGACTTATATCAAGTGTCACTAGCGATCCTCGGTTGTGTTCACCTCATATTTTGCCCACATGTCTATTCATAGTTTTTTTTTTAAAAAAAAAGGTGAGTCGTAGGTTGACCTGCCTCAACCTGCAACTCAAATGGGCTAACCCATTTTTAGGCCCGCCAATCCCTCAACACACTCATCTACCTTTGGTGGGGCGAGTCAGACCGAGCTCATTTTGACAGGTCTACACACGCGCAATATACTTGCTCAGTAATGACTCTATTTCATGTCAGGTTGTGTGCTAGCAACAATACGGTGCATCATCAAACTTGAACGAACGATAGTAGCACGCGGAGCTGGGTAGCTTAATTCAGTCGAACAAGAAAAATATCTTCTCAGAACGTTGTTAGGTGTTGAGTAAGAGACGCTATGGAGGTTTTTCCTTTCCATCTTTCTTCGTGATCTATTGGATCATAAGTGTATGGAAATTACCGTAATAATTTCTATCACCTCCTATTTGTCGATGCATGAATTTTGGTCCTTTTTAGGGAAAGTGCTAAACTTCTTCTTCTTCTCTGTTAGGCTATTAAGTTTATTGCGTTAAAAGGACATGTGATAACGATTCGTTCAAAGGAGTATAAGAATTTGGATGGAACGCAAAATTGGAATAGAAGTTCTCTTTCAATTTTGATGAGGTTTAGTTATTATTGCAATGTAACATCCACATTTAGGTGGTTGTTATGAAACGGCCATATTATAAGAAATGGAAATATGAGAATATGATTGTTCCTGACGATGTGAACACGAAGCTTCTTGGATGTCGTGAACTTTTGGCGCAAAGGCAAGCTAGAAGAGTATTTAAAGGTTGAAGCTCTATTAATGGAGATTTTAAGCTTTTAAACTCCATTAATGGTGTAAACACAAAAGGACTAAGTTTTTAAAGTTTGAAACACCATTTTAGAGATATTAAGTTTCAGATCTGAAACTTTTTTCACCCTCTTGAAGCTTTGATTTTGCCGTAAAAATGAAGAGAAAAGAAGAAGAAAAAACAAGTAAGTGTTTGATAAATGGTTTTATCATGATTTTGATGATTTTGATTTTACACCAAAACAATGGTTTTAAAGGTTGTCCAAATACTCCTAAATGATTTAAAATGATTTTAATATTTTCCGGAGTATTTCTTCAAGTTTATTTTCTACAAAATTGGACAACACTTTTAATGATTTTTTGTTAATGTATTTTTACACCAAAACAATGTTTCTAAATGTTGTCCTAATACTCCCGATCGGTCTAAAATATTTTCACTAATTTTCGGAGTATTTCTTGAGTTTTATTTTCAACAAAAATTGGACAACACTATATTGTTCCTTTGAGTTGACTTCGGTGGTGCTCAAAAACTGGCTCTTTTGTTGTTGCCCACCAACAATTGTAACTAATTGGCCCATTTGAGTCTCGAGTTTTGCCAACTGTGTCAATTGTAGCTCCAACTTGTCCATCCTTGCGTCTTGCATTGTGAAACGGCTCCTCGTATCACTCATGAATGCATTGGATTGATTTATGAATGAGGTGAGGGCTTCTTCTAAAGATGATTTTGCCTCTGCATTTGTAAACCCATTCATTACATTGGAGCTTGGTGAGGGTGGAATCATATTCTCCGTGCTAGTATATGAAAAATCTTCGTAATTCCCCCAATCTGGGTAATAGCACAAAGGAGTAGGATTATTCCAATAACTGTAAGAATTCCAGTTATTGAAATCCATTCGAGCGGGTGCACCTATACCAATTCAAAGAAACAAATCAAATATTGTAGAAGTAGAATTTACAAAAGAAAAAATGAAATAAAAAAAAAGTCTAAATTAAAAATAATTCTATCTATCGCAATATTAGCACCAAAAATTGTATTAGTCCCCGGCAACGGCGCCAAAAACTTGTTCGCCTTATTTTTAGCTTCACCGCAAGTGTACGGTGTAATTTATAGAATAGGGTAAGCAAGGTCGTATCCACAGAGACTAATAAATTTATGCGCTAAGTATTGAGATCGTAATAGACTTATTTTTATTTAGACGATCGAAATTGGATGATTTTTGTGGAGGTAAAGACAAGAATAACCACAAAAACACAAGATGAAAATAATAATGGAATTATCAAGGGAATGAAATGGATTCTCAGGTTATGGTTTCGATTAATATTCCTCTTGTTGTCCGATTTAATCAAAGCCAAAGTTATTATCAATATACCTTTAAGACGATCACCACGATATTTTATCCTACCTCTCGAGATGCATATAAAACGTAGATTGAAATATCTTTGCTAGCATCTCTACTCAACAATAGATATACAACTCCCAAAAGCACCAAAGATCAAATATCCTCACAAATATCTACAAACCTCTCGATTCATGCAAATATTTGTGTCGAGTACTCAAGATCTAATATTGAAGCTCATCTCTCGAATTATGAATCAATATATCAAACAAGTTAAATCATTGGCCAAGTGATAAAACAAGAATAAGAACAAAGTACTCAAATAGGCTTCAAGATAATAACTTCAACCAAGATTAAAACATTCAACAAGAGTTCAATTAATCTACTACCAAAACCCGGAAATCACATGATGTTTAGCTACCCATTACAAATAAACAACTCATAGACAAATTGATCATATTCATAAGAAGCTAGAATGAAAGATTAAAGCACAAAGAATGAGAAAACTTAGGGAAATGGATAATCTCTCGATTAATCTTCAATCCTCAAGCTCCGATTCAACCCGATTCTTCCCTTGATTCTTCCTTGATGAAATTGATGTGTTTCTTGTGTTCTTGGGTGTATTCCCACCTTTCCTCTCCTGGTGTGCGCCCAAGAAGTGGTATTTATACCCTTTTTGAAGTCTAGGTCAATTTGCTGTCATTTTTGGAGTTTTCTGCAAGCACGCACGGGTTACCCGTGCGCCCATTCTGTAGAAAAAATCCAGTCTCTGTAGGGCGCACGGGTCGTGCGCCCACGCATGGGTTACCCGTGCGCCATCCTCGTAGAAATAATCCGATCTGCAGGGCGCACGGGTCGTGCGTCCACGCACGGGTTACCCGTGCGCCACCCAAATGTCCGAATTTTCTTGCGGGGTCTTCCGAAGAGTTGTAGCCCTCTCTCTTAGCTTTCCATAGCCACTTGAATCACCTCAATATCAATTTTGTAGAGAGAGTTATGAGCAAAATACTAAACCCTGCCAGTGCTGGAAATTCCATACGCGTTTGGATGTTCCTTGAGATAAATCTCCTTGTTGTTTGATAATCCATGCTTCTTTTGCCACACTACTCATCACTATGACTCTAGACTCCATATAGTTGGCTTCCAATTGGGTGTAATCGCTCGATTCTTGATGATTCTAGGTAGCAATGCTCGTATTTGTCACAAAATCACTCCAAATATCGTTAAATTCCTACAAAACAAGCATGCGTAATACCTTTTCCACAAAGAGCGAATATATACCATTTCATACACGTTATTGCATGTTTATAAACAATTATAGCCATAAATATGCCCTAAAATACATGCAAAACTCACACTCAACAAACCCCCAAACTTAAACTGTTGGTCGTCCCGGTCAACGCTTTTAAAAAACTAGACAAAACATAGCTGTGAGTAATGAAAAGTAGGACGCACAACAACTACATAAAACTTGTATTGTTCGTCATAGGTGTCAAACAAAGAATCAACCAAGCCTCAAATATCTAACATAAAGCACACATCAAATAAATCATGGTAAATGCTTTGAATCACTTCTCTCAAGATCAAGTGTATACTCTCATCTCACATGAATATAGGACGTGTTTACGCTCAATTCAATTCAATATTGCAGAATTACCATAAGCTTGCAAATCGTCTCATATCTCCGCCACTAGAATGTATGCAATTTGTGAATCAAAAAGGACTTTTTCTTTTGGTTATAATGAAGGCTCTTTGGTTAGGGTAGGAAAATATGGATAGAGTGACTCAAACTCGAGCGTATAGACCGATGAGCATATAAATCATCTACATTAAAGCTCAATATGCTACTAAATTCTTCTCTCATTTTCATCAACTCTTCTTATCTCCATCCCCTTTCTTTTGTAAACATTATCACCTCACATTATAATTCCTAGCCTCCAAGTTCATTCAATGAAAACTCACATCATAAAATCGATTTTTTTTTTTCTCTTTTTATGAATTTTCAACATTTCTTTTCTCCTCCTTTTCTTCCTCTTTTGTTCCCATCAACCAATTTATCCAACTTTTAAATTCCAACCCATTCAACCTCATTCAATCCCTTTACTCAATGTTATACGCTCAAGTATGGGGTAACAAATATATCAAGTTAAGGCTTGAATTGTTGCTATCAAGAAATTAGGCAATAGGCTCAAGTTGGCTAACTAGGGATTTCAATATCATCATTAGGTAAGCAAAAGGCTTGAAGGGCTAACAAAAATGGCCTTTGATCATTTTCACACCGGTCGCATACAACATGTGACCTTGACGAGAGATACCGAGCAAGTTCTAGAATTCTAACAACATGAATGATACACTCAAATCAATCAACAAGACGCATATGATGAAAGCAAAGAAAGGCTCAAAAGCTCACAAGGCTTGCAAATACGTAATTCAAATCATCAAACCATGTTCTCAATATCCACATGCTCAATATCATCTATTCATGGCTCAATCAATTCATGCTCAACACCCAATCCAAACAATACAAATTTTTCAAAATCAAGCACAAGTTACAATCAAGAGATTAACTCACTCCCTACAATCTATGAAAGCAATAAACGTGCTAAAACAATAAACGTGTTTCTAATGCAAATGCAACCTAAAATGCTCTACATGCAACTATATGAAGACACACAAAATTAATGCATTTTTTTTTTATATCCACACATTTCATATCAAGATATTATCCCTCCCCCAAACTTAAATGAAATTATATCGCACGTAAGGAAAGATAGAATTTCAATAAAGAAAAGTGTGAAGTTACCATTGGGTTGCCTCCCAACAAGCGCTAGATTTACCGTCTATAGCTCGACGTATGAATTGGTGCCTCCCTTGAATGCATATATTAGCTGCTTTGGGTCATGGTCAAGTGCCATATTTGCCTTACTTGCACCTAATAATGCATACTTGGGGTGTCCAAGCAAGGATTTGAGTCCTGGCGTAGGAATATACTGATCTGGTTTACGTGTATTTTGTTTGTTTGCATATGTATGATCAGTTTTTTTTCTCATTCGAACAACTTTCTTATAATATCTCGCACGAATCGCTCATTCGTACACGCTTGGTTGTGTGTTCCTTGTCCTGTTTTTGTTCCTTTTCAGCGCCGCTATTTATTTGACCGTGCATAGACATACAATGTGTGTGGTTCTCAACTTTCTTGCTCTTCCAGGATCTTCAACTCCTCGTATTCGGTATCATTCCTTCGATGAATGACACTATATTGTTCCTTTGAGTTGACTTCGTGGTGCTAAAAAACTCGGCTCTTTTGTTGTTGCCACCAACAATTGTAACTAATTAGCCCATTTGAGTCTCGAGTTTTGCCAATCGTGTCAATTGTAGCTCCAACTTGTCCATCCTTGCGTCTTGCATTGTGAAACGGCTCCTCGTATCACTCATGAATGCATTGGATTGATTTATGAATGAGGTGAGGGCTTCTTCTAAAGATGATTTTGCCTCTCCGCATTTGTAAACCCATTCATTACATTGGAGCTTGGTGAGGTGGAATCATATTCTCCGTGCTAGTATATGAAAAATCTTCGTAATTCCCCAACTGGGTAATAGCACAAAGGAGTAGGATTATTCCAATAATGTAAGAATTCGATTATTGAAATCCATTCGAGCGGGTGCACCTATACCAATTCAAAGAAACAAATCAAATATTGTAGAAGTAGAATTTACAAAAGAAAAAATGAAATAAAAAAAAAGTCTAAATTAAAAATAATTCTATCTATCGCAATATTAGCACCAAAAATTGTATTAGTCCCCGGCAACGGCGCCAAAAACTTGTTCGCCTTATTTTTAGCTTCACCGCAAGTGTACGGTGTAGTTTATAGAATAGGGTAAGCAAGGTCATATCCACAGAGACTAATAAATTTATGCGCTAAGTATTGAGATCGTAATAGACTTATTTTTATTTAGACGATCGAAATTGGATGATTTTTGTGGAGGTAAAGACAAGAATAACCACAAAAACACAAGATGAAAATAATAATGAAATTATCAAGAGAATGAAATGTATTCTCGGGTTATGGTTTCGATTAATATTCCTCTTGTTGTCCGATTTAATCAAAGCCAAAGTTATTATCAATATACCTATAAGACGATCACCACGATATTTTATCCTCCCTCTCGAGATGCATATAAAACGTAGATTGAAATATCTTTGCTAGCATCTCTACTCAACAATAGATATACAACTCCCAAAAGCACCAAAGATCAAATATCCTCACAAGATCACCACGATATTTTATCCTCCCTCTCGAGATGCATATAAAACGTAGATTGAAATATCTTTGCTAGCATCTCTACTCAACAATAGATATACAACTCCCAAAAGCACCAAAGATCAAATATCCTCACAAATATCTACAAACCTCTCGATTCATGCAAATATTTGTGTCGAGTACTCAAGATCTAATATTGAAGCTCATCTCTCGAATTATGAATCAATATATCAAACAAGTTAAATCATTGGCCAAGTGATAAAACAAGAATAAGAACAAAGTACTCAAATATGCTTCAAGATAATAACTTCAACCAAGATTAAAACATTCAACAAGAGTTCAATTAATCTACTACCAAAACCCGGAAATCACATGATGTTTAGCTACCCATTACAAATAAACAACTCATAGACAAATTGATCATATTCATAAGAAGCTAGAATGAAAGATTAAAGCACAAAGAATGAATGAAAAACTTAGGGAAATGGATAATCTCTCGATTAATCTTCAATCCTCAAGCTCCGATTCAACCCGATTCTTCCCTTGATTCTTCCTTGATGAAATTGATGTGTTTCTTGTGTTCTTGGGTGTATTCCCAGCCTTTCCTCTCCTGGTGTGCGCCCCAAGAAGTGGTATTTATACCCTTTTTGAAGTCTAGGTCAATTTGCTGTCATTTTTGGAGTTTTCTGCAAGCACGCACGGGTTACCCGTGCGCCCATTCTGTAGAGAAAAATCCGGTCTCTGTAGGGCGCACGGGTCGTGCGCCCACGCATGGGTTACCCGTGCGCCATCCTGTAGAAATAATCCAGTCTCTGTAGGGCGCACGGGTCGTGCGTCCACGCACGGGTTACCCGTGCGCCACCCAAATGTCCGAATTTTCTTGCGGGGTCTTCCGAAGAGTTGTAGCCCTCTCTCTTAGCTTTCCATAGCCACTTGAATCACCTCAATATCAATTTTGTATAGAGAGTTATGAGCAAAATACTAAACCCCCGCCATCTTTGGAAATTCCATACATGCGTTTGGATGTTCCTTGAGATAAATCTCCTTGTTGTTTGATAATCCATGCTTCTTTTGCCACACGACTCATCACTATGACTCTAGACTCCATATAGTTGGCTTCCAATTGGGTGTAATCGCCGATTCTTGATGATTCTAGGTAGCAATGCTCGTATTTGTCACAAAATCACTCCAAATATCGTTAAATTCCTACAAAACAAGCATGCGTAATACCTTTTCCACAAAGAGCGAATATATACCATTTCATACACGTTATTGCATGTTTATAAACAATTATAGCTATAAATATGCCCTAAAATACATGCAAAACTCACACTCAACAATAGGGCAACCCGTACCTGAAGATGATTTTTGAAACAGAAAATGAGACGGAAGGAAAACCAAGCAGGTCGACCGGTCGCCCTGAGCGTCGACCGGTTGCCCAGGGGTCGACCGATACCTGCAAGTTCGTGTTGAAACAGAACTTCAGACCTTGCATTAATGAATGAGGGGGACCGGTTGTAACAGGGGTCGACCGGTCGAAGCCTATGTCGACCGGTCGCCCTGTTGTAATTTTCAAAGTGTTCTTCAATTCTCTTATTTCTGTGCGACCGGTCGCCCTTAAGTTTGACAGCAAAATTCTAACCGTTGTCAAACGTGACGACTTTTCCTTAAATTGTGGAATTGATTTCTAACATCTATAATCTTGTTTTTAATTGCAATTTTTTGTAGAAATCAGATTCCAAGAGGAGCATATCAAGTATCAATCATCTCCTATAAATAGAGGAAGTTTTGAAGCACAACAATAAGAGAGAACAACACAACACAGCAAGATACACTCAAGAATACACTTGTTCTTACATTGTCTTATTTCTTGTTGTAATTTGCCTAGCTATTCACTTTCACATTCTTGAGGTCTAGGCTTTTCTTGATTACACTTGCACTCTATTGTATTATCAATTATCGAGTTGTAATCTTGAATTTGGGTAATCATTCAACACAAGATATCCTTGTGAGTGTTCTTGTGGTAAGAACACACCTGGGTGATCTAGGTGTTAGGTGTGAGAAGATTATGGTAATCTTCTTGTTGAGGTGTTGAAGAATTTGGTATTCTTCAAGGTTGAAGATTGTGGTAATCTTCACAAGGTGCCGTTGGAGACTGTGGTAATCTTCAAGAAGAGATTGTGGTAATCTCAAAGGTGGTGTTGAAGAAGAGTGCGGTGCTCTTCAAGGTGTTGTTGTAAGTTGGTGTTGTATTAATTTGTGGTAAATTAATAAAATTCTTTTTCTTTTTGAAATCCATCCCGGATATACTGGGGTGGTAGAGGATTAGGCCCTAAGTGGGTTGAACCTCTATAAATCGACGTGTGTTGTTTACATTCCGCACCTTTATTATTGTCTTAGAGCATTCGGTTCGAAAAAGAGGGCGAAATCGAAAAGATGGAGATAATCTATTCACCCCCTAGATTATCGTAGCCGCTGACTTACAAGTGGTATCGAGCGAAACTCTTTGGCAAGCTCGTTTCTCATCGTGAGTGAAGAGAAACGATCGTCGGCTACAAATGAAGCTCATCTTTCCGACACCTCCACCACCAAGCCACCTCGGTTTGATTCCAAAAATTTTATATTTTGGAAAGAAAGAATGGAATGCTACTTACAAGGTTGCGGGTTCGACATTTGGAACACCGTCATTAATGAGAATCCATTCCGATGAAAGATACACCACACACCTCAAAAGGCTTCAAAAAGCTCAATGATGAAGAGAAGGAAATCATCTCTTTAAATGGTAAAACTCTTAATATTTTACTTTGTTCACTTACCACTTTGGAATTTGATCATGTTGTAGGTATTCAATCGGCACATGAAGTATGACAAAAATTAGAAGCCATCTATGAAGTATATGCAAATGAAAGGAGCAACTCAAAAACATCTACTTCACAAATGGATACAACATCAAATCCAACAACATGGGATAAGCCTTCTACAACCTCCCATGATGAACAAGTTGAACAATGCCTCATGGGCATCGAAGAAAAAAACGAGGTAAGTTCTAAACCCTCTACTTCTTATGACCATGAATTGCAAAATGAATATAGTGATTTACAAAATGATTATGATGAGCTACAAGATGAATTCCAAAACTTACTTGTTAAATACAAAAATTTTAAAAAGGAATTCATTGTTTTGAAAAATGATAAGGATAATTTATTTACTTCCTATGAATCACTATCATGTGCTCACACCACCACTCTTGACAAGGTTAGAAACCTTGAGAAAGAAAATAGTACTCTTGTTGAGGATATAAATTGCTTGAAAAATGATTTATCTAAATCCAACTTGAGTACCGATAGAATAACCAATATTGTTGATTGTTGTGATAATTCAAACTAGAACTTGATCATAAGCCTAAGGGTGTCAATCACATGAAAAAGAATCAAGTCTCTAAGCACGTTGGTCATTATGCTCCTAGAATTATTACATGCTTTTATTGCGGTAAAAAGGGTCATACGGTAAATACTTGTCGGGCTAGAAAAATAGCTCTAATTATTGTTGGAGACCTAAAAGTCTCAAGACTAATCCCAAAGGACCTAAAACACATGAGGGTACCACAAAACAATGTCATATTAGGTACCCGCAAAATAATGATCAAGAAAATTTATACCGCCAAGAAGACATCAAATGACCGTTTCATTTGATCAAAGAAGGAGAAACTATTTTCGACAAAGCCAATTTCAAGAAGAGGATATAATCAAAAATGGGAAGAACACAATCCTTGAAATGGCAAAGACATCATCAACAAGATGATTTTCAAAGAAGAAGAGACTATCAACAATGGGAAGACAACAAACTTTGGAAATGGAGTAATCAAAGAAGTCATCATCAACAAAGTGACTTCTCAGGGAAGATATCATCAATAATGGGAACGGACAACCCATGGAAATGGCGTAATTGGTAAACCGTATCTCCCCATTTAAAATATGCATTTTATCTAGTTAGTATGCATGTTTTTATTTGTGCCTATATTGCAAATGAGTTTTCAAGTATTTATTTTGTTAATTAAGGTCTTCAATATATATTTGTGCTTTTAAAATTTTTTGAAAAAGACCTCATATGATGTTTTTAAAACTCTTGTGCATTTTTGTAGACTAGAGTGTGTTATCATCTCCTATGGATTTTTATGGCATGAGCTTACTTGTGATATCTCTTAGCCTACACTTCTATCATTATGATTTGTGCTAGATTTGTTTTAAGAATTGCGTAGGATTTACATATTTTCACAAATGGCCATTTACGTCATTATTTGTCAAGAAAGGCATAAATTATCGAGGTATGTTTACTTGTGTTATTCTTACTCTTATAGACTCGATATATGTATTGCCATGTGCCTATGTGCTTGTTTTTCATAGTATTTCATACAAGTGCCATTAAGAGGATTTTTTAGATTTTTTTTGAAAGGCACTATTCGATATTTGATTGCACATATTTGCTTTGTCAACTTTTGTTCAAATACTTCTTTTAAATGAGGTCTCAACCATATGCTATCGGATTTTCAAATTTCAAAAGAGACCTTTTATAGCTTTCTTAAGCTTATTTGAACTTGCATGATTTATTAGAATCTTGATGATCTTCTAAATGCATAGTATGTGTTTCTTGCTTCATAGTCTATATATATAATGTCTCTTACTACTATGCTCTTTTGCAAGATATTTTGTTACTGATGATTGAGACATGTTTTTACACTTGGGCTATTTTTCTCTTGATTATATAAGCGATGCCGTTAATGAGTTTGTTAAGTTGTGTAGATGAGAAATGAAGTACTCCAAATATTAGTTACCTCAAAATATTTGGATGTAAATGTTCTATTGTGAACACCTTAGACAAATTGGATGCCCTATGATGATAGTAATGAAGTAGACAAAAAGGGTATTCCGGAACAAACTCGATGACCAAGGCAACATTAGTCGAACTAAGGCGAGGTTAGTAGCTCAAAGGTATTTTCAAGAAGAAGGTAATTAATTTTGATGTAACATTTGCACTCATAGCACATTTAGTAGCTATTTGTATTTTACTTGCCCATTCTTGTTTTAAGAAAATTTCAAGCTTTACCAAATGGATGTTAAATCCAATTTTCTAAATGGTTTTATTCAAATATAAGTCTATCGGAATTTAAAATTTTAGGCCAAATAATTTTTATAAAAGGCCTTGTACGGTTGATAGACTTAGCTATTTTTGCAAAATGATTTTACAAAAGGTAAAGTTGATACTACACTTCTTGTTTTGAAAAAAGGCAAGGTTGGTTACTTGTGCAAACTTATATTTATGGTGCTACTAATAAATATTTGTGCAAGATATTTTTCCAAGTCAATGCAAGGTGAACCTAAGATGATCATGATAAGGGAAGCTCAAATTTGATCATTGGAATTCAAATTACTCAATTTCTTGCTTAGACCAAGAAAATGGCTATATTTCAAAAGAACTCTTGAAGGAGTTAAGCATTAAAGAAAGAAGAACCATCTCAACCTCTGTGGCTAAAAAATCGACAAAGATTGAGAAAGGCATATCGGCCGATAAATAAATTCGAGGTATGTTTTCTTGTATTATTCCTATAGACTCGACATTCCATATGCCTTATGTCTATATGCTCGACTTCAAAAACTATCCCAACGAATCTCATTAAAGTGCCGTTAAAAGAAATTTTCAAATATTTGAAAGGCACTTCTTATGATTTGTTGTATCCAAAGCTTTAAAACGTTCTTTTTTTGGGATAACAAGTCAGGTATTTATTATACGGTTTTCCGTATTCAAAATATAGTTCATCATAATCGAACTAAACATATTGAGATTCGATATTCTTTTAAAAAGGGATTGAAACTGAGATGTGTTTAATTTCGTCTCAACGATAACTCGCGGACTTTTTAATCGTCAACTGCTGAGTATTTTACCTTATTTCGAGCTTGATTATGACATAATGTATATTGAATGAGGTCTACGTTTGTATTTTACACGTTTTTAAAACTTAGGGGCGAAAAATCGGATTTTTGGATCAAATTTCGGATTTCAAAACAAAATCGAAAACAATGATCGCTGCCGTGGCGAGGGCCGACCGGCCGCCCCGGCCTCGACCGGCCGCCCATGCCCTGGACCGGTCGCCTTGAGATTTTTGTTTAAAATTGTTTCGTTTCCAGGACTTTGGCATTTTGGCCCTTTCAACTCTATTTTCGTCCCCTTTGACATTTTCACACACAATTGACTTCAAATGAGTTTTGTTGCATATATTACATATGTTGGGGAGTATAAGGCTCAATTATCATCATCGCTCATCTTTACCGTTCAAATGGTAAGAATTCTACTTCTTTAGCTCAATTGGGTTGAACCCTTGAGAACTTGGTTTAAATGTCAAATTCTTGATGCTAATTGTATATGTTTGAGATGAGCTTATTGATTGTTGATGAATGATATTTATTAAATTGCATTTGGTGATGAAAAACTTGGCTTGTTTTCTTTTACAAGGGCTATATATGTCTTTTTCAATTTTTGGCGCTTGCGCAAGTGTTCGATAAAACGTTTCAATAAAAAATTCATCACTTACATGATTCTCTCATTTTCAAAAGTCTTATATATTTATGGAGATCATGTTTTGCTTATCAAATGAGTTTTCATAAGCTTCTTCAAGTCGTATGATTCGACTTTTCTCTCCTATTTGGTTTATAAGCTTCAATGTTCAAATAGCTCGGTATATCGGTTTAGTTGCGCACTTTGATATGAATATATGATGTATTTATCGTGCTAACATTCTTTTTGATGATTCCAAAGGGGAGAAACGGGTTATGAGCTCTTTAGCTCAAAGAAGCTAAGATAAGCTCAAACGAAAAAAAACTATAAACTATGGCTTCCTAAAGCCATAAGTTGTGTATGACTCTTGGTCCATTGGTGGTAGTATGGACTTATATATGTTTCTAATGATGTCTCTTTGACAGGGGGAGCTTTTAAGTTATTGATACTTAAGCTCAATATCGGAAAGCTAATATTTTAGCTTATGTTTAAGTTGCTTCTATATAACTCTTGTTGTGCATGTTGATAGGGGAGCATTTGCTATATGTGTTTGAATATCTCTACTCCCATCCTTGTGTTTTTATTGCATGGAATGTTGTCGCTCACAACGGATAGTTCTCTTTAACCTTAGGTAAAATTGTTTTGTTTTCAAAATCGACCTCGTTAAAATTGTTTTGGTTTGTAATCATCAAAAAGGGGAGATTGTTTGATAAATGGTTTTATCATGATTTTGATGATTTTGATTTTACACCAAAACAATGGTTTTAAAGGTTGTCCAAATACTCCTAAATGATTTAAAATGATTTTAATATTTTCCAGAGTATTTCTTCAAGTTTATTTTCTACAAAATTGGACAACACTTTTAATGATTTTCTGTTAATGTATTTTTACACCAAAACAATGTTTCTAAATATTGTCTTAATACTCCCGATCGGTCTAAAATATTTTCACTAATTTTCGGAGTATTTCTTGAGTTTTATTTTCAACAAAAATTGGACAACATTTCTGTCTCGTGGTCGACCGGTCGCCCTATAGGGCAACCCGTACACGAAGATGATTTTGAAACAAAATGAGACGGAAGGAAAACCAGCAGGTCAACCGGTTGCCTGCGTCGTCGACGCCTCGCCCAGGTCGACCGTGCAAGACTGCAAGTTCGTGTTGAAACAGAAATTCAGACCTTGCATTAATGAATGAGGGGGACCGGTTGTAACAGGGGTCGACCGGTCGAAGCCTATGTCGACCGGTCGCCCTGTTGTAATTTTCAAAGTGTTCTTCAATTCTCTTATTTCTGTGCGACCGGTCGCCCTTAAGTTTGACAGCAAAATTCTAACCGTTGTGCAGCAGACAACTTTTCCTTAAATTGTGGAATTGATTTCTAACATCTATAATCTTGTTTTTAATTGCAATTTTTTGTAGAAATCAGATTCCAAGATGAGCCTATCAAGTATCAATCATCTCATATAAATAGAGGGAGTTTTGAAGCACAACAATAAGAGAGAACAACACAACACAACAAGATACACTCAAGAATACAATTGTTCTTACATTGTCTTATTTCTTGTTGTAATTTGCCTAGCTATTCACTTTCACATTCTTGAGGTCAAGGCTTTTCTTGATTACACTTGCACTCTATTGTATTATCAATTATCGAGTTGTAATCTTGAATTTGGGTAATCATTCAACACAAGATATCCTTGTGAGTGTTCTTGTGGTAAGAACACACTTGGGTGATCTAGGTGTTAGGTGTGAGAAGATTGTGGTAATCTTCTTGTTGAGGTGTTGAAGAATTTGGTATTCTTCAAGGTTGAAGATTGTGGTAATCTTCATAAGGTGCCGTTGGAGATTGTGGTAATCTTCAAGAAGAGATTGTGGTAATCTCAAAGGTGGTGTTGAAGAAGAGTGTGGTGCTCTTCAAGGTGTTGTTGTAAGTTGGTGTTGTATTAATTTGTGGTAAATTAATGAAATTCTTTTTCTTTTTGAAATCCATCCCGGATATACTGGGATAGTAGAGGATTAGGCCCTAGGTGGGTTGAACCTCTATAAATCGACGTGTGTTGTTTACATTCCGTACCTTTATTATTGTCTTTGAGCATTCGGTTCGAAAAAGAGGGCGAAATCGAAAAGATGGAGATAATCTATTCACCCCCCCTCTAGATTATCGTAGCCGCTTGGACTTACAGTAAGAAGCAGCAGAAGACGATGGAAGAAAAAAAAGAAAAAAAATATATCATTGGAAACCTACCACTGAAAAGTATTAAACGTTATACTGAAAAGCATTACGTGCTTAACTAAAAAGTATTACACGTTTAAGTGAATAAGTATTATACATTGAACTAAAGAGTATTATGTGTTGAGCGAAAAATTATTACAAGTTTAAGTGAACAAGTATTATACATTAAACCAAAAATATTACTTATTTGCTAAAAAGTATACATATTTGAGAAAAGTATTACTTATTCTTCAAAATCATGTCAGTTTATTTTTCATATTTAAAATGATACTATTCGAGAAAAAAACTAATACTTTTTAATGATCATCACATCAACCTATTAGCAATATTTTCAAAAATGTCACCGTCCTTTTATACATACGAAAACGCCACCGCCCAATTATATTTCTGAAAATATGACCGCCCTGTTATATTTATGAAAATGACACCACTTTGTTATATTTACGAAAATCGCAATGCCCTGTTTTTCAAAAGGGATAAAAACATTCAACCCCCCAAACTATTCGAAGTTTTACACTTAACCATACGAATTTTTAATCGTTACACTTAACCTTCCCAACTATGCAAAATCTTACACTTTGCCTTAAATTACAGATTTACCCTTAGCTATATGAAAGTTGTGTTACAGTTTACCCTCTAAACTTCAAAGTTGTTGCACTTTACCCCCTATGCCATAAATTTTATTGTATGATCTACATTTACTCCTCATGGTCTTGCGATCCCTCGAAAATGGTATCAGAGCCTAGGTTTATTAAGAATTTTTAGTTAAATTTATTATATTTATGTAATTAACAATTGGTGAGGAGAAATTACTCCGAGATTATGGATCCGCACCGATGTCCGAGATGTACCCCTTACAGGACATATCGTCAAATATTGACGATGTATGCACAAGAACACATTGACCAGGTTTCATATCGGGAATACCAACATGAAGAAAAAAGAAGCGGAGAGCCGACGGGGAAACCTTAAGGCAATGCAAAATGCGAGCGAATATTATAGGCGATTCGATGCTTAACTGACACTATATGTTCACTTGATGAACCTTCAAGAAATGGTTCATGAAAATTCTCATCGAACAATGATTCCTGATGGAGTACCGTGAGTGGAACGAGATACTTCGGACAAATCTAAGATCTCCGAAGATCTTAGAGAAATCGAAGACGGTGCGAGAATTATGGCAACCGCCATATTCATTACCAGACAAGTTCATCGATCCAAAACCGATGGAAACGATGGTGAAATATCGAAGAAACTCTTGAACTCCTTCATGATATTCGAAACGAATCAAGAACCTGGAGGATGTGCCAAGTTCATCCTAGGAGGAAGGAAACGATATTGATTTTGGGCGCACCCTATTTACACCAAAAGGGGAAACCAACCAAGTCATACGAAAAATGACGGATGAGGAAAAGCTCATTGCTCTAATTAAAGGAAAATCCATCAAAAATTAAAAAGATGGATATTGAAAAGATGAATCTTAAAGATCTACATGACCGGCGTAATCCTTCGGGATTAGGTATTGTAGATTTAAAGATGAACGCAGTGAGAATCGCCTTTGGTTACCTATGACCCACAAGGTAGACCAATTCCACCACCACCGCCACCGCTTAATCCTAACGTCGAAGAAAGTACGGGTTCGCATCATGGAGCTCGGGACGAGAGGATGCCACATCTTTGGGGATTTCACGACCGGGAGTGATCCACTTTCGAGAACAGGAGGACAAAACCCTCTTGCAGAACTAGACAACCTCTTTGGAAGGCCGAATGTTTATCGACGCCTTATGGAAGATCGCACCTCCACCCAATACATCCATATGGGTTGATGTTAAATCGGACATCCCGATTTTAAAAATAGAGAAGTCCTCATTGATGAATGGGCTTGACTATGAGAATTTCAAGAACCCTCGATCTTACAAAGGATTCATTCATTTTACTACTTGAAATGAGTCTTGAAGGATCGGTGAAGATTGCTGGGATATGACCGATGCTAGTACGAAAAGTTCGGTCACATCGGGGAATCACTTAAAGGAATTGTCGATGGTATGGCAAAACTATTCAAAATCCAGTTCATCGGCACAAGGTTATTTCGAGGATTAGAGGATGAAAAAAAGAAAGAGATATAAACAAGCCCTCTATAGCCTTGAGTTCTTGGATATTTGTCATATAGACGAATATATCAAGTTGTTCACCGAATACCGTGGAAATCCAAGATTGAGGAAAAAGAAGCTCGCACAACTATTTTTTGCCAAGATTCCGAGTCCCCGGAGAGAAATGCTTATCGGGAATACAAGGGTGGAGTCAAGAGAAATTGTGGCCGAAAAATGTCTTTCCTAAAGGCCAAGTTATCCGAATGGTGCTATCAAGCGGCTCTTCGCATAGGAATTACAAGAGATTAAGAGGAATTAACAAAGCGGTTCCTCTATGTTGCGTGGATAATGATATCCCAACGATTGTGGGAGGTCAACCAAGGCGCACAAGAAGAAGAAGAAGAGAGAAGCCATCCATACCGCCGAGGAAGCAACAACAAAAGTAGGAGGTCTTCATGGAGACCTAGAAGGTTCTCGTCAAAACAAAAAGCCCGGTTATAAATCGGACAAAGACCAAAGACCAGGAGTAGAGTCTCATCATCGTTTCTAATCAAGCAAGTACCAGAAATCCAGGAGAAGAACTTTCAGGCGTGCTCACACTAGAGCTAATGAAAGTTTCAAAGATCAGTAATTGCTGGACATGCGAGCAAGAGGGCATATCTCAACGGATTGCCCGGACAATCAAAAACGAGGAGTCGAGGCAGGTTCGAGGCCACACGTAAATCGAAGAAGTCTGTCTATTATCGATTTAATACAGTGTATCAATTCGAGGATATTCCCTCGGATGAAAGCATCTATGAAGAAGAGATCTATTCGATGATGGAAGTGACTCATTTCAAATCGAGTGAAGAAGAAATTCTTCAAAGACAGATCGGGGAGTATATGTCGATTCCTCTCTCACACGACGGTTTCTCATAAAACTCTTATGAGAATCATGAAGGAAGATCCAAAGCTTCAAGTCTATGATGGATTTACAATTGGAGCTATGGAAAAAGCATTGGATAAAATTGGGTTTCGTAAATAAAAACACCAAATTTTATCCACAGTAACAACCGAGAATTTGCTATTCCGATGGAGTTTACCAAGAATCGATCGAGATGCGATTGGTCCCTATTAGAGAAATACAAGAGATCAAAAGCAAAGTTAAAAGAGAAGTTGCAAACACACTCTCATGGATTCATATCGAGCCATAAGAGTAATTATTAAAGCAACATTCAAAGAAGAATAGATTCGCCTCTCAATCTTGCTATCTTTGACAAGCGAATCTCGCATCTCAAGGATTCATGCCTTGGAGCAGCGATTCTGAGAAATTTGTATGCGGGGAAATTGGCATTTAATGTCTATCCTAGAATTGCATACAATTTGGGAGATCGAGATTTCAAGAGAGTCCTAACCCTTCATCAAGATTTCAAAAGAGTCGATTTGATGAAAGAAGGAAACAGCCTTACTCAATCACATACAAGATTTCTATGCTCTCTCGAATACCCATCATTCCGAAGTATTCTTGAGAAAGGAATTTATTGAAGTCCCAAGAATCTTTGAGGACTTTGCCAGAGTGGTGTTACCGTAAATCATTGAATCTCGACTATTAAGGAGATTGATATGATAATTCAAGATCAACCGTCTTCAACAAAAGTCGAGTCTTAGAGTTGAGCCTAGAAGGATGTCTTTCCAGCAAAGACAGAATGGTGAGTAGCAATCGTTGGGAAGAAAGGAGACCAAGTAATGGGGGCCATTCAAGCATCCCGATGTTTTTAAAACAACAGAGAACCAAAATGTCCCGAGAAATGGCGAGAGGTTGAAGTAATATTCGACATCACTCAAAAGGATAACATTTTTCCTTGTGATGTTCTATATTATCTCCAACAACCAATCGTTGGAAGGTATCAAGAAACTCAAGATAGGAGAAATTGAGCTCACTATCACAGAGTTGCGGAAAGATCCCGAACAATTAATACCGGGAATTGAATTTCTTGAGGAGCATAAACCTTGGGAAAGATTACAAGAAGGAATGGAGTTCACAGCCAAGGGCGATAAAAGATACGTAATCGGATGACCACTAGTCCATTCTCCATATACATTTCAATTGGAATGTTATATGTCAATACAAGGTCGAGTATTTCGCGCCTATATTGATTCAGTCTTTGGAATATGTACTTTGCAGTTTGGGATGTTTTTCCTAAAGAAATTGGAGAAGATTTACCAGCTATTGCGGGAAGAGATTTCTCTAAAAGGATTCTTATCCTTACTGGGAATTAAACAAGCGAAAATAATGATCGGAGGCGCGGCAAGACTTCCCGTGGTACAAAGTAAAGACGCCACCAATCTATTTCCATGATACAGTGCGATATTTTGCTAGGAAACAATTTCCTACAAACATTCAAGCGATTCACACAAGAGAACGAGACGAGAAGACTTATTTTCACAACCTTATGTGATCATAAGATTATTGTCCGTGAGATCGGGAAGCATTTTACGAAAAAATGCCTATTAATTTTCGCAGCAAAGCGTGGTGATGAGGCCAAACTTCGCAATCGAAAAATGGCGGATCGAAGGAAATTTGGTGAAGCTTTATTATCCTATAGACAATTTGGTTCAATCCATAAGGATCGAAGATATGGGATAATAACTTGTATTCATTCGAGTACAAGGAGAAGAACGAGTCACTCCGAAGCCATTGCACTTATGGATGAGTCTAATAGAGAATCCACAAAGTGATGTAACCATAGAGGAACAAATATCACTCGAGGATATCAAGAAGAAGATCCAAAGGAATTACAATGAAGATCCTTTGGCTTGGTGGGATAAGAACGAGCTTAAAGCTTCTTTAAAGGTTAAACCTGGAAAGGAATACGAGTTCGTAAGATTCAAACCAATCCTTATGAACCAGGAGGATCGTAAGGATATGCGAGAAGATACTTAAGGAACATCTTGACCTTAAGTTAATTTCACCAGAGTTTCTCCATACGGCGATCCGAGATTCTTAGTCGAAACCATGGAGAAATCAAAAGAGGAAAACCAAGACTTGTTATTAATTACAAAGGGATTAATAACATTTTGGAGTTCGACGGATACTATATCCCAAGCGAGAGAACATCCGTTAATCAGTATCAAAGGTGCCAAGATATTCTCAAAGTTCGATTGCAAGTCCGGATTCTACCGATTAAGATGGAGGAAGAAAGTTAGAAGTTTACTGACTTTCTCTACACCACGGACACTATATTTGGAACGTGATGCCTATGGGATTGGCTAACGCACCCCGTGATATATCAAAGAAAGATGGATAATCTTTTCAAAGATTATTTCGCTTTCATGTTCGTATATATCGACGACATTCTAATCGCATCAAAGAACATGAAGGAGCATCTCAAACATTTGGAAATATTTTCGATGTTTGTCACAAAGAAGGATTAGTGCTTTCGGAAAAGAAGGCGGTAATTGCAACAAGACAGATTGAATTCCTCGGAATTGAAATCAATGAATCTGAATTATTCTACTAATCATATTGTGGAAAAGATACGGGATTTCCGGATACACGAAAGACAAGAAGCGACTTGAGTTTTCTTGGAGTTGTTAATTTTCTTTGATGTTCATTAACAATCGGCATACTACGAAAGGTGTTTAGCCCATTGCTTAAAAAAAGATGCAGATATTCAAATGGGAAGATGAACATCAAGAAGAATTAAGCAACTTAAAGAAGTTTGTAAAAAGCTTCCAAAGCTTGCAATTCCCAAGACGAGGACGAATCGTTCTTTACACGGATGCCGTGATAATTGGTGGCGGCGGCTTCTTACGAAAGTCACACCAAACGAGGAAGTGCCATGCAGATATCTTTAGCGGTTTATTCACCCCTAGTGAAGTAACTCGGTGGCATATTAACGAGAAAGAATTCTTTGCGATCGAAGAGGCTTTTAAAAAATGGCCTCTATTTTTATCGGCTAAAAGGTTTACTTTAAAAATTGATAATTCAAGTGTCAAGGCTTTTCGAAAAACAAAATTGAATCAAAACCAAAAAGGCTCGATTACTTAGATGGCAAGCTGAATGTCAATATTATGATTATGATATTGTCATTATAAAATCTCATGAAAATATTCTTGCATTTTCTTGACACGAGATGGAAGGACGCATTCTTTGAGGTCCTTAAACGAGTAAGACATCTCAGGAAAACCTGGAGAGTCTAGAACGAGATTTTGGGACATTATGTCTCAATGCGTGTTTCTTCAGGACGACTTCAACAGTGACCAAAATCCGTTTCTAGTCAAATACGAGCATGCCAGTTCGCTCAAGGACAATTGTTCTTAGCGCCGCAAGGGCCTCTCTTCCAGCCGCATCTCCTACGGTGCAAAAAGGGGCCGAGAGAGTACGGGCTCTAATCCGGAGGTTATGGATTCAAGTACCATAATCACAAGTGTTGCGGTGATGCATCCCCGAGGTGTACAAATCAGAACGAATGTTGAAGCTCCGGTGTCACAACCCGAGTCTTCAAGTCAACCCAAAGACCTCCGGGGTAAAGAGGGAGAGTTGAATCTTAGGCCACGACAGGCAAATCTAAGGTTCAAATCGACGAGATTAAAATTTCTCCTATGCGGGTATATCGGAGGCAATGGGAGAAACTAGTTACAAGACAAGGTATTAACCCGAGAAAAACCATGGTTGATATCTCGGCAAGTATCCCGAGTTTGGATGAAACCAGGAAGTCATCCAAATGAAGTACATGAATAGTATACTTTTGGAGCTTTAGCTTCAATCTATACTGCGTGTCACCAGGATTCCCGAAAATCTCAAAATTACCGAAATGGATTGGGAAAGCGATTTACGAGACTGGGGCCAATAATCCACACTTGGCGGAGGAGATATTTTGGAATTGTATTTTATCGGTCGCGCTCCGAACCAGAAAGAACGGCTTTAATGAAGCTTTTCATTTCATCAAGCTAAGAAGACCGGATGGAAATGCTTTAAAATATATTAAGCGCAGCTTTCACCTAAGAAGGACCAGTGTTAGTAGGAGCATTTTAAAGATGAAGCTTCTACCGGCATTTGGCATGGGGTCTTTGGGTTTGTCTAATCAAATGGACAAAGTCAAATATCCATTCAAATTTTTCCGAGAATTCGGCGAATGGATATTTCCTTTTGAATTCGATGACTGGATCAACCACGGGGTTTGCGGAAGAACTCTTCGAGACCAAAAGAAGAATTCTGCAGGAAAACAAGATTCCGGCAGCAAAGAAACTTACCGGAAATTGAATACATGGCGCATGTTGGCCGTTGGGTCGACCGGATCCACAAGCATGCCCCGAACAAAGGAACCCGAGTTTGGGAAAGGATTCGACCCAAACCCGACCGACAAGATCATGCACTGGAAAGGATAAGGGCCGACTCACAAAACGCGCGTTATCCCTGGGACCACGTAAACCAAATTTTTAAAAGATTCCCGACAAACATCACATGGGTTGAGTCACGCGGAGAAAAAGAAAACCACCGGCGAGGCAATAATGTGGGATATGACGTAAGCGATAACGTCATATATATCGGCAAGATTTGAAGTCCGCCTTTGAAGTCCTGGACTTACTCTATAAAATGCAGGGATTTGAAGGAAGGCGAGGACATCGAACATTTTCCTTAGTTTTCTTATAATAAAGTCCGAGTGAAAAATTTGTAATATTTTTGAGTGTTTTAGTTTTCAAGTTTTATGTGTTTTCGAGTGCAAGCCTCGGTATGAGAGGCTAAACCAAAGATTCTCCTCCCAAAAGGAGATTACTAATGTAATAAATATTTCTATAAGTTCTTAATAAAAAGAGAGGCTTTCCTCGCTTCAACATGTGTTCATAATGTTCTATTAATTCATCCCCTTTGAAGAATTACTTTTACGCCTGGATTTGGAAACGAACCAAGCGTCATGTCTTTGAGCGGTTTCTAAAGGAGTCGATATAACTTGCGATCATCTTCCCGAGGTGAGGTTGAACAGTGAGGAGCCGTTTTGTCAAACGATCCTGGGGCGATAATTTTCCGATCGGTGGCGTTGCGAACCACTTAACCCTGTGTCTTCAAGCTTTGGTCAAAAGAGGTATGAATTTTAAGGGATTTATTAATTTTACGGAAGCATGTTGGGCCGATATGGTCGTAATGGACTATTTCTATTTTCGATCTAAAGACCCAATTTGTATACGGATAAATAGTTGAAATAAAATCGGATAAAAGTATGTCTTGTTGAGTTTATAAGTGAAACCCGACATGATCCATTTAAAACCTCCGAATAGAGATCGAATCTAAGTAGGTGTAACAATGCCACGAACAAAACAAGTTCTGACGAAAAATCGGGTTCTTATTTCTAAAAAATCCGAAAGCAAATTGTTTATGGAGTAAAATTTTCATGATTAATGATTAATGCAATAAATTTATTACTATGTAGTAGATTGCCACAAAGTAGAGTTTAAAGGGATAATTTGAACTATTGTTTTAAAAAGAATAAAACCTAGGGGCAAAATTGTCTATATAGGGTAAAGTGTAACGATTTTCATAGTTCAGGGGGCAAAGTGTCACGAGGGGCAAAGTGTCACGAGGTAAAGTTTGGAGGGTAAAGTGTAAAAATCAGCATAGTTCGGATGGGTAAGTGTATTTATCTCTTTTCAAAATGCCACTGGATTTGGGCATAGATCTATCCTAGAGAATACGACCCATAATATCGGCTTATTGGAGTTTTTGCCATATTTGATGCCTTCGGGTTGAACATTGATCCAATGGCTTAGCCAGGACATGATAATGAAGTGGGCCAATACAAGAAAGTGGGGTGGGCCGGATAGAAAACCCAAGAAAAATCATATAAATCCTAACTAAAATTACTTTTTTTTTTCAAAAAAGTTGCTTAGTAAATTTTTTTTAAAAGGGCAGGGCCCATGTTGGCCCTCTAGCTAGTAGCTATGCCACTGCATTGATCCATCTCACAAAGTATGACCCGTAAAACTATTTTATATGGGTTTTTGCTATATTTAATGGTTGATGCCTCTAAGAATTTGGGCATGGAAGAAATTTATATATTTATTTTTCATAATTTTCGGATATATAGGCGCAAATTTATTTATTTATTTATTTTGAGAAAGGCATGCGCAAGATGTTTTTGAGCAATCCCACCTCATTTCAATTATTTTGGTAAACTGGATTCATTTATTTTCTTGCGCAATTCCACCCCATTCAAAGTATTTTGATCTTTGGCAAATTGAATTCATTTCTACCATATTTAGGCAAAAAGCCCTATGAACCAAGTAGGAAGTTCCCTATTGGTTGATTCCAAAATTGCTCCGCCTCCCTCAAACTATTTTTCGACCGATCTCCGCTGTCGACCTGCACAAAAAGGGGGCTGGAGGATTGCTCCGGCATACCCTCTCCGATGCTTAAGTCAGAAGAGTATTCAGCAAAAAAAGAAGCAAACATATAAACGTGAATTAGAAGTGTGCTTAGGGTAAGAATGAACCTGAACATGGGTTTTTATAACTTTGCCCTAATTGGGGTTTCCGGAAAATCCGGAGTTTATCACGATTTGGTAACATAATCATAATTAAGATAAGATAGAATTTTCAGGAACCCTAATTTACTGACCAGGTCGGCACAACTACAAGAGTTCTTCAAGTCGGCCCATAAGGTCATCTAATGTTGACCCTCATCACAAAGCTCTCACAGCTCAGCCCATCGGCAGATCTCCTCATTAGCAGAGCTCTCACAGCTCAACCCATTAGCAAAGGTCATCAGCTCTTCCGTTAGCAGAGTTCATCAGCTCTTCAGTTCGGCCCATCAGCAGAGCTCCTCAGCTCTTCAGCTCAGCCCATTAGCAAAGCTCATTAGCTCTTTCGTTATCAGAGCTCATCAACCATTCAGTTCAGCCCATTAACAAAGCTCATCAGCTCTTCCCATTAGCAGAGCTCATCAGCTATATTACTATTTTCTTTTTAAGCACTTTATTACTTGTTTATGTTACAAGACCCTCATAACCCTCATCACCTAAATGGACCCTCCCACAATAGGTGCATTAGACCTATTTCATCTGAAATTTGTTTATGTTACAAGAATTTCTTGTGAGTTGTAGCTTTGATCCAGCCACAAAAGTGGTTGGAGACCACGTAAAATGAATTTACAATTTGACTGCACTCTTACAAATTCCATATAAAAATAGAGATAATTACAAAAAAACCCTAAAATTTGGGTTAATTACAAAAAATTTAGAGATATTATACAATGAGTTTTTTTTCAATTTTTCAAAAACCTCTTGATTTTTCTTTTGTAATTATCCCTAAAGCATATTGGCTGAACTCTGTAGACGTCACCCAATAAATTTTGACGTTAATCTATTTTTATATTAAAACGATAAAAGAAGTCGCACAATAAAAACCGATTATCAATTGAAATTATCCAAAACAATTAAACCATTTCCCACAAATTACATTTGAAACTACAATTTCAAAAGCATTTTTCTATCAAAGGCATCCACCATCTCCTTCCCCACAATATTACACCTAATCAAGCTTCCAATGGTGTTCATCGCCATCTTCACATCCTCCAACGGATTCCCCTTCGCTATTTTCTTGTACAAATAGCTCTCAAACGTCATCCTCTGCACATACTCTTTACCACACAGCTCCACCAGCGCCTCCCTGCCGGCGTTGCTCCCGTAGAAAACCTTCTGCAAAATGTCCAAGAATTTGAACGTACAGAAGAACTCGTCGTCCCACTTCCTCAAATACTCCCTCTTCAGATCCGCCTCGTCGATCATCTTCTTCCCGTTCTCCGACGCCCGAACGATTGCTTCTCCGCACATTCTTCCGCTTTTTGCAGCGAAATAAATACCTTCGCCGGAGCATTTCGTGACGTAGCCGGCGGCATCGCCGACCAAAGCCACCCGCCCTCGGACCCTGGTAGGTCGGGGGTGCTCTGGTATTGGGTGGGCTTCGACTTTGATGATTTTTCCGCCTTCGATTTTGGGTTTGACTCGGTTTCTAATTGCGCCTTGAAACTGTTTGATGTTTTGTTTTGAGCAAACCGTGCCTGTTCCAACTGCGACGTGGTCGCATTTTGGAAAAACCCACGCGTAGAAATCAGGTGAGACGTCGTCTCCCACGTACATCTCCGCTAGATTTTCGTAGTATTTCATTTTGTCTTCTGGCAGTTGGATTCTCTCTTGAAATGCGATGGCGCAAGCATAGTTGCCGGCTTTTATTGACTTAGCCACCTTGCTGTTGGCGCCGTCTGCGCCTACTATAACATCCACGGTGAGGGAACCGTGGGTATTGTTAGAGATGTAATGGATTATGTAGGGGGATTTTTCTGATAAGGGGAGTTCTATATTTGTTACGAGGGCTTTGATGAGAGTGGCGCCTTTATCCTTGGCCCGAAGCCGGATGAAATTATCAAGTACTTCGCGGCGGAGCATGGAGATGAATTCATGGGGCTTGAGTGTTTTCCCAAAATCAACTGTGAGATTTGAGGGTGAGATGATCTTCATTTGGGTGACTTTTCGGTCAACAAGGTGAGAGGGGATCGAGAATTCATCGAGCATGCACAGAGGGATCGCACCTCCACAGGGCTTAGCTGCTTCAGGGCTGCGCTCGAAGATGTATGTCTCAATGCCGCCGGAGGCCAGAGCTTCCGCGGCAGAGGACCCTGCTGGGCCGCCGCCGATCACCGCAGCTCGCAACTTTGAACTGATGACAATGGAGGTGGGTTTGCATTTCATGTTCTGAGGTTTAAAGGTTTTGGCTTTGAAGGTTTGAGTGAGAGACTGGAGCGGGTGGTGCACTGAGGTTACGGTATGGGCCGCCATGTTTGGTGAGCTTATGAATTAGGGTTTTCAAAAGTGGAAGAGTGAAATTGTGAAGATTAAAAGAATACTTAATAAGGTACATTTCTTTAATTTATTATTATTATTATAATCGTGGGATTAGTTTAGTGCTGGCGAGGATTAGTTTAATACAAATGACAAGTGATCGGTTGCTGCTTTTGTGCTTCCCCAAAATATATTCCCAAAACACTGAAAGTGAAACCGACATCCCATGGTAATCTTTGGTTTTTTAAATGAAGCCACAGTCATTATTTGTTAATAATATATAGCAGTAGATCTAAAATATTCTTTTCAGCTTTTTTTTTTAAAAAAACATTTATATTCAGAATGGATCATGACTCATGAGGATGATTTAATTCCTTTTTTTTTTCCCCTAAAAAAAAATCTTTTTTTTTTTATATATCGAGATCAAAGAAACTATGAAAATGAAATTCAATTGTTTGACTTTATTTGATTTGATTCCAGGGTAAAAAGTTTCAAATTTGAACTACATACCCAAGCGTTCATGCTAGCTGCTTCAATGCACAAGGGTACCTTTTTGGCTACTTTTAGCTTGTGTACTGCAGTAAAAATGAGAAGCAAAATAACTGATTCACTTGTCACAGAGATATTGAGAGTATTTGACCATACAATTTAGAAAATAGCATAGCAAAGCAACATCATTTAATCTTATAGCTGAGACTTACAGTATATACATGAAAACTAAAACAATGCAAAGTCCAATAAAAAAATTGATGTATATCAGCACAGTGATGGTAAATGGACTTCTCATGGATGCAATCAGACATTAAAAAAGTTGATCAAGTGCTTTAACAGATAGCAACTGGAACTATCAACTTGCTTTTTCAACATTTGCCTAACATGTGTTCTTAGAACTGGCTAGTCTTGAATTGTTATCATTGAATTATAGGTTACAGAAACCAATGATTATGCTGGCTGCACCTCTGTAGACACCAAACAAGACATGAACTCAATGCGGGTTGATACGCAGTATTTGCAAATACTTGGGGCGAGTTTTAGATAGTAATGTGATACCCATAACTTCTTACACCACACTTGATTAATAAATTACAGATAAACTACACTTGTAAGTTGTAAATAGATGCTCCTTGTTTTTGTTTCAAGTCATACTCTTAGTAATCTCTTTCATTTGCATGAAAATGAATTAAATTAAACTATCAGTGCAACAGCTGAAGTTAAGATATTCCAATGTTATGCTTTAGACATCTTAATAAAACCACCATGGAGTTAACAGCGAGTCTATAATTGCTTAGTTCGAATTAGATTCTAAGTAGTGTTTGCTTGAAGAATATCCTTAGTCTATTCTCTGATTAATCAGGTTTGATCAATGTATTTTACATTGGAAGCAACTATTGTTAGAAAATTTTGAAATTTTGAACACAGTCTGGTTTCTTTTTTCACATTTTTGGATTGAGTTATCAAGGAGGTTCTTAGGATGGAGGGATAGTCTGCCAATTCACATCAGAAATTGCAAACATGACACAGACAAAATCACGAATTGCATGTAGCAACGCAATGTTTTGGAGCTGAGCGATATCAAGAATGACCTTTTGCTCTAGCCAGTCCAGTGTTTTGGACATCCTCTTCATGTTGAAGATATGCGTTTGATTCTCATAGGGGATAGTTACTTCATTATGTATATAAGCATGTCTTGACGAGTTAAAAGCCAGGAAGACCTTCATAAGGTACCTTTCAATTCTTAAAACAGTATGGACTTGGTACTCACAAGTCACATGGTCCATCTTTCGTTGATGATAAGCTATAAGAATCCCATAATTTACATAAAGTGTAGGCAAACACAGGGAACTAGATAGTTCAAAACAATTTATTTCCCTATAGGATTTGCATCAGCTGTGAGTGCAACGCCAGTACCATTTTGGTAACAAATCCCCCGAAGTCGGAGGTCCTTGGTGCTCATGGTTGATTTTATAGGACCAGCCAGACCTTTCAAGCGTGGGGATCTTTGTGAGGAATTTAGATGATTCCCAATCCAACTGCTGCTTGTCAGCTCACTATTAATAGATGAAATAGGAGAGAGCTTATGCTTATACGGAGATGTAATCTCAGAACAGACATCAAAACTAAGTGGTCTTAATCTCGGCGAGCTCATCGATCTAGATTTTGCTTTGGCAGACTCGGTGGACGCCATGTATGCGGGAATGGAAGGAGAACCTGGAAATGAATTGTCATCTCCTATGGACCTCTGCTTCCTATGATGATATGATCTTCGCGCGATTTGCGCAACTTCGTCTTTGTTTCTTGCATTAGTTGACAAAGTTCTATCAAAATTCCCTGGACTGTCGTTTTTAGCCAGCTGGGCATCTACCCATTGTTCTAACCAGTATCTTCGTCTCCCATATACCTTGTCCCGTTCTGTTTCTGCTGATCTCTGGAAATATATCTCCTTATGATGACAATTTTCAGTTTTGTAAAGTGTGTGCTATAATGACTCGAAAAAGTGAAACTCAAGAAACTGACCCGGTGATTCAAGTAGTATTCTTTGACCCTGTCTCTCTTGATAGAAGCTTCTCTCTTAGTCAGGAAGAGGGCTTTTAACTCTTCCTTGGTCAATGTACTGTCATCCCACCTTTTTTGGCTGTTTAGATCTACCTGCATTTATAGAACATTGCAAACTCAGAATACGATGCCAAGGCAGAAAAAAACAAGAAAAATGAAGGCAATGACCTTTTGGTTAAACTTTGTTTTGCAGATTCAGTATATTATGTCGTTTCTTTATCTTTCGTGTACACCTGATTACCTTTTCAGCCATCTTATCTATACCTGCTTATATACACGTAGGTATATTACGGATATCATATTTCATAACTTACCTTTATGTCCTTTTCCCTAAAATCCTGTGACTTGTGTTCTTGACAATGCAAACTGTCCTTAATTCTTTCACATCTCTTAGAGCAAACTTCTGACTGGATGTTTACTATGGACTGCAGACATCTGAGGGTATTAATAGCTTGCTGTCGAACAGCCCAACCACGAATAAGAGCTTGAAGCTTGACCACTCCTTTCAGTGCTCGTAATGCTTTCCTTGCCTGGAACCCCCAAATAAATGTTTCATTTGCTTGGAAAATGTTGCGCATGAAACTTTCCTTACTTCAATCATTATTTTGAAATAAAATCCTTGGATTAAATTTCATCCTTTTATTTTACTAGGCAATTTCAATTTTACAAAACTACTTTTTTAAAGGGATAATTACAAAAGACTCCCTGATGTTCGGGTTAATTACAAAAAGCCCAGAGATGTTTCAAATTTGCAAAAAAAACACAGGTTTAATTTTATCTTGAATTTAAGAGGGTAACTATAATATCTCTAGAAATATCATGGGGATTTTGAAATGTTTTTTGCTTCTTAGGGGGGAAAATGTAAGATGAATCAAACCTCAAGGTGTTTTTTGTAATTAGCTCGAACCTCAGGGGGATTTTTGTAATTATCCCTATTTTAAATGCGGAAGAGACTGTTGAGTGTTCACGTCATAAAAATATTCCTAAATATGTGCAACTATTTTAAGTTGTATAATTTTCCACAATGCTGCTATTGAATTTGTAGCTTCAACACCTGATCAGGAGGATATTTGTCCAAAATAATGAACCTTTTGGGGAAAAAAAAACTTACTAGATAACCGCGAAAAGCAGCTTGAATTTTTATGGCAGCCAGATTTTGAGATGCCCCCTCGTTTTGATGAATGAGTTCTGAAATAACGGCACGAGTATCACGTTCAACAGATTCTTGACTCTCCTTGTGTTGATGCGCTGATTGAGTGTTGCTGGAGATCGGAGTATCTATCGCAACGATCACAGGCAAAGCACTATTACTCTGTTCTGCTGTTTGCCATGGTAGCCTCTCTCTTGTAGGGGAACGTGCAGACAATGGAGCTAATTCTTTCATCTTCAGCAATCGGAACATCCATCTCTTTCGCTTATCCTTCTTGCACCATTCGAAAAAATCGAACGAATTGAGGTACGAATTTGACAATGTAAATTCATAAAATTAAAGAAGCATCATTTACCTTTTCCAGTCTTGATTGTGGTTCTGAAATGAAAAAACTCTTTATTAGACTAAACCAGGTCTTCCTCTTCTTTGCCATCTATTACCACTGCCAAGGTTATTGAAACTATTAAAGGCTATGTTATAAAGGATGGGAAGATGAACATTGGATCTGTGTGCTTCCTTAATATGAACAACCAGAAAATAGTACTAATAAATGCTATCTTTCATAGTATGTACTACTCAAAGCTTTCTTGGTGAACCATATTAATTAAAGAGCCGCCAAGATCTTAACTTTCATAGTCTTCTTGTCAAATTGTGATTGCTATCTTTATCTTCTCCTCAATAATTTCATTTCCCCATCTTATTTCTATGATGCATTTCATGTGTTTGGCACGTGGGCCTTGCTCCATAAAGTGAGTGAAACAAGTGAGGGTCAGTATAATTTGTGGATAGAACACACTATATATGTGAATTATACCATGAGAATCTTCTGCTTTTATGATTTTTTTTGGCCATGAGCCATACAGCGTGCATGGCAAACAGGCAACCCACCCCCCCATATGATGAAAATGATGCTATGGGCAAAAATCTTTCATTAATAATGCTGTAGACTGTAGTAATCAATAATTCATTTAAAAGGTTATCCCATGTTTAAATTTGTTTTGATTGTTTTGAGGGAATTATATGGGGGAAATGTGATGTAGTAGGAGATGTATTGAAGAGCGTTTGATTTTATTTTAGGAACATGGAAATTCATCATTTTTCAAGAAAAATAATAACATTATATGATATTCAAATGATTGGGTACTAATCGACTGACTCAAATAATCCCCTTGCAAAATATCATGAGAGGAGCTCCATAAACTAACTTCCATATCTACTTACACAATGTGAGTTCATTAAATTGGAGAGTTAGGTTTTATTTAATTCACTAAGATGATCTTGGATATTGCTTTCTATTAGAACCCATGTTATGTGCCCCTTTAGCCCCAACAGCGCAGAAGACCATAAAATCAATAAGGGATGGGTCTTCTTTAGCCAGAACTCAGAATAGAAGAGATGTGGTTACTGTTAAGAGGGAAGCACATAAATCCAAGTGAAAAAGAGTATTATTGAAGGTGGGGAAAGCCCTAATGTGCAAATGCAATGAATGAGAAAATGTAGGTAACAAAACAAGGCAGCCTTTGGTGGTATAAAAGTGAGAGACAGCTGTTGAGGGCCCAAATGCTGGTTTTTCATATGCAGTATCCCAATCCAAGTTCTTACAAAGTTCAAAATTCAAATGAATTAAAGCTTTACAATAGAGCATTTTTTGTTTTTGAGAGAGGCCCTATTATTAGTGTATTAATCCACTATAGTGTTCAATATGTATCCATAATTTTGATGTTGTTGGAAATTGCATCTATATCTATTATTTAAGGAGAAAAAAATTGGGCTCCTAATTGATTAGCATGCATCTTGAGATTGTATCTAATATGAAAGACTCAGTTATAATATGGATTAAAATATATCTTTTTGATATCTTTCCCTATATTATAAATAGTTGAGATATTAGAAGTCTCCTACATAAGACAACATAAAAATCTCTCCAAATATTTTTTTTATCTACAATTCTCTCTATGTTCTTTCTTGAAGCAATAACTCAAATAGTTATTCACCACCACATCAATGAATGGGGTTTGTTCATTGTCTGGTTCAATCAAAAAGATGTTTTTAGACAGGTTTAATCCTTATGATTACGCGGATTAACAGTTCTGATGCAAATACTCAGTTTGATTCATTTTAACATGCAAATATTAAATATGTGATTCATATTTCAACCTAGATTTGCGAACATATGTTATACTATCGAAATATGACTTGTAATCTTTTGTCAAATTCTTCTTCGAATAAACCAAGTTTTGGAATCATTATTGATCTCTACGTACGTACGTTTGTACATTAAAGTATTAAAGACTTATTATCTTAATTAGTTTTGAGATTATGGATGAAACAATACAAATTATAGTAATATCGGAACTCCTTATTGTAGTTTGTACATAAAAGAATTTTTCAGGAAGGAAAAAAGAAAAGGTAAACCAAAAGTTTTCGAAAAATTGCAACATATAGGTCTAACTTTTAATCAAGGAAGCATACTATAAAGTGCATAATGTGAGTCCCATTCGAAGACACGTCCAAGAAAACACAGATTAACGGGAGCATGTTATAGTCCAGTTATTCTGATATGCTGTCGGATCAAGGACAACTACCATCTTCACCATATTCCACTAAAATTCTCCAACTGGTTCGAAATATAATGAGTATTTATTAATTATTATTCTTTTACATTCTATTCTATTTGTCTTTTTTTTTTCCAATTATATATGTGTAAACAGTAATAAAAAAATGAATGCAAACTTCGTTTAAAAAATTATTATCAAAAATTAGTTTTCACACTTATTTAATTTCCTAATCAAATACTGGATCCAAAACAAGGCAAAAGTAATTTAGCTGGCATTTAAAATCCATATTTCTGTTGCTATTTAGTGTGGCCCTACAAAGTTAAATATAATTGGTACAAGCCTACAACATTTCATACCTTCACTTCATAGAATTATTATTGGGTTTTGGATACTTTTACCCCACTTTTCAGGCCAAAATACAGGCTTTTACATTTCCGGTAATTATTGGACAAAATTACGTTCCGCCCCTTTGTTTTGTTTAAAAATACGCTCCTGCCAAAAATCACAGATTTTTTCACGTTGTTTCTTTGTTGTTTCAAACATGTTTCTTCTAATCAAATTCCGTGAAAAAATAAATTTTGCCCCCGTTAAACTAATTCATTTTATACTCGAAATTTTATAAAAAAAACAAGAAATATACGCATAAAACAACACATATTACCAAACAAATTGAAAATAATATAGAAACAACATAAGTAAAAAAACACAATTCAATTTTTGATCCAATGCACGAAAATATAAAAATCATGGAAACTACCAAGAAACAATATAGAAACAATCCAGAAACAATATAGAAACACCATGTGAGCAAAAAGAGCTTAAAAATAGGTAAAAATTGTATTTAAACATCGAAAACTACGTGGAAATAACAAAGAAATATAAGAACAACATTAAAAACGATATGGAAACAATCCAGAAACAATGTAAAAAATATTAAAAACACCACAAATAAAAAGAGCCTAAAAGTAGGTAAAAACTGTATCTACACATTGAAAATTACATGGAAACAACAAAAAATTATCCAAACAATATTAAAAATATTATTGAACAACACAGAAGCAATAGAAACAATGTACAAAACAATACATGAACAAAAAGAAGCATAAAAAATATGTAAAAGTTATTTTGAAACATCGAAACAACAAAGAAACAACTAAAAAACAACAAAGAAACAAATTTAAACAACATCGAAACAACATATATAACATATAATACAATACAGGAACAAGAAAAAACGAAAAAAATATAAAAATAATCAAAAAATATGTAGGAGCGTAAAAAAAGAAAAAATAGGTTACAAAAATGATAATAGCATATTTGGTGGTATTTTTTCAAATTAAAGTGAGGTATTTCCGGTAATTTCCCATTATTATTAGCTATTGAAGTTGGGCCCATAATGTTTAATTATTTGAACTTCCATTTTATATTGTCAAGATTCGGACATATTAACTTTCTGAGCTAGTATAATATGTTAAAATTGCTGATCAAGGAAGATCAACAAACATAAATGTGAAATATATGTTATATTTATTGTATTATTTACTGATGTTTTGATAATTAATAACCGTCTCACTTAAAAACAAATATTTATTAATTTTTTCATATCATTAGTAAATCGTTCACCGAATTCAGTAGCTGAAAAACACATATATCGGAAGATATATAATAAAAATGATTCAAGTACTGGAATTCGAAACCGACAATTTTCCTTAAAAGGACGTCCATTTCTGAATCATACAACGATATTATTATTGGCATGCAATGCCCAACTTTTTATATGTATTACTAGATAAACAAAATCGACACTATAATTTAGCTTAAAATAATGTGGGTTTTATTAAGGTACTGCAGTCATTTGCATGGAAGAAGAAAATACTAGGATTAAATTTCTTACCAACTTGGTGTTGCAGAGAATTATTGTTACGTACTGATTGCAAGTACTAGGAAAGCATCTTCGTGTTGCAGAAATTTAATGTCAATAATTAATTGTCCTTTAATTCATGTCTGTATTAATTCTAGAATTATGGGCAAATTCCATCGGAGCTTTATATAAGAGTTCAAATAGTGTAAATATTAACCACTGGGGTTAGCCCAGTGGCCTCGGGTATTACTCGCAATGACGAGGCCGAGGTTCGAGTACCTGCAATGGCGTGACTGAATTACTAAAAAGTAGTGTAAATAACTATATTATGTAATTTTTGAAAATTATTATTGGGGCCACAAATATATATAGTACAAGCCCACTAGAGACGAACTATGTCCAAGTAAGGGCATCTGTAGAAAAACCCTTCAAAGGTTTTTATCCACGTTTTGTATCTTGCCATGTCACTCACACATCAAAAGCAAAACTCCCACCATTTTATAAACCTTTCTCCACAATGGTTAAACTTATTTACCACTTTTTAGTGGTCCCACCATCTAATTTATAAAATAATTAAAAAATTCACAAATAATAATTTCAACCCCTTTCTTCATACATGGCCCCACACCAACACCTTTTTACCATATTTTTTCCTCCATCAACCGGTTTGTACTTACAGACCACATCTTCCCTACAAACCTCAAATATTCTTTCTCAATGGTGAGGTTTTTGGTTGACACGATTTTTCCTTAAAAAAACCCTCCACAAACCTTACCATTGGAGTTGCCCTAATCAACACACTACCCAATCTATAAGCCTAAAAACCTTAATAATAGTCTATGCACCATAACATACCGGAAAATAACCTCTCCGAGGAAACTATAAATGCCTAGTTGTTCATCGTTTGAAGGTATGCCTAGTTGGTGTTTCACAACTTGATTTGAATATCATATTTCTTATCAAACTAAGCATAGAAGTTCAATCACTATTAGTTTTATTTCGTTTTTTGTCCACTACTTTATCCATGGGCGATGAGCTTTGAATCTTTTACTTATATTTTTTCTATATTCTGATTTTAACTTAAGCATTCAAGAATTCTTGTCATGGCAGTTCTGACATTCTTAATGACTTGTGTTATAAACATCATTTTTGACAAAGATAACAAAATAGGATGTGATCACATTTTCATAGAGAATCATTGCGATCTAATTTGTGGTTTTGTAGATCTTACACTGAAAGGCTACACTGGCAGTGTATCATCTACCATTCATATGTCGTATTTATTAGGAAGTGTACGTGACACTTGTAATGCATCCATGCCCAGTAAGCATGACATGCGAATGGTAGATATTACACCAAGTGTAGTGCTTCGGGTGTAGCCAGGGGCGTAGCCAACCGACTCTATTATCCCTAGCCCAAATTTTTTTTCTCCTAGCTCAACTATTTTTTCCCATTAAAAAACATATAATTTTTTTTATTTCTTTTACCTTATTTAATATGGGAAAAAAAATTTGGGGCTGGGGGTCGGGGCCCAGGGAGGCCTCCCCTAGATCCGCCCCTCAGTGTAGCATCTATAATATCCCCAAATCAGGTCGCAATGTTTCTCGATGAAAATGTGATCACATTCTATTTTGTTAAATCTCACTTCAATTAAAATTTCTCTATATTTTCCAAAAAAACACGTTTTTTTCCCAAAATAAATTACACCCATATTATTCCGTCCAACTTAGGGAACAAATCACATACCATTTTGCCCTACAAAATTCGGTATTTAAACATTTGAATTGAAGTTATTTTTGAAAACCGAATTTACAAATCAAAAAATTATTGCACATTTAGACGTCCACTAACGCACATTTAAAATTCATTTGATGCACACTTAGAAGGACTACAATACTACATTACATGTTTTGTTTCTCTATCAATAATGATAAAATTATCTGCTTTAATCAAGTCAACATTCAATAATTTTATTGCATATTTAAAAGTTCATTGTTGCATATTTAGAGATTCATTGATGTTACTTAGAAGGGCAGATATGCCCTAATACATGCTATGTAAATATTGTTGCACAATGGTTCTCGTGTGTAAATAATTTACAATATACCCTTTCATAACGTATCCAGTGTAAAATAAACTACATTATTGTCCTTAATATTAATAAATTAGCCCCCAACCGTCTAAATTTAAGGATTAAATTTTAAACATTAAATTTTACTTGCACAAGGCTGGAATTAGTCCCTAGGAATTGGTACCCATTTGATCTAATTCATATATATAGATACACAAATATATAGATTTAGCCCAAGTCTCATTGGCAGCCCACCAAATTAATTAGTCAGCGGCAATTGGGATGTAGCCGACAATGTTGGGCTTTACAAAATAGTCAGAAGTAGTCTCAGTTATACCCATAACACAATAATGCGCATTTTGGCACATTCTAATGTTGGGCCTTTTAATGCTTATACTTGACTTGGCCCATCTTTCAGTTAATAAAATTTGATCCAATCCCTGTTATTTTTCATTTTTCTTTTTAGATTGAATAAAGGATTGTACATCAAAATCAGAATCAACTGGCCCATCACATGTAGGAAGATCTTTGATGGGTCCTCATCTTGTCCATCTCTTAAGAAACTGCCCATTGAGCAAAAATACTACTTTGTCTTTTGTTTTTTTTCTTTCATTACATTATTTTCCATGTGGACCAAATTGTATACGAGAAAGCAACTAAAATTGTATATATTTTGGACATTTGCTAAATAACCATTACAATCTTGACTAATCTTTCTAGATTTTTACATTAAAGTTAATGACCACTAATTTGGAATTTGACAATTAGTCTTCCTAAGTCCAAGCCCAAAAAAAGTTGAGGTCAACTTTATGGGTCATATTTGTAAAGAATAATGAACCAAGGCCCACTTTTGGACACCAACCACTTGGCAACCATACACTTGTCCCAACTTGAAGGTAACATCATATTCATTATTCATTTCTTTTGAAAAACAACTTATGTTTTAATGGTCAAGTCATGATCAGAGAGAAGACTTAAATTTGTCATTTTTAAGCTCTTCTCACCAAAAAAATAAAGGTGTTATTTTTTTTCTTCTTCTTCTTTGTGTGTATGTGTATATTTCACTTTCCTCATTTAATAAGTCATAAATTTTATCTTTTAAAGTAATTTATATAGTTGTTTGGTCAATGATGAAAAGTAAAACGTGTTACAACAAATAACATGTTAAAAGATCTTATAAACTCCTAAAATAAGATGTTATTGATTTATAAGTTGTTTCTTTAAAAGAAATGAGGGATTCCAACTTATTTTAAAAATAAGATCTTATTTAACAAAATCACATTTTAATTACAAAACTGCCATTACAACATCTTATAAGCTCCACCATCTTGTTTTATTTAAATACTTCAGCAACTTATTTTCAAAATAAGATATAACATCTTATAAGATGCATGAGCTTTTAAATAAGTTTAGTCAAACACCCTATAAATAGTGATTCATGCTATTCAAGTATTATGCAGATACTTAATGCAAAGCAAAAGCTTATTTCGACCTAACCTTATTTTTTGTGATTCCATTTCCACTTGACTTATGTGTCACCAAATCTAAAAAGTATTAAGAAATCAAAAACTCTGGATAAACCTATCTTAACTCATAAAGTAGAGGACCCAAAACTCTAGAAAAGTTCGGATGCTACTTTGATTTGACATTAATTATTTTTTATGTCGACTGTGTCTAGCTCGTAATTTCTTAAAATGTATTAATTAATAACTAAAATTAATTCTTCCATATATATTTGAATGTTTTCCTACAAATTAATACATATCTTTGAATCAGTAAAAAATAAAAAATCTAAAATCGAGATTTTTAGGATCCTATTATTAGGTGGTTGCAATATTTTTTTTTTAGTTTTTACTTTAACCGAGTTGCACTTGTAATAATCCAATAATAAGATTATCATAACTATTTAGGTAAAAATGCACGTTCAAAGTGCAAATCCAAAAGATGGTTTTCAATGGCTGGCTCCAATCTTGAAATAATACTTTTTCTTTCTCCTATTTAATTAAGTGGAAATTAAACTCTTCTTATTGTCCAAAAATATTGCTTTAGATAATTAAAAATGATTTTTTTAACGACCGCGAAATAGGAGTAAAATATTTGTGTAAAACTAAGTAGAATGATAAATTATATCTATTTTTATAGCTTAGAAATAACATTAATTTGTATACTTTTTGGGCCTATTGGAATAAACATATCAATCGAGAAATAATTGTCATAATATAGTGACAAGGTAAAGTCTAAAAGTTATATAATTAAGAGCTACATAATGGTTTAGAGTAAGTCTCAAGTGAGACCGTCTCACGGTTTATATTAATGAGACGGATCCAACCCATTTTACAAATTAAAGCAAGTTAGATCCAAATCCAAATGGGTTATATATAATATGAGTTAATTAGAATCCGTCTCACGAAACTAATCCGTAAGACCGTCTCATATTAGTTTTTGTCAATGGTTTATTGCTTTCATGATTTTATGCATGTCAACCAAAATTGTATGTACCATGTGATTAGTTAAGAAACAAAAAAAAATCTCAAGGTTAAGAAAATCTCACTTTGTCCTGAAACTATTTGTAAGGAAATTCAATATCTAGGGATGATTTACATAATTTTAATAATGAAATTATGTTTTTCTAATAGTCACTGACGTGTATATTAAGGACATGAATACTCCTCAAAAAAAAAAAAAAATTAATATAGTCAGAAGAGCCATAGGGTCAAATTTGGTTGTCATTACACATGCAATTGGTTTCTGTCATTACTAATTATTTATATATATTTTTTGTATCACTAATTTTAAACAGTGACAATTTTCATAAATTTGTGAAAACTATTAATCTTATGACAAAAATAAACATTTATGTTATATGTATGTATATATAGGGAGGGGATCATGTGAGACCACCCTCCTAGGTTAGTCCATAGGACTAAATCTACACCATCCAAATAGTAAATCAATGGCCAAGATATATTACAATATATACAACATTTCATAAGTAAGTATACAACAAAATGGATAAAATAGGAATCCAGGAAATTAAATATAGTAACCGCTTCCTAAAAATTAGGGATGTGATTTTGTATTGATCACGTCCCCATAATCAAGCGATTCACCTTTCCTTTCTCTCTCTTCCCATTCGAACCTGCAAATTATTCAAATATGACAACAAAATTGTGCAACAATTAATGAAAAGTATACAATTACACTAAACTAACTATACATTAAAACATTACTAAGTATACATAAACAATTAACTAAGTATACAATTACACAAAAGTACCTGTACATTAAAACTTTACTAAGTATACATAAACATTTAAATATGTATACAATTATATTGAACTATACATTAAAATAATACTAAGTATACAAAAATATTTAACTAAGTATATAATTACACTGAATTACTTATATAACTAAGTATACAATTCCATTGAACTAAGTATACAAATCCACAGAACAAAGTATACAATTTCACTAAACTACTTACTAAACTACTTATATAACTAAGAATACGATTCCACTGAACCAAATATACAAATCCATTGAACTAAATATACAATAAAACATGACTAAGTATACAAGTCCACTAAACTAGGTATACAATAAAACGACTGTTCACAAAATATGGCGGAAAGAAGTATCAATTTTGAAAAAAACGATTGAAGTTGATGATTTTTCCTCCCTAAAAATCGGGTAACTGAAAATGTAGGATTATGTTTCCTTAAAAATAGCTAATAACCGTCCAATTAACATAACTAATTAAATATAAAAGTACAATTATACCCTTATATGCCTAAATTAACTAAAATGATCTACATCATCCAAAATTTTAAATCAAGAGTCCATAAGTGTTCTTATGGACTAACCTAAAGGGATTGGTCTCATTTGAACCAATCCATGTATGTATATATATGTATATATATATATATATAATTAGTGACATCTTTGATATTATTGTGTGCTATGTGATCAAAACCGATTGATTTAGTGCAATAAATAATCAATTTTTTTTAAAAATAAAATCATTAACGTGAAACTGTACAATCGTCTAACGGATCTAGATACGTTAAACGGGTCTAAATATCCTACCCATCTCGCAGACCTGATCCATATCCGCAAAAAATAAAAAAAACGGTACGCCGCACTCTTCCTCAGCCTCAGTTTGAGAAGATCTCTTCCTCAGCCTCAGTTCGAGCTCTCCTGCGCCGGCCACACTTCTTCAGATCTGCTACTCCTGGATCTCAAAGTTCATCTGTGTGGGGAAGAATAGGTGGTTTCGATTTTTCAGATCGATTTTGTTTTTTTGTTGACCCCTTTTATATCTATGTTTTTCTCTCACTCAGTCTGAAAGTAGAAATCAGCGACAACAGATAATTCAATAGGACACAAAGACCAGAATTGATGAGTTGAAGCAAAAGGAAATCGATAAATTCTTGCGATTTTCTTTTGAATGAAGAAAATCAGTAGAGTTTGTACCTATACCAAATCATATAGTAAAACGTAGTTCAGAAGCAAAGGAAAAAATTGATTCTGTTGGTACATCCTCTAGTTATATTTAACGTGACATCAAAAGTGAGAAGGCACTAAATGATACAAGTATTAATATAAGCTAATACTTTATATTGAGAAATACTAATACATTTTATATGAAAAACTAATACTTTGTAGGAGCACTACTAAAATACTCTCTAAGAAATTACTAATACCTTTTCGAGAAACTACTAATACTTTTCCAAGGGACAACTAATACTTTTCGGGAGAAAAATTTAATTATATTTAGGGAAACTACTAAAATACTCTCCAAGGAACTACTAATACTTTTTCGAGGAACTACTAATACTTTTTTGAGGGACTGCTAATACATTTCGAGAGTATATTCATGAGAAATACTAAAAAACTCTTGAAATAACTACTAATACATTTCGGAAGAATCGCTAATACTTTTTAGAAGGACGGCTAATACTTTTCAAAGATTTGTTAATACATTTCGGAGAAAAATTTAATTATATTCAGAAACTACTAAAATACTATTCAGGGAACTACTAATACTTTTTCGAGGAACTACTAATACTTTTTGAGGGATCGCTAATACATTTCGGAGTATATTTAGGATAAATACTAAAATTCTCTTCAGGAACTACTAATACATTTCGGAAAATCGCTAATACTTTTTAGAAGGGCGGCTAATATTTTTCAGAAGGACTGTTAATACCGGTGATCCCTAAAAACTACTAAAACACCACACTAATATTACGGAAATGCCACCGGATCCGCGGGTCAGATCCGTTTAACAGGTCAGACTCGTTAGACGGTATGACAGGAGTTATTGTGTTATTCATATTATTGTTGGGATTTAAATTTGAAACGCGTGACTTCGTTAATAACATCACATTCTCATAAGATTTGAGGAAATCAAATCCCACTCTACACAAAATCTGTGATAACAAAATTTGGTCCAATGTTGTTAAGTTACGTGACTTTTGCTGCCATGTCAATAATTAGGCATATAGCTTTTCCTATATATGCACATTCCGATCGACCAATTTGACAGTTTATTGTTATAAAAAAAAAAATCAAACTTAACCAATTGTAGCATAGTTGAGTATGTTAATTTTCTATGCAAAAGTGAAATCAGAGTTTGTGTTAATATTAAATATAGCTCCAGATAAATTATATATGTTGAGAAGGACAAACTTTTAATACCGGTCTTGCAATTGCAATTAATTTAAAAGAGTTATAATAAAGTTCATCCCATTGATTATTATTAGTGTTCCAATTATGAGTAGCTCAATTATTGCTTCTGAAAATCCAAAACGAAAATCAATAACAACATGGTGACCAGAAGGTCACATTAAATAGGGATACTTGATAGATTTGGTAACATAGTCCAATTATTTGATCATGTTATCGAGAACGAAATAGTGATCGTAAGAGAATAATAATAGAATAATAAATAGATAGACTTAGTGATATAGTACCAATAATCATGCAATCGATATAACATAGTAATTAGAAGGGCTTTAAATAGAGAGGTTTAGTGATTAATGTCAATTATATATCATCTAATCGATAAGATATTGGTAATCAGAATGACAGAATGGGATATATCATATATAGCGCACTTAATAGATATACAAGACAGGCTCAGTAGTATAAGTCCAATTAGTCTAATTGATGATAAAATGATACTTAAAAGGAAATAATAAGAGATTCCCTCGGATTTTTTGGCCATTTTTCTATAACAAAAATAATTTTTAACTATTTTTGAGTTCAAATGTTCACTTTGCCCTTTTTTCTTTCATTTTTGGGGCCGGCAAATGATTCGGTACCGAGTTACATTGTACCGAGACACATGCATGACTCACTACCGAATTATGTAGCGCATATAAAATGGTCAAATACCTCACCAGACAATATATGAAGGATATGGTTGTATGTTTTTAATCGAAATGACTAAAAAAACATGTTTAGAAAAATATGACTATTTTTCATTTTCACAAAATGTAAGTGGTCAATTTGGCCTATTACCACAAATAATAAAAATATAATTTAATAATCTAGATTGTAAAAACATCAAGACACATATACACAGTACAAAATGGCAGTACAACTACTTGGAAAGTGCCCAAGTGCTCCAACATTTGAATTAATATTTCGGATCTCTTATTTTTTACCGTGTTTTATATAGTACTTTAGTGTATATATATATATCAAGTAAATTTCACATGTATCAATATCTTATTTGTGCGACAACATTCACATAATGAATTGGCACATATATATGATGAAGTACCATATAAGAAATATAAGGTTCCCTATAGATTCTTTGATACTATCACAAAATTAAATCTAAACGTATTTGTAAACATGAAAGCATTAAATAAAAGAAGAAAGAAATTTAAGTAAAAAATAAAGGTCATATTCAAGAAAAATTCCAGAATTGGATAAATTTGATTCGTGAAAGCGAGAATGTCTTCCACCATATATATCAGTATTTAATTTGTACATGAGAAAGAGGTCATTTTTACCAAGCTACATTGCATGCAGACATAAACCTAATTGATCCAATGTGATGGATTATTTTTTAGGAGTAGACGCAACAAATTTTTGTCCTTTTTAGCACTTTGGAAAAGAAGGTAATTTGAAGACCAACTTTCACCATCATACAAGTCATTCACCATATCTGCCGACTACCAAATATTCCATAATACCATTGAGCATCCATTCATTCTTTAAATTCTTTTCAAAGAAACTAATTAAGTTGCTTCAATCTTAGGACAACTTTTAATTAATGTAGTAGTATGTTAATTATTTTTTTTTCTTTTTTTTTTCAATCTTTTGAGGAAATGTGATTTGATGTATAAGTAGGTATAATTGATTTTTGGACTGATTTAAATTAATTAATTTCTGAAATGAGGCAGGGGCGTAGCTAAGGGGGGCCCGGGGCACCCCAAATTTTTTTGCCCCATTATGGAAAAAAATAAAAAAAAATTATATATACATACATATATATATATATATTTTAAGGGAAAAAATAGTTGAGCTAGGAATTTTTTTTTGGGTTAGGGATACTCATACTAGCTGGCTACGCCCCTGAAATGAGGATAGTTATTAGCAAAGTCGTTTTGCTGGAATGCCATTTGCTATGGGTGGGAGAATGTACGTTTGCAAAAATGATGCTAATTTTATTTTTTTGTTCTGAAAAATCTAATCAAAATATAAACACACGGATGAGTTGCTTCAAATTTTTAACTATGTTTTTTTTTAAATGTTATACTCTTTTGAATATATTTGCTCTTAGAAATATATTTATATTTCAAAAATTCCATGCACTATATAAATACAAACATTTATCAATATTCAACATTACTATAAGAACAATTCGGTTTACGTAGATAAAAATCTGTAGATAAGTATTAATATAATCGTAAAGTATAGGTAAAATCATTATAGATAAAATTGTTATAGGTAAATATTCACTTGTTAACAATATTCTTGATCATCCAACATCAAATGATAAGCAGAGTACTGATAAGCAGAAGACATGATAACAACATCTTTGATACAATGGCATATTTATCAAGAGAGATTGTCAACTATATTATTGTGACAAGTGTCATCATCTTGGATTAGGATAGTACAAGTTTGTCACATAAAATATTCCTTTTAGATATGATTTGCTGAGCTTATCCCTTTTGTAATCTAGCTATAAATGTAGTGGCTGTACAATCAATTTAATCATCAATTCAAAAAGTTCTCTGCAAGCTTTTCATTTTTTTTTTGCAATATGGTCGTTTCCTTTCAGTGTTTCATTGGTTTTGTTTTCGTGGTATCAGAGCAGGCTAGCACTTTCTCTGATATCCTCCACCCCTTTTTCATTTTTCTTTGTTGCAATAATGGCTAACTCTACAGAATCTACTGCTACCACTCCTACCACAGCTTGTCTCCACCCATGTATATCCATTATTCAGCCTTAACACTAGCTGGTATCCACCAAGCTTGATGAGTCGAACTTTCTCATTTGGAGACAACAAGTCTATACAACTATCAGAGGCTACGGCTTGGAAGATTTCATCACCAAAGCCAATAATAAGCCCCCTGAGTTTATTACTGATGGTGAAAATCAACAAGAGTACCTAATCCCAGCTTTATAGCTTGGCAAAGGCAAGATCCACTACTTGCTCCCTAGATTTTATCTTCCCTTTCTGATAGCATTTTAACTCTGATGGTTGGCTTGAACTCAACACAAGAGATATGACACACTTCAAAAACCAATTTCACTAGCTAAAACACTGCCAAACAAATGCAGCTTAAGCTTCAACTCTAAACCTTGAGGAAAAATAACATGTTTGTTAGGGACTATGTGAACAAAATGAAAGGTTTATTTGATGCTTTAGCTGCTGCAGTTAAGAAAATAGACGAATCTGATTAAGTGATGCATATTCTTAAAAGCTTAAGCAGTGAATATAATTCTGTTGTTGTTAGTGTTTCATCTAGACTGGAGCCTTACACTGTGCCACAAATTCAAGCACTTTTGCTAAGTTTTGAATCTAGACTGGAAGCCATTTACACTGATAACATCAACGCTGATGGTTCTATTCCCACGACCAATACCATCACTCAAGCTCAACAACCATACATGAGAAATAACCAACAACCTTCTCCAAATTTCAGGGGTAAATTTCAAGCCCTAGGGGTGGTAGAAATGGAACTAGAGGTGGCTTTTTTAGAGGCATGGGAGGTTGAAATGGAGTAAATAAAGTGACTTGTCAAGTCAGCCAAGGTTCTGGGCACACAACAGATAGGTGTTGGTATAGATATGACTCTAACTATTCAGGAGGCAGTGATCCACCAGTTCCAACACAGAATCAAAGTCTCCACGTGAACCCCAGCTTGAATATGGCTCGGTTCGGATCAAACTTCCGATTACCATCCTCTGATACTGCTTCTTTTGACAACAATTGGTACCCTGATTCAGGAGCAACCAATCATGTGTCAAATGACCTGAGCTACCTTAACATTGTAACTGAATATCATGGCAATAATAGAGTGCAAATGGGAAATAGAACAAGTGAGAGTATTACTCATATTGGCACTGGTTATTTTCCAAATTCTTCTCATTCGAAAGCTTTCATTCTTAAAAATTTATTACTTGGTATTTCCAAAAAATTATTGAGTGTTTCTCATTTTGCCAAAAATAAAATGTATTTTTTGAATTTTACCCTTCCTTTTGTCTTGTAAAGGATCGAGCAACTCATCACGTCCTTCTCACATGGAGTGTTAAGGGAGGATTTTACAGCTTCAATCTTCATTGTCTCAAGTCTAACAAAAATTCAAGAAGTGTTTCTACCAGTCCTCAAAACTCCAGCCATCACCAATGGAGTCCTACTGTTAACTTTGTTTCTCTAGGTCCTAAGTTAGATTTAGAATTATGGCATCAAAGATTAGGTCATGCAAAACTATGAGACAGTTGAAAGAGCTCTCAAGTTTTTGTAATTTGTCTTTTCATTTGAATAAAATTTTGTCTTTATGTTCCTCTTGTGTTGTTGCTAAAAGTCATAAATTGCCATTTTCCAACTCTACTTCTACCTATAACACACCTCTTGAACTCATACACACAGATCTATGGGACCCTGTCCCTATCAAGTCCACCAATGGTTACACTTATTATGTGACATTTATTGATGCATGTACTAAATTTTCTTGGATATATTTTCTCAAACATAAATCTGATGTATATAATGCATTTATTCATTTTAAAACCTTGACAATCAATTAAACACCAAAATCAAATAATTAAAAAGTGATGCATGAGGTGAATTTATAGACTTAACCAAACTTCTCCAAGACTGTGGGATTTTACACAAAATGTCTTGCCCTTACACACCCAAACAAAATGGGGTTGCTGAAAAAAAGCACAGACATATTGTTGAAACGGGCTTATCTCTTCTTGCTCATCCCATTTACCATTCAAATACTAGGATGATGCATTATCTACTGCAGTGTACATTATTATTAGGATTCTCAATCAACACGCCAAGCATAAAACACCTCTTGAGCTCATATATAACCATAAACCTAACTATTTGAGACTCAGAGTCTTTGGTTGCCTTTGCCACCCTTACCTCAGACCTTATAATAAACACAAACTCCACTTTAGATCCTCTCCTGGCACATTTATTGGCTATAGCAGTCAACACAAAGGGTATGAAGTCTTACTATCAAATGGAAAGGTCATTGTTTCTAGGCATGTTATTTTTGATGAAAGTAATTTTCCTTTGGATTCACATCATTCCAACACCACTTGTTCATCTCACATTGCTAATATTTCTACCCATTCTCCTCTTATCAGTCCTCATCTTTTTTCTTCACCATCTCTTCTCTCATCCCCTCTTACACCCGCCTCTCACACTCTTCTCTTCCCCCGCTTCTCCAATTTCTCATCATCGCCTTCTCCTTCTTCACATGGGTTACATATGATAGTCTCTTCTCATATCAATCTCGCATCATTTTCTCGATTGATTGGGCCTCCGATTTGGATGATGACGCTCAACATCGATTTTGTGTTTATTTGGGCAACAACCTTGTCTCTTGGAGTCTTTAAGAAATCTTCTTTTTCCGTAAGCCAGACATAGGCTGAATATCATAGCCTTGCTCATGCCTCACCAAGTTTCTTGGATTACCTATTTGCTTCATGAACTTCGAGGTTCCTTAAACTCGGACTCCAATTGTATGGGTAGACAATTTAAGTACAATCTCATTGGCATCCAATCCTATTCTTCATGCTCGTACCAAACACATTGAATTGGATTATCATTTCATACAGGAAAAAGTCTCAGCTAGAAAATTACAAGTTTTGCATGTTCCATTAGTTGATCAAGTTGCTGATATATTTACTAAACCTCTTGGAATCCAATTTTTCACTAGGCTTCGGAACAAACTTAATGTTGTTCCTCTAGCCCAACTCAAATTGAGGGAGGGTGTTAACATTACTCTTCATCATCCAACATCAAATGATAAGCAGAGTACTGATAAGCAGAAGACATGATAAGAGCATCTTTGATACAATGGCAGATTTATCATGAGAGATTATCAAGCTATATGATTGTGACAAGTGTCACCGTCTTGGATTAGGATAGTACAAGTTTGTTACATAAAATATTCCATTTAGATATGATTTGTTGAGCTTATCCCTTTTATAATCTAGCTATAAATATAGTAGTTGTACAATCAATTAATCATCAATTCAAAAAGTTCTCTGCAAGCTTTTCAGTGTTTTCAATATGGTCGTTTCCCTTACACTATTTCATTGGTTTTATTTTTATCACTTACATAATCTAAACATATTCGTATATACCTACAGTATTTATGTCGGTAAATTTTAAAATTGTCGGCGATCTGTCACTAAATTTAAAAACCGTCGTTAAACTTCTCGGTACAATTTGGGGTATATAATATTTTTTTATTTTGTTGGTGTTCTATGGGTAACTGTAATTTAGTGACAAAATCGTTTCTGTCGATAATTTGAAATTTTCTTATAGTGATATACTATATATTAGCCATTATATCTAAGTGTGTATATATATACACACTTAAATATAATGGCTAAATTGCATTTTTGCTACACTAATTTAGGGTTAGTTGCACTTTCGTCCACCAATTTCAGGGTCTGTCAAATTAGGACACAAATTTATAATTTTTGCACATTGAGTACACTTGTTGTCGAAAATATTTCCACAATTTTGATTTCCGACAAGTGTATTCAATGTGCCAAAAATTATAAATTAGTGTCCTAATTTTCCATACCCTTGAATTGGTGGACGAAAGTGCAACTGACCCTAAGTTAGTGTACTAAAATACAATTTAGCTGAATATAAACAAATGAAAAGTGCGGAGGAGCTGACCTTTTCAAAAAACCTACAGAAAGCCTGAGTACAGGGATGGGTCAATGTAGGTCCCAAGGGGTGTGAGTAAGGTTTAGAAGGGGAGGGGGTTGAATAAACCTTACCAAATTTTTGATTTTAGTCCTTTTAAAATTACAATAGAGTTGACTCAAACAGCTATGTCCTTGAGGGACAACTAAGTTGGTTATTCAACTAAGTTAGCCACTCAACAGACTTGATAGAACTGTTGATGGAATAACTCGGTTGTTTAACCTAAACTTAACTTGGCTGGTTTGGTTTTATCAGCGGAAGACTTAACACCCTTGATTTGTTTTAAGTTTGTTTTAACACTTGATTTTTAGCACTTGGTTATAATCAGTTGGATAGAAAATATGATTCTAACAACATATATAATGTAAGTATGCAAGAAAGTAAAGGTGCTGAAAGTAAATGACACAAATATTTTTATAGAGGTTCGAAGATCGGCTAATTCTTCTAATCCTCTCTTCTCCAACTCCTGGAGGAATCCACTAAGTAACAGATCAGTTTACAAAGTGGTGAACAGTCTGGAGACAACCTTGATTACACAACTGGCTTCTCTTGCGACTCAGCTTCTTCACAGGGCAGCTGCCTTGCTATTTCAGCTCACTTCTCAAGTTCTTGGATCTGATCACGTATCTCTCCAACAAACTTGATACTGGTTTGACCTTGAACCTTCCTACAATCCTCCTTGGAAAGTAGACCCCTTTTGATTCTTCAAAAATTTTATCTTCAACAGATTTGAAGTTGTCTTTCCTTCACAGCTTCTATTGGATCGATTTCCATCGAGTTTCAGGCTTGAGGATTTGCTTGAATGTACTTGAGAATATTGTAGGTTAATTGCTTGAATAATGCTTGCTTGTTCGTGGTTCAGGTTCACAAGGTAACCTCTTCTCAATAAATTCCTCAGCCTTTTATAATGCACTTTTGAAATTTTGCCCGTTGAAGAGATTGACTAATTTCAAAAGTCACTTGTGTTCGTTGGCTTGTCTTGTTTGCAGTCCTTGATGTTGATATTTCCTCGTATTTAATGTCTTGCAGCATTGCAGGTTTTCTGACACACGGTGCAGTGCTTCCCATTGGTTTAGTCTTTTTGCACAAAACTGGGACTAGCACTTTACACCTGACACCTTTGACATGTTACTATTCTGAATAACATTCTTGACTTTAATCAATGGATCTATATCAGTTTTCTTGACTAGACTGATGTCTTTACCCCAGCTGACTTGAGTCAGCTTTCCAGTCATTGGATGACTCAAATATCACTTCAACCTTGAGACATGGCTTTTTGAGCTAACTTGACTGCACTTCTTACAGCTATTCCTCAGCTGACACACCTTCAGTCGAGTCCTCGACTTCCTTCTTGACCATACTTAGGCGACACACAACATAGTCTTCAATCCAAATCCATGATTAACTTCTTGTATTCCTTGGCATAGCTGACTTAACTCAGCTTTTCCAGCCCTATCTATTGCAATACAAATTACAAGGAAAATGGGGTGCCAACTTCCTAGTTTAAGTTTTACATGGTATCATCAAAATTCATAAACTAAATTTCCTAACAGTCAACATCAGAAGCTGCAAAACAAGAAAAGCCAACGAAGAGATTAGTTGAGATTCAAACAGAGAGTTAACCACTCAACAGTTCTCTCGAAAGAGCAGTTGATAGAGTAACTCAGCTGAAAAATTGCAACAGGTTATAAAATAAGTTTTCTTTTAAGTCAGCAGAAGACTTACATCCTTTTTGAGTTTGTTAATCAACAATTAATGATTTTATAGAGTTATATGCAGAAATATAAGTGAATAAAGTAAAGACACAAGAATTATAGTGGTTCGAGGATGAGATAATTCCTCTACTCCACTATTCTCCTACTCCAGGAGGAATCCACTAATGTAATAGTTCACTTTAGTTACAAAAGGTATAGTGCGAATAGTCTTATTCACACAACCAGCTACTCGTGGGACTCAATTCTTCATTAGACAGCTCCCTAGCTACTTCAGCTCTCTGAATCTGCAGAATTTGTTCACACAACCCTTCTACAATTCAAAACTTGGTTTGATCCCGAACCGCACTGTGCTCCTTCAATCATTGGCAGTGTAGACCTCAAATTTAATTTCACAGAGGTTTCCTCTTCAACTAATCAACAACTTCAATAATTCACAGTGTGTGTTGGATGAAGTGTCTTTGAATAATCTTGTCGATGTCTTATTTAGCTCGAGAGAGATATTGGATTTCTTACTTGTGCACTTTTTATTTCTTGTATGTCTTCTGTCATTTTTCTGTCTGAAACATTCTCAATATTTATAGTAAGGATTTGAATTTTATCCGTTGAAAAGATAGAAAATATTCAAACCTAACTTTATGTTCTTTGGCTTGTTTTGATTCGTAGCTTTTGATGCTGACCCATCCTTATACTAAGGCTTTTTGTAGGTTTTTTGAAAAGGTGTGAGCTCCTGCGTACTTCCCATTTGTTTAATTCGGTTAAATAACATTGTTGGTAGACTAACTTATGGTCAGTTGCACTTTCGTCCACCAATTCCAGAGTCTGGCAAACCAGGACACTAATTTATAATTTTTGCACATTGAGTACACTTGTTGTCGGAAATCGAAATTGGGGAAAATTTTCCAGTGATTTTCAATTTCCGACAACAAGTGTACTCAATGTGCAAAAAATATAAATTAGTGTCCTAATTTCCACGCCCTAGAAATGGTAGACGAAAGTGCAACTGATCCTAAGTTAGTGTACCGAAAATGCAATTTAGCCTAGATATAATATTTGTATGAATATGTAATATGTATATATTTATAATTATCATATATTTATTTTTTGTAATTTAAATATTTTGAAATATATAAATATATTTATATATTAGTAATAAAATTTGTAAGAATATATAAACACACATAGACACATAAGAGCGTGCACCCACACGCATATGTATATTAATAAACATATATGTGATTTTATATATTCATATATTTGTAGGTATAGGAATATATTTCTATATAATATATAACATTTTCATAAATGGATAAATATATGTACATATTATATATATACATATATATACATATATATATTTATTTATTTATTCGTAGATATGTGTATTTTTTTTATAGAAATGTGAATATATAAATTATATTAATACATTTACAAATAATTGTACGTAAATACAATATATCTATATATTTATTTTAAATATTTATATATTTTTAAATATGTAATATAACTTCCAATATTTAATGTTTATTATATATAAACACACATCCAAAAAAGTATTTCAAAATTAAAGGACAATTCATATTTTTACACAATACAATATAGCATTTTTGCTACTTTTTATCAAATATTTTATTTTATTTATTCTACATGTCCGCAACAACTTACAAACACAATTGATTCTTAATTATTTTTATATTCTCGACAATAAAAAACTTTTCTAAAAGTAGAAATTTTAATTTGACAAACACTCCTAATATATACTACTATTAGTATATATTACATATAGTTATAGGTATTTTTTATGTTATATATAGTTTTAGAGTTTTTCTTTTATTTTTTGAAAGCATATAGTTTTAGAGTATATATAATTATTGTGAGGTTTTTGTGCACGATGTACCTAGCTATGTCTATAGTCTAGGCGTGCATCTTTGTGTTTCATGTTCTCAACTCAATTTGTCATTCAACTTTCTGTCATAAATTATAAATATCATTTTGCCAACTTTTTAGAATTGCATTTCCCCCAACAATATAGATATCTTGAAAAGAAAAGACAGAAACAATATAGACTTAGGTCGGCTCATCATGAGCTGGAATTAAAATTAGACTTTTACTTTTTAGATTTCAATTTGTTTGGAATTTTTTTTTATAAATAAAGTTTAATTAATTAAGCTTGATGTGAAATTATGTAATTAATATAGTAGCTTTTCAAGCAGCCCTTTCAAAGACGATTTTTTTTTTTCTAAAACTGAATTTTTTTTTGACTGGACTATTTTGTGAATACAATGGCGAATAATTTAGTTTTCTTTTTTTTTGAAAACAAAACAATAATAAATAATATATCATGAGATAATTAACAAATACTTCATTACCTAGCCGTCCCTCTTCCTCCTCTTATTGTCTCTGTAAAAACAACATATTCTCCCCTTAATTCCTCCCACCATAGGAGAAAGGGAAAGTAATTTCTTTTATTGTTTTTTCTCTTTTCTTCTATCACTCCTTGAGTTGGTTTTGCTTTCTTGTTGTTCTTTTTTTATATCTATTCAAATACTAATAAATATATTCTTTTAATGTATGTTCTTTATCGGTTTCTGGTGGATATGCACATAAGAAAAGGACTCTAGTGTGGATCATTCAAATCTTGTTTGGAAGTGCAAATATTCATCTAACCAAAAATCACAACCACTGAGTTTGATTTGATATTTTATGATTTATTGTATCTGTTTAGTTCAGTTTTTTTTTATGTCTCCCCTCTCCCTTTGTTTGTAAGGTAGGTGGGAAAATTGTTTTTTTGGTCCGTTAAGTTGGCTCGATTTCGCTTTTAGTCCTTTAATTTTTACGGTTGCGTTTGGCAAACACTAACTTTTCTAAACCTGCACATTTAGTCCAATTTCAAAATTTTGGGGATATCTTATCCCTAAAATTCTGAGGTGGGCAACTTTTCCATGAAATGACTATTTTGCCCCTTTTTTTTGGAGAAAAACCTTGGGAAAAATCAAAAGAAAAAGAAAATAATGTACTTTTTTGTTTTTTTTAGTTTTCCTTAATTTTTATTTAAACTTGAAAAATATAAAATATATGTTCAACAAATTTTGTTTAATTTAATTTAAAGGAAATAATATGAACATATATTTATAATTTTCAACTGTAAATAAAATTAAAAAAATAAAATGAAAAAAAAAACAGAAAAAATATATTTACAATTTTTAACTATATATAAAAATAAAAAAAAAATTAGAAAACAAAAAAAAATATATCTATAATTTTCAACCATAAATCAAAATTAAAGAAAAATAGAAAACAAAAAAAAAACAGAAAGAATATAAACTTACAATTTTCTACTGTAAATTAAAATTAAAGAAGAAATAGAAAAAAACAAAACAGGAAAAAAATTAAATATTTACAATTTTCTACTCTAAATAAAAATAAAAAAATATAAAACAAAAAAATGGAAAACCAAAAAAAAATATAAATTTTATTTTATTTTTATTTTATATTTTTATTTAATTTTGAAAAATATAAATATATGTTCGGCTATTTTATTTAATTTAATTTAAGTTTTTTTATTATTATTTAATTTATTATTATTTTTCTATTTTTTCTTTAATTTTAATTTAGAGTTGAAAAAGATAGATATATATGTTTTTTTTTATTTTCTATGTTTTTAATTTTTATATATAGTTGAAAATTGTAAATACAAATTTTTTCTGTTTTTTTTAAATTTATTTACTGTTGAAAATTATGAATATATCCTCAGATTACTTTGTTTAAATTAAATTAAAAAAAAATCGAATATATATTTTAATTTGTCAACTTTATATAAAATTATAAATATATGTTCATATTTTTTCTTCCCTTCAATTTAATCTTACATTTATTTTTATTATTTAATTTTATTTAGATATTAAACAAGTCATGTGATATGCACATGACCAAGGTTTTCCTCCAAAAAAAGGGGGCAAAATAGTCATTTCATGGAAAAATGACCCAACTCAGCATTTTAGGGATAAGATATCCCCGAAAATTTGAAATTGGATTAAATGTGTAGGTTTAGAAAAGTTAGTGTTTACCAAACGCAACCCATAAAAATTAAAGGACTAAAAGCGAAATCGAACCAACTTAATGGACCAAAAAAGCAATTTTGCCTTTGTAAGGTGGAACTTCATTTGAGCTTTTTTTGTTTTTGTTTTCACATTTAGCTTTAAGATATTGCATTTTGGTTGTTAATAAGAAATACAATTTTCTTCTTGTACAAAAAAACAAATACTTCATTACTTTTAGAAAGTTTTACATATAATTTTGACTTGATACTGTAGCAAATATATAGGATATTTAAAGGTGATCGAGAAAAAATAAATATAATTGTGGTTTGGTGACCCACTAATTATATCTTTATGACTTAATATTTGAAATTTGATTGAATTAATAAGTGCTTTCCATTTCCTCTTTGGGGCTGAAAGAAGTAGTGCATGTGTACCACACACTTATTCAGAAAACTCATGAATAATGTCTTGGTACAACGAATCTTGTCAAATATTCCTACATCTTCCATATATTTTTTTTTTATCACAATATAGAATCTAAATGAATGACACCTCATTGCGTGGAAGATATTCATATAGGGTCCGTTAACTTTTCAACTAAATGACTATATATGCACAGTGTATATCAACTATACATCATTAGTAGAAAGGAATTTAAGTCGGGGGTTGGAGGTCAGGGGTTCAAATCCCTGTTCCATCAAATTGTTTGTGGGGTGGAGGTCTGGGGTTCTTATCCCTTCTCCATCAAATTGCTCTCCGGGGCATATGCGGGCTGGTGAAGATTTGGTGGGAACTCATACTGAATAGCATCCGTGTGGATTCGATTCGGGGAGATATCGTTATTAGTAGATTGGTGGGTCGAACATAATTGTTCTCTTTACCTGGGAGGATCTGGTTGTACGCCGCGTGACCCCGTCGAACACCGCTGCCAGTGTCGTCACACATCCCGCATTTACCTTGGCGCAGAATGAGAGCCGGAGTCGTTGTCCTCGATAGTCAAAGCGTAGTTCGCGAAAAGAGCTTATCAAAAAAAAAAAAAAAAAAAAAAAATAGAAAGGAATTTAAGTGCAGTGTAGATTGTAAGCACATGCCTCAAAGAAATATAACATATATTCACATGTATCCAACCCCTCTTTCTATGTGTGTGTTTATTATTTTCATATTCATTAGATTCTTTCTTCTTTTGGAAGTAGGGCTCTCGAAGATCTCAACCCTTTACCCAAAGTTGCACTTAGGTGTGAGCATAAATTTTAAAAACCGTCTGGACGGCCGTTTAAACCGCACTAAGCCGCACCGTTCATAATAATTTATGACTAAAGCGGCGATTTAAAATATTAGATAGAAACCGCACGGCTTTATTGGTGCAGTTATGGTTTTAGATTTTGAAAATCGCCAAAACCCCACCGCACCGCACCCCTATAATTTAGGGTAAAATAAAAATTTGTTCTTTAGTCTTTAGTTAAATAGTTAGACATTAAATATATTAAGAACTAATTTTATGAATGATATAATTAGATTCACACTTTGTATGCTAAATTATGACACATTTTACATTCTTTTAATGTTATTACAATGCATTATGCAATTTTGCATTAAAATAGAACAACATTACATTGCATTACATATTGAATGTAACTGAAATAAAAGACATTGCAATGTGCATTCCATTCACAAAAATACACATTGTTTAAAAAAAAATTCACTTTTCAATTATAATATTTATCTTTGGCTTTTTCTTTAAGAGATCATAACAAAATTATATTAATTTATAAATCATATAATATTTTTGTTAATTAAAAGCGCAACAAAGCCCGCTGCCGCTCGCCACCGCTTCAAACCGCACCATCGGTTTTACTTCATAAAACCACGATTTGAATTTAACCGAACCGCCTATAGCAATTCAGTTTGAAATTTACTAAAAAAACCGCAAAACCGCACCGTAATCACCCCTAGTTGCACTACTCTGCAACCCACTTCACCAGAGTACTAGAAAAAGCAAGTTTGAGAAGAATATGAAATATTGGACGATGGTGTTATTCACATCTCATTTTCCTTTAAATACATTCACTCTATAAATACACCTACATCTTTTTTAAAGTTAATTGTTGTTGTTAGAGTTCTTGATGTTGAGTTGATTTAAGTAGATATGTTAGGTTGAAATGTTGTGTTGGTTCGAGTAGAAATGTTGAGTTAACATGTTATGGTCCAATGTTCAATGGCGGAGCCAGTACACCCTAATAGAGTGTGCCGATACACGAAAATGTGGTATGGTCCATATAGAAAATCTAAGAAAAATAATACAAATTATAAATAATTTTTCTCTTAAAAAAATGTTTCTCACAGAAAAAGATTTTTTTTGAAAAAATAGGGGTGGGCCAGGGCCCAATTTGGCCTACCCCTGATTCCGCGAATGTTAATGTTGGATTGATGTTTTTAATGGCTCAATTGTATGATGAGTTGTTTCTAATGGCTCGATTGTATGTTGGCTTGCTGTTTTTAATGGCACGACCATGTAGCACGATCATGTAACAGAACCTTTAGGGAAGTAAGGGCATTATAGTCAATGGCAGAATCATTTGGTGGTGGACCAATACATAAAAATAGTGGCGCGGGCCGGATTAAAAACCACTAAAAAATATATATAAATCCTAACTATTTTCTTAAATTTTTTTAGTATAATTCTTTTTTAAAAAAAAGTGGGCTTTGGGGCCCAAGTTGCCTCTCACCCCGCCGTTGATTATATAGTCGATCTTTTAAATTCATGACATTTACCCAATTATATGAAGGAGTGTATTTAGATCGAGAAAATTGGGTGTGAATAGCGCTTGTCCCCCCAACATTTCCTTTTGGTTAGGGATGACAATTTTGACCCGACCCGCGGGTACCCGCCCTGGCCCTGCTAGATAAATATTTTTATCATGATTTTGATGATTTTGTTCGAGTTTATTCAAATGAGTTTTTAAACTAAAACAATGCCCCTAAATGTTGTCTAAATACTTCCGACCGTCTTAAAATGTATTTACTATTTTTGGAGTATTTTTTGGAGTTTATTTTCGATAAAAAATTGGACAACACATTTGTTTCAGGCTCGACCGGTCGCCCTATAGGGCAACCCGTACCTGAGTTGAGTTTTGAAACAGAAAATGGGACGTAAGAAAAATGGGGGAGGGCGACCGGTCGACCAGGTCGGTCGACCGATACCTGGGAGCAGCCCTTTTGGTTTCGTCTTCTCTGTTTCGTATTTTCTTCAACCCCAACCGGTCATAGTCAAGGCGACGGCCGCACCCACCCCCCTACGTAAAATTTGCTGAAATTCAATTTCAATCTTATCTCTGCGCGACTGATCGCACCCCTTGTTTATCAGCAAACTATCCGTTGCATTTTCAGACAGCTTTTCCCTATTTTGTGGGATTGATTTCTAACAGCTCTATTGATGATTTTAAATGGTTTCTTTTGCAGCAAATCACTCCCCAAGGAGGAGCCTATGTTTGGAAATCAAAGCCAAGTCCTCTCCTATAAATAGAGGCTTCATTCAAGCAACAAGATACAACACTTCATACAAGCAAAGAGCAAATAAACAAACACTTTCATATATCTTGTTGTATTAGCCTTAGCACTTTCACTTGCACAAATTTGAGGTCTAGGCTTTCAATTCTTGATTACACTTGTACTCATATTGTGTCAATCATTATTGAGTTGTAATCTTGATTTTGGTCATCATTCAACACAAGACATCCTTGTGAGTATTCTTGTGGTAAGAATACACTTGGGTGATCTAGGTGATAGGTGTTTGAAGGTTGTGGTAATCTTCAAAGGTGTTGTAAGAGGATTGTGGTAATCCTCAAGGTGGTGAATGAAGGTTGTGGTAATCCTCAAGGTGTTGTATTAATTTTTGGTGAATTAATAAAATCTTTTTTTCTTTTTGAAATCCATCCCGGATATACTGGGATGATAGTAGATTAGGCCCTGGTGGGTTGAACTACTATAAATCGACGTGTGCTATTTACTTTCCGACTTAGCATTTCATCTTTGCTTGAGTTTTACGAAAAAGAGGGCAAAATCTGAAAAACCGGGATAATCTATTCACCCCCCTCTAGATTATAGTAGCCACGTGGACTAACAAGTGGTATCAAAGCCAAACTCTTTGGCTAGCTCGTTCCGAGTAAAGAGGAAAGATCCATGGCTACATATGATGCTCATCTCACCACCGGCGCCTCCACCAACAAGCCACCACTATTCGACGCCAACAACTACGCATTTTGGAAAGACCGTATGGAGTGCTTTCTACAAGGGTGCGGGTTCGACATTTGGAATGTGGTTATTGAAGGAGTTTATCAACCAACCAAGAAATCGGAGGATGGCACCTCGACTCCTAAACCTTTCAAGGAGTTCGATGAAAACGATAAAAAGGTTTTCTCTCTAAATGGTAAGGCCTTAAATATTTTGCATTGTTCTCTTACGACTACCGAGTATAATCGCATAAGAGGCATAAGGTCGGCACATGAGGTTTGGGAAAAATTGGAGATAATTTATGAAGGGACTAAGAAGGTCAAGCAAGCAAGAAAGACTATGCTTGTTATAGACTTTGAAAACTTTAACATGCATGATGGTGAAAATATCTCCAAGATGGTGGAAAAGCTTGATAATATTGTCAATCCTCTTGTGGCCCTCGGTAAAGTCATCTCCGAAGAAGACAAGGTGACTAAGGTATTGAATGCTCTTCCCGGCTCATGGTCCGAAAAAGTAACGGCAATCACGGAGGCACAAAACCTTGAGACACTCAAGTTTGACGAGCTTATTGGAAACCTCCTCATCTATGAAGTCTATCTCAATGAGAGGAAAAATTCCAAACCATCCATTAATCAATCGGGTATACAAATTATTTCTAAAGGTCTTGCTTCTTCTTCTAATAATGCATACTATGATAATGATGATGATGAGGAGGAGACGGCCGCACTTGTTCGAAAATTTGCAAAATTTGTGAATAAAAATAAAGCAAGAAAACCAAGAGATAATGCTTGCTTTAAATGCGGAAAACCCGGGCACTTCATTGCCGATTGCCCAAAGCTCGATGAAGAGGAGCAAAAGAAAAGGAAGCATTTCACGAAAAAGAAGGCTCTAAATGCGGAGGTCAAAATGTGGGATGAACTACTCGAAACAACCGATGAGGAAGGAGAAACCGAACACGGTCTCATGGCCATAGACGATGAAAACAATGAGGTAGTAAGTCCAAGCGGCTACGATAATCTAGAGGGGGGGTGAATAGATTATCTCCATCTTTTCGATTTCGCCCTCTTTTTAAAACCGAATGCTCAAATACAATAATAAAGGTGCGGAATATAAACAACACACGACGATTTAAAGAGGTTCAACCCACCTGGGCCTAATCCTCTACCACCCCAAAGATATCCGGGATGGATTTCGAAAAAAAAAGAATTTTATTAATTACCAAAATTAATACAAATTCAACTTACAACACCTTGAAGAGCACCACACTCTTCTTCAACACCACCTTTGGAGATTACCACAATCTCCCTTTGAAGATTACCACAATCTTCCTTCAACGGCACCTTGTGAAGATTACCACAATCTTCAACCTTGAAGAATACCAAATTCTTCAACACCTCAACAAGAAGATTACCACAATCTTCTCACACCTAACACCTAGATCACCCAAGTGTGTTCTTACTTACCACAAGAACACTCACAAGGATATCTTGTGTTTGAATGACGACCACAAATTCAAGATTACAACTCGATAATGAATAATACAATTGAGTGCAAGTGTAATCAAGAATAGCCTAGACCTCAAGAATGTGAAAGTGAATAGCTAGGCAAATTACAACAAGAAATAAGACAATGAAAGACCAAGTGTTTGCTTGAAGTGTATCTTGTTGTGTTGTATCTCAATTGTTGTATTGGTTGCTCCAAAACTTCCTCTATTTATAGGAGATGATTGATCAAGCATAGGCTCCTCTTGGGGATTGAAAATCTACAGAAAAATACAATTAAAATCAAGAATATAGCTGTTAGAAATCAATCCCACAATTTTAGGAAATGTGTCTGCTGTCAAACGGTCATATTTTTGTCATTAATACATACATGCGACCGGTCGCACAGAAATAAGAGAAAAAGAGAACACTTTGAAAATTACAACAGGGCGACCGGTCGACGTAGGCTTCGACCGGTCGACCCCTGTCTCAACCGGTCCCCCTAAACAAAAAAACGAAGGGTTTAAGTCTGTTTCAAAAATGAAACTTGCAGTACGGTCGAGACCCCGGTGCGACCGGTCGACCGGACCGGTCGACGCCCAGGGGCGACCGTCGACCTGCTTGTTTTTCCTTCCGTCTCATTTTCTGTTTCTAAAAACATCTTCAGGTACGGGTTGCCCTATAGAGTGAGCGGCCGGTCGACCACGAGACAGAAATGTTGTCCAATTTTTGTCGAAAATAAAACCCAAGAAATACTCCGAAAATTTAGTAAAAACATTTTAAACCAATCGAGAGTATTTAGACAACATTTAGGAACCTTGTTTAGGAGTGAAAAATCCATTGATATAAAATCATTAAAAGTGTTGTCCATTATTATCAGAATTAAACTTGAGGAAATACTCCTAAAAAATATTAAAACCATTTTAAATCATTTAGGAGTATTTGGACAACCTTTAAAAGCATTGTTTTGGTGACAAAATAAAATCATCAAAATTAAGATAAAAACATGTATCAAACAATCTCCCCCTTTTTGATGATTACAAACCAAAACAATTTTTACACAAACTAAGAGAGCAATTTTAGAAATGATTTTCCGGTAAAAACATTTGACCGTTTGGAAGCAACCAAAATTTCCAAAAAATATAAAAGCAACCAAGTAGGGAGTAAATACTTTTCAATAATAAGCACAAGCTCCCCCTATCAACAAGCATATCAAGAATAATGTAAAAGCAATTATCCATAAGCTAAAAGCTATCAACAAGCATATCAAGAATAATGTAAAAGCAATTATCCATAAGCTAAAAGCTTTAGCTTTTACAATTTGCTCAAGAGCTTATAAGCTCCCCCTGTCACAAAACATCATTAATCAATTTTATAAGTCCATAAAGCAACAATTGGACTAAGAACAAATCACAACTTATGGCTTTTATGAGCCATAGCTTATAGCTTTTATGACAAGCTTTTATTAGCTTCTTTGAGCTAATGAGCCAATATCCTGTTTTTCTCCCCCTTTGGAATCATCAAAAAGAATGTTAGAATGGTGAAAACACCATACAATAATATCAAGGTGCGCCAAAGGGACGGTTTATTAACCGTTGATCAATTAAAGCATCATAAACCAAAAAAAAATGGGAGAAATGTAATATAAAGAAGTTATACACTTGTTTTGATTTGCAAAACATGATCCCAATAAGTATAGAAAACTTTTGAAGGCAAGAGAATCATGTATAAGTTGAAATATTCATTGCGACATTTCATCGAACACCTTGTGTGCGGTAAAAAGAGAAGAGGTTGTATATAACCTTTGTAAATGGTTCAAGCCAAAAAAAATTTCATATCATCAATCAACCTCATTCAAAATATCATATGCAACAAATGCAACAATAGTCCATCAAGTAAGGAGCTCAAAGTAGATTCTCAAGGGTTCAACCTAATTGAGATAAGCTAAGAATGATCAAGGCATTACAAATGCCAACAATTAGAGCATCTACCAAGTAATAAGTCATGCCTTACACAATACATGTATCAAATGTAAAGAGATTCCAACATATCCAACTAAGCAAAATGAACAAAGCAATAAGAGAAGCACTTTTACCATCAAGTACTTCATACCAATTATCAAACAATGCTTTAGAGTATTTTTACCATCAAATACTCCATCATGATCATTCACAAGTCATAATCAACTTGCAATTTTAACCCTTTAAGAAAAACAAGCAAATATCATTAGTACAAATGAGTTTTACAAAAGTTTATCAAAATACAAAGCAACATTAATGAAAATGCTAGAAAGTAAAGGGGGTGGGGGTATCATTCCTCATCCGAGGAGAAGCAAGATCCGGGAATAAAATCCTTGATAAATTTCTTCAATTTTCCGATTGATTTCTTCAGACTAGAATTTTCCTTTTTCACAACCCGGAGCTCTTTTCTAAGAGATGCCACATCTCTAAAAGTTTCTCTTTCCACTTTGGCCATTCTCTCTTTGAGATTTAGATCCTCGACATCCGACTCATCTTCATCTCCTTCCTCCCTAATTTCTTGTTCATTTCCCACATTTTCTTCTTCATTTTCCTCTTCATTCCCCACATCATCTCCTTGTTCGTCAAACTCACCTCTTCCAATATTTTCAACCTCATTGTCATTAAAGAAATCATCCCGAGGTTGTTGTTGATGTCGGACACGTCCCCTAACGGCTTTGGTAGGAACCCGTGGTAAATGTCGTCGCATTCTTACCATTTGTAGAATGTTGGCATTATCAAAGTCATTGTGACGAATTTCGGTATTCATTTCATTTTCCGGGTATCCCGATAAATATAGGAGACGGCAAATTAAATTTCCCAATGTATATTTCTTCTTGGTAAGCTTTCTAGATTCCAACAAGCAATATACAAAAATTGCCCCATAATTAACTCTTTCTCCTCGAACAATCTTATAGGTGAGAAAGAGTTCGAGATTACTTGGAAGTTTTACTTCCTTTCCACAAACACAATAGGAGCAAATGATAGATATAATCCGATAATTTGGCGGCATTGCCGAGTATGTCACTGGGATATACTCCTAAAAAGGTTTTCACATCATCTAGTGAGACACCGAAAATGTTATCATCCCAATGGGCGCAATCCACATTGACTACTCCATCATTTGGTACGTTAAAGTGATCACAAATATCGGCCAATGTCCATGAAAAATGCCTACCATTAACAAATGTGTGAAGTTCCAAAGGATTATCTATCGTAGCATCAACCATCCACATATATGCATAGAAAAGTTTTATAAGCTCGTCATCATAGTGCAAACACGGATTATCCCAAAGTGAAACCCATCCTTGAATTTCAAAATAAGCTCTAATATCCGGAAATTCATCATGAAATGCTTGAAAACGAACCATACGGGTGCACGCAATTTTCTTATCATTCAATCCAATATTCTCATAATGTTCCTCTGCAAGTTTATTTAAAAATTGAAATTCATAAATATATAAGAGACCTATATTAAAAATAAATACTTGAAGATTCATTTTGCAATTAAGACACAATTAAAAGTATGCATAGATTAAAAAATAAAATGCATATACAAATGGGGAGATGCGGTTTACCAATTACGCCGTTTCCATGGGTTGTGTCTTTCCCATTGTTGATGATATCTTCCCATTGAGAAGTCACTTTGTTGATGAAGACTTCTCCATTTCCAAGATTGGTTACCTTCCCATGGTTGATGGTTTCTTCTTCTTTGAAAATCATCTTGTTGATGATGTCTTTGCCATTTCCAAGGATTGTGTTCTTCCCATTTTTGATTATACGCTCTTCTTGGAAATTGGCTTTGTTGAGAGTAGTTTCTCCTTCTTTGATCAAATGAAACGTTCATTTGATGTTTTCTTGGTGGCATGAATTTTCTCCGATTTGTGCTTTGTCGGGTACCTAATAGCACATTGTTTTGTGGTACCCTCATGTGTTTGGGTCCTTTAAGATTAGCTTTGAGACTTTTAGGTCTCCAACAATATTTAGAGCTATTTCTAGCCCGACAAGAATTAGCCGTATGACCCTTTTTGCCACAATAAAAACAAGTAATAATTTTAGGAGCATAATGACCAATATGCATAGTGACTTGATCCTTTTTCATATGATTAACAACTTTAGGCTTATGATCAAGTCCTTTATCACAATTATGAATATCAACAATATTGGACATTTTATTGGTACTCGAGTTGGATTTTAATAAATCCTTTTTCATGCAATCAATATTCTCAACAAGAGTACTATTTTCTATTTCAAGGTTTCTAACCTTATCAAGAGTGGTGGTGTGAGCACATGATAGTGATTCATAGGAAGTAAATAAACTATCCTTATCATTTTTCAAAATATTGAATTCCTTTTTCAAATTTTTATACTTAACAAGCAAGCTTTGGAATTCATCTTGAAGATCATCAAAATCATTTTGCAAATCACTATAATCATTTTGAATAACAATATCATAAGAAGTAGAGGGCTTAAGACATACCTCATTTTCTTCATTGATGCCCATAAGGCAATATTCAACTTCTTCATAATTGGAAGTTGTAAGAGGCTTGTTCCTTAGATTTGAGCTTGTATGACCTTGAGAAGTAGATGCTTTTGTTTGACTCCTTTCATTTGCAAATACTCCATAGATGGCTTCTAATTTTTGCCATACTTCATGTGCCGATTTTATTCCTACAATATGTTCATATTCTAAATTAGTAAATGAACAATACAAAATATTTAAAGCCTTACCGTTTAGGGAGATGATTTTCTTCTCTTCATCATTGAACTTTTTGAAGCCTTTTGAGGTGTGTGGTGTATCTTTCATTGGGATGGATTCTCCGTTTATGACGGTGTTCCAAATGTCGAACCCGCAACCTTGTAAATAGCATTCCATTCTCTCTTTCCAAAATGTGAAATCTTTGGAATCAAACCGTGGTGGCTTTGTGGTGGAGGTGCCGGTAAGATGAGCTTCGTTCGTAGCCGACGATCGTTTCTCTTCACTCGCAATGTGAAACGAGCTTGCCAAAGAGTTTGGCTCTGATACCACTTGTAAGTCCAAGCGGCTACGATAATCTAGAGGGGGTGAATAGATTATCTCCATCTTTCGATTTCGCCTCTTTTTAAAACCGAATGCTCAAATACAATAATAAAGGTGCGGAATATAAACAACACACGACGATTTAAAGAGATTCAACCCACCTAGGGCCTAATCCTCTACCACCCCAGTATATCCGGGATGGATTTCGAAAAGAAAAAGAATTTTATTAATTACCAAAATTAATACAAATTCAACTTACAACACCTTGAAGAGCACCACACTCTTCTTCAACACCACCTTTGGAGATTACCACAATCTCCCTTGAAGATTACCACAATCTTCCTTCAACGGCACCTTGTGAAGATTACCACAATCTTCAACCTTGAAGAATACCAAATTCTTCAATACCTCAACAAGAAGATTACCACAATCTTCTCACACCTAACACCTAGATCACCCAAGTGTGTTCTTACCACAAGAACACTCACAAGGATATCTTGTGTTTGAATGACGACCACAAATTCAAGATTACAACTCGATAATGAATAATACAATTGAGTGCAAGTGTAATCAAGAATAGCCTAGACCTCAAGAATGTGAAAGTGAATAGCTAGGCAAATTACAACAAGAAATAAGACAATGAAAGACCAAGTGTTTGCTTGAAGTGTATCTTGTTGTGTTGTATCTCAATTGTTGTATTGGTTGCTCCAAAACTTCCTCTATTTATAGGAGATGATTGATCAAGCATAGGCTCCTCTTGGGGATTGAAAATCTACAGAAAAATACAATTAAAATCAAGAATATAGCTGTTAGAAATCAATCCCACAATTTTAGGAAATGTGTCTCGTCAAACGGTCATATTTTTCTTTGTCAATACACAGGCGACCGGTCGCATTTAAAATAAGAGAAAAATAGAACACTTTGAAAATTACAACAGGCGACCGGTCGGCGACGGGCTTCGACCGGTCGACCCCTGTCTCAACCGGTCCCCCTAAACAAAAAAACGAAGGGTTTAAGTCTGTTTCAAAAATGAAACTTGCAGGTACCGGTCGACCGCTGGGCGACCGGTCGACCGGACCGGTCGACGCCCAGGGCGACCGGTCGACCTGCTTGTTTTTCCTTCCGTCTCATTTTCTGTTTCTAAAAACATCTTTAGGTACGGGTTTCCCTATAGGGCGACCGGTCGACCACGAGACAGAAATGTTGTCCAATTTTTGTCGAAAATAAAACCCAAGAAATACTCCGAAAATTTAGTAAAAACATTTTAAACCAATCGAGAGTATTTAGACAACATTTAGGAACCTTGTTAGGAGTGAAAAATCCATTGATATAAAATCATTAAAAGTGTTGTCCATTATTATCAGAATTAAACTTGAGGAAATACTCCGGAAAATATTAAAACCATTTTAAATCATTTAGGAGTATTTGGACAACCTTTAAAAGCATTGTTTTGGTGACAAAATAAAATCATCAAAATTAAGATAAAAACATGTATCAAACACGCTCTAATTCTTCTACTTCCTCCATAGTTGATGACTTGCAATGTGATTTTGATGAATTGCAAATTGAGTTTCAAAATTTAATTGTTAAATACAAAAATTTGAAAAATGAGCATAAGGAGCTTAAGGTTGAAAAAGAAAAATTATTTACCTCTTATGAAACCGAAAAGGAATCACTCACAAAAGATATTGAATGTTTGAAAAATAATGTGCATCGTTTCAACATAAGCACGGATAAAGTCACAAAAATTTTAGATGCACAAAGAGGTGAGCATTCCAAATTGGGACTTGGTTATAAGCCATTTCAAAGTGTTTTTAAGAAAAATAACCAAGGTCCGACTTTTGTACGTGCTAATAGTTATAATACTCCTACTTGTTTTTATTGTAGCAAAGTTGGACATTATGCTAATAATTGCAAATTGAGAAATAGCTCTAGACATGTTTGGAGACCCAAAGGTCTCAAGACTAACCCCCACGGACCCCAAAATTATAGGGTACCTAAAAGAAATTCTTTTGTAGGCAATAGGGGCTATAACAACAATGGGAGATTCAAAATGGCTCGTGGACAGTGGATGTTCACGCCATATGACCGGGAGGAGAGAACTTTTTACCAACATCAAGCTCCAAGAAGAGGGTATGGTCATGTTCGGCAATGGGAAATGAAGAATTCTTGGAAATGGAGAAATTGGTAACTCTTCTTTCTCTCTTAGTAATGTTCTCTTAGTAGAAGGGCTTAAGTTTAATTTGATAAGTGTTAGCCAACTTTGTGATTCAAACTATAATGTTTCATTCAATAAAGAAAAATGCCTTATACTTAAAAATGGTGAAATTATTTGTGAAGCAAATAGAAAAGGCAATCTTTACAAAATTTGTACAAGTGATTTGGTTAGTCAAAATATTTCTTGTTTAGTCGCCAATAATGATTTAACTAGTTTATGGCATAGGCGACTTGGACATGTTGGATACAAGAATTTGAAAAATATTTACAAAAACCAACATGTGAAAGGACTACCCAAATTGAATTTTGAAAATCTTGGCTTATGTGACACTTGTCAAAAGAACAAATTAGTTAAAAGTAGTTTTAAGCCCAAAAATGAAATTTCCACAACCAAACCCCTACAATTGCTTCACCTTGATTTATATGGGATATTGGTACGGCAAGTCTAAGTGGAAAATATTACACTTTCGTTATTGTCGATGATTTTTCTAGATATACTTGGGCTCTTTTTCTTACCAATAAAAGCGATGCCGTTAATGAGTTTGTTAAGTTGTGTAGACTTATTGAAAATGAAAAGGAAGACACTATTAAGTCTATTCGAAGCGATCGAGGTGGAGAATTTGATGGTGAATTTAGAGTCTTTTGTGAAACCAAAGGATATGCTCATAATTTTTGGGTTCCAAGGACACCTCAACAAAATGGAGTAGCCGAAAGGAAAAATCGGACACTACAAGAGATGAGTCGGTCCATGCTCAATGAATTTTCACTTCCAAAATATTTTTGGGCGAAAGCGTAAGTACCGCTTGCTATGTCATTAATCGAGTTTATATTCGTCCTAAAATGAATAAAACTCCATATGATCTTTGGAAAGGTAGAACTCCAAATATTAGTTATTTCAAGATATTCAGTTGTAAATGCTTTATTTTGAATACCAAGGATCAATTGGACAAACTTGATCCTAAGGCCGATGAAGGGATATTTATGGGATATTCAACAAAAAGCAAAGCATATCGGGTTTACAATAAAACTAGTGGAGTTGTTGAAGAATCCATCCATGTCCAATGAAGCTTCGGGTGTTGAAAGAATTCCCAATGATAAAAGTGATGAAGAGAACATTATTGAACCCATTGTTCAACTTGATGCTCAAAATGTTCAAACTTCTACATCAAATGATCAACCGTCTACCTCAAATACTCCTCAAGAAGACAAAGGTGATACTTTGGATCTTCCTGTGGCATTGAAATTTAAGGGAGATCACCCAAAAGATCTTATTATCGGTGATCCCCTTGATAAAGTGATGACCCGAAGAAAATTTGCCGAGAAAGCTCTTATATCTCAAAAAGAGCCTAAGAATGCTAAGGAGGCTATTGAAGATGAGGATTGGTTTTTAGAAATGCAAGAGGAGTTGAATCAATTTGAAAGAAATGATGTATGGGAATTGGTACCTTGTCCTCCATCTCAAACTATTATTGGTACAAAATGGGTATTCCTGAACAAACTTGATGATCAAGGTAACATTGTTCGAAATAAGGCAAGGTCAGTAGCTCAAGGGTATTGTCAAGAAGAAGGTATTGATTATGAAACTTTTGCACCCGTAGCACGTTTAGAAGCTATTCGTATTTTACTTGCCTATTCTTGTTTTAAAAATTTCAAATTTTACCAAATGGATGTTAAATCCGCTTTCCTAAATGGTATTATTCAAGAAGAAGTCTATGTAAAACAACCTCCGGGGTTTGAAAATTTTTCTAGGCCTAATGATGTTTATAAACTTAAAAAAGCCTTGTATGGTTTAAAGCAAGCACCCCGTGCATGGTTCGATAGACTTAGCTATTTTCTTTTGCAAAATGGCTTTATAAGCGGTAAAGTTGATACAACTCTCTTTGTTTTTGAAAAAGAGCAAGATTGCTTACTTGTGCAAATTTATGTTGATGATATTATCTTTGGTGCTACTAATGATTCTTTGTGCAAGAAATTCGCTAAATTGATGCAAGGTGAATTTGAAATGAGTATGATGGGGGAGCTCAACTTCTTTCTTGGACTCCAAATTAAGCAATGCCAAGAAGGCATATACATTTCGCAATCAAAATATACAAAAGAACTTTTGAAAAAGTTCGGCATTGAAGAAGGAAGAACCGTTTCTACTCCCATGGCAACAAATATCAAAATTGACAAAGGTGAAAAAGGCAAGTCCGTGGATGAATCAAAGTATCGAGGTATGATTGGTAGTTTACTTTATTTAACCGCTAGTAGACCGGACATTCTTCATGTTGTATGCCTATGCGCTCGTTTTCAAAGCAATCCCAAGGAATCTCATATGAGTGCCGTTAAAAGGATTTTTCGATATTTGAAAGGCACTATTCAATATGGTCTATTTTATCCAAAGAATGAAAATTTTTCTCTTAAGGGTTATAGTGATTCGGATTATGCGGGAAATATTGATGATCGGAAAAGTACTTCCGATCATGTCAATTTTAGCGATTGCCTAGTTTCTTGGTTTTCAAAGAAGCAAAACGTGTTTCTCTTTCAACGGCGGCCGAATATATTTCCGCCGCTTTTTGTTGTACTCAACTTCTTTGGATGAAACAAACCTTAGCGGATTACAAATGCTCTTTTGAAAATGTACCTATCTTTTGTGATAATATATCCGCTATAAATATTGCTCAAAACCCTGTTCATCATAACCGTACTAAACATATTGAGATTCGACATCATTTTCTAAGGGATTGTGTTTCAAAACGAAAAATTGAGATATCTTTTGTACCATCTCGAGATCAATTAGCAGACATTTTTACAAAACCGCTATCTTCCGAGACTTTTGCGTCCATACGAGCTCGGTTAGGCATAATGCATATTGAATGAGGCTTATGTTTGCATTTTGCATGTTTTTAAAACTTAGGGGCGGAAAATTGGATTTATGGTTGAAAATTCGGATTTTATTAAAAATGATAAAACAGTAGGCTAAACAGGTTGAGGGCAACCGGTCGCCCTCAACCATGACCGGTCGCCCTAAGCCTAAGTTTGGATTAAAACCGTTCTGTCTTCGGCATTCTTCATTTTAACTTATTTTGGCCATTTTTCGTCCCCTTTGCCAAATTCACACAAATTTCACTCAAAATTTGTTTTCATGCATTCTATTCACAACTTGGACCTTATATAACATGTTTATCATCATCATAGCTCATCTTTTCCGATCAAATGATAAGAATTTTTCTTCCTTTGCTCAATTGGGTTGAACCCTTGAGTTTATGACCTTCTTGTATATTTCTTGATATTTTTTGCATATGATCTTGATGAGCTTAGTTATTATGTTGTATTGTATGATGTTTGATGTGAATTGGTGATGAATTTTTTTTGGCTTGAATCATTTACAAGGGCTATATACAACTTCTTTTAATTTTCACGCCCACAAAGTGTTCGATAAAATGTCGCAATAAAAATTTCAACTTATACATGATTCTCTTGCTTCCAACAGTCTTCTATACTTATTGAGATCATGTTTTGGCAAATAAAACGAGCGTATGAACTCTTCATGATACATTTCTCCCATTTTCTTTGGATTTTTAAGCCTAAATTGCTCAACGGTTGATAAACCGACTCTTTTGCGCACTTTGATATCATTGTATGATGTTTTTATCATCCTAAAATTATTTTTGATGATTCCAAAGGGGGAGAAACAGGAAATTGGCTCGTTAGCCAAAAGAAGCTAATAAAAGCTCGCAATAAAAGCTATAAGCTATGGTTTCCTAAAGCCAAGAATACCTAGTCCATTGCTTGTATTATGGACTCAATTGCAAAAGATTATAAGTATTGTGACAGGGGGAGCTTCTTAGCCTATGATGTTTATAGGCATCTTATATAAGCTTATTATAGCTTGTGCATCTAGCTTATGCAATATCTCTTGTTGATATGCTCATAGATAGGGGGAGCTTTGTATGAAATGTTTTCAACGGATAGTTCACTCGTAAAACCAGAAAATTTACTTGTTTTCAAAATCGTCCTCGAGTAAATTGTTTTGGTTTGTAATCATCAAAAAGGGGGAGTTTGTTAGATAAATGTTTTTATCATGATTTTGATGATTTTGCTCGAGTTTGTTCAAATGAGTTTTTAAACCAAAACAATGTCCCTAAATGTTGTCTAAATACTTGAGCCGTCTTAAAATGTTTTTACTATTTTTCGAGTATTTTTTGGAGTTTATTTTGGATAAAATATTGGACAACACATTTGTTTCGAGCTCGACCGGTCGCCTATAGGGCAACTCGTATACATGAGTTGAGTTTTGAAATAGAAAATGGGGCGTAAGAAAAAATGGCTTGGTCGACCGGTGAGGGCGACGTCGACCCCAGGCGGCCGGTACACGGGAGACCACTTGGTTCCGTCTTCTCCGCTTTTCGTATTTTCTTGAACCCCAATCGGTCATAGTCAAGGGCGGCCGTCGCACCCTCCGACCGGTCCCCACAGTAAAATTTGCTGAAATTCAATTTCAATCTTATCTCTCACGACCGTCGCACTCATGTTTATCAAAGAAACTATCATTGCATTTTTAGAAACTTTTCCCTATTTTGTGGGATTGATTTCTAACATCTCTATTGATGATTTTAAAATGGTTTCTTTTGCAGCAAATCACTCCCCAAGGAGGAGTCTATGTTTGGAAATCAAAGCCAAGTCCTCTCTTATAAATAGAGGCTTCATTCAAGCAACAAGATACAACATTTCAAACAAGCAAAGAGCAAACAAGCAAACACTTTTATATATCTTGTTGTATTAGTCTTAGCACTTTCACTTGCACAAATTTGAGGTCTAGGCTTTCAATTCTTGATTACACTTGTACTCATATTGTATCAATCATTATTGAGTTTTAATCTTGATTTTGGTCATCATTCAACACAAGACATCCTTGTGAGTATTCTTGTGGTAAGAATACACTTGGGTGATCTAGGTGATAGGTGTTTGAAGGTTGTGGTAATCTTCAAAGGTGTTGTAAGAGGATTGTGGTAATCCTCGAGGTGGTGAAAGAGGGTTGTGGTAATCCTCAGGTGTTGTATTAATTTTTGGTAAATTAATAAAATCTTTTTCTTTTTGAAATCCATCCCTGATATCTTTGGGGTGGTAGTAGATTAGGCCCTAGGTGGGTTGAACTACTATAAATCGGCGTGTCTTTATTTACTTTTCGTACTTAGCATTTCATCTTTGCTTGAGTTTTACGAAAAAGAGGGCAAAATCTGAAAAATCGAGATAATCTATTCACCCCCCTCTAGATTATAGTAGCCACTTGGACTAACAGGCCCGCCCCGTTTGGGTTGCCCCGTCCCGTGACCCGGGGCGGGGCGGGTTTGGGTCTCGCTTCGCCCGCGGGTGCCCGCCCGCCCGCCCGCCCCACCTAGAATTTTTAGTTTAAAAATATATTTTATTATATATATTACATATATAATATATATTATAATATAATTTTTATGTATTCTTATATTATATTTAATATTTATAATTTGATAATAATAAATTTTATAAATAATATTTTATAAATATATATTTCTCAATTTATTTTCATTTTTTTAAGTTAATTTAATTTAAAGTGGGGCAGAACGGGTCAACCCGTCTCGCCCCGTCCCATTCTAGGCACGGGGCGGGTCTGGGTCCTGGCTGATTCGCCCCGACCCGCCCCATTGCCATCCCTACTTTTGGTCTTGTCTTCAGAGATAGACTTGGAGACAATGTTTATGGTTTAGATTGATATTATGATCTTAATGAATGAATGAAGCACTGGTGTTGGGGTTTGAAGTCTTTCAAACTTTCTCATATTTAGCGACGGAGCCAGAAACTTCGGATAGGGAGGCTCAACTAATATTAATATTAAAAATAAAATACAATATCTTAAGTCAATGTATTAATTCAATTATATCTTAATATTCAAAAAAGAAATAACAAAATAGAAGTGCATCAATATATCATAACATTTTGAAATTGTTGGACAATAGCTTCATTGCTAATATTTCTAAAAGAAAAAATTGGGGGGAAATATACAAAATTTTGGTGGAGCTTAAAGAAAATGTACAAATTTATGGTGGAGTAAAAGATAAAGTACAAAATTTTCAATAAGAGAAAAAAATTACCAAGACTCAAAGATTTTTCAAAATTAACAAATGAAAAGGACAAAAAAAGAATAAATGGATTAAATATTTGTTCCATTTTTTATATTTCTCATATTTTTTAAGTTTATAAATTAAATTATCAAAATACATCTTTTTTTTTCAAAAATTGAAGGGGTCCCAGTGATCTCTTGGCCCCCCTCTAGCTTCGTCACTGAGTCATATTAATAACTGTTTTTTAACCTTGGAGTAAGGTTCTTTAAATGCAACATAACAATTGGTATATAAATATTATTAGTTATTCATTGCAATTTTCGACCCGAGAACTGCACTAATTAAGGTAATATATAGTTAACGTAAAATGAACATGTACAATTTATCTACAAAATTGCATATTTTGTCTTCTTTCATCTTAAATGAATTAATGCTTGGACAAGAAACTAAAAAAAAACAAAAACAATAATGCTTATACGACTTAAAATATTATTACATGATATATGGGGCACTATATATATAAATCTTGGCGACATTATAAGTTGGGGACATAATTAGACGAGCAGAGTTGTACGTGAGTAATTAGAATGTTCTAAAATTGGACAAACAATTGGCGGCTGGTAGTGAATCAGTTGCCAACACAACCAGCCTCCATCCTTGACTAATTTATGTCATGTGTATATATAATATTACACGAGTTTCATGATTAATGTTTATGCAAGTTAATTGACTTAGTCAAATTAGACAAGTACAATTATATATGCAAAGTCTTCCCAAATTCTTTAAAATTCATTGCTGTTTTGAAAGCGGCCAAAGAGCTTCGCATGAAAGAAGAACAAAGCACTCAAAACTCTCCAATCATTCTTGTTTTGGGGGTTTCTTATTGATGGCTCTCTTTGTCCAACCACCCACTTTTACTCTATCTCCCTTATATATATGTATATATATATATATTATATGCATATTTAAGTGTGTGTGAAATCGACCATGGTGGCTACTCCCCAAAGCTTCTTGTTGGTTGACTTAGGAGTCAAAGTAAAGTTAAGCAAAAGCGTGCATTGGAGATCATTTTTGTAGGCCTAGTAAGCAAATTTTTGATAAATGTACAACAGGAGATGGAGGCTGGATGATGAGTCAATATGGGAATTTCATGCTTAGTTACTAGTTTGGAGATTATTTAATTAATTAAGGTGTGTCAAAATGTAATAAAGTAATCACGAGCTAATAGCTCGAATGATACTGTTCACCCTTAAACGTTGATTAGGGTTCGAACCTGAGTCATTACTTCTTAGTTATCCCCTCCCTCCACTACTACAACTCCAAACTAATTAACTAAAAAAATGTAATAAAGTAAAACGATAACATTATTAAAATAATTTTGTAATTTATAAGTATATTGAAAATATTGTTATTACTATCCAAGTTAAAAGCATCTCATGCCCCGAATGATATCATGAATTAGACTAATATATTACAAATGATGGTAAGATAAAGTACTTAAGGTTCTTAAATTCTTTGATGAGTTGGTAATCCACATTTCTAACTTTCTAGAATTTAAGGCTGTGATTGCGTGTGCTTTCCAACTTCCGTCCACTTTTATTTTCTGAGTTAATAGTGATGAAATTGTTATTAAAAGTGAAAGTTGAATGTGTGGAGAAAAATAATTATTGTGTTGTTGTGATGGAGAATCACTACAAGAAAACAAGGAAATTCCAACGGAAAAAATCTGTTGAAATTTGGTCAATTACCATTGTAATTATCAATTCCAACAGAAAATACATCGTTGGTAAAATGGTCGTTGGAATGGCAAAATTCTAATGAAAATTCCAATGGAAAAATATTCCTACGGTATTTATCCATTGGAATATACAACTGTTCGAAAAACTCCAACATTTTTCCAACACTAATTCTAAGAGAGTTATACCATTGGAATATATATATATATATATATATATATAATTATTAGAAAAAACTCCAACGGCTATTCCAGTAGAGTTATACCATTGGAATTTAGTACAATGGTAATTCCAATGTGGTATATCTCCATTGAAATATTCATTGATTTTATCTCATTTATCTAATATTTTTAACTTCTCAGTAGGTCACTCATCATCAATTTGTCACAAGTTAAGCAAATTTAACTATGTAGTTTCAATATGATTGACTCCAGAAGAAAATATATATTTTATTGATATGGATACTACTATCAAATCTTTTAATCTCTATTGAAATTTTCCAACGGTATTAGAATTTCCAATGGAATTTTCCTACAACCTGTTGTACCATTGGAATTCCCATTGGAATTTTAAAAACTCCCAACGGAAATTTCAACGATTAATTCCAATATTTTGTTTACCGTTGGATTTTCCAATGATATGTTTTAGCGATAGAATTTTTGTTGGAATTTCTAAAATTCCAATAGTATTTCCAATGGTTTATTCCAACGATTTTATTACTGTTGGAGTTACTGTTAGAATTTTCCAATGGTTTGTTGTGGTGTTGGAATTTCCTATTGAAATTTTAAATTCCAACGGAAATTCCAACAGTTTATACCAACAATTTTGTTTATCGTTGGAATTTTCCAACGGTATAATGTAGCACTGGAATTTTCGTTGGAATTATAAAAATTCCAATAGCTTTCTATTTCGTTGGAATTATTTTGTTGGGATTTGATTGTTTTCTTGTAGTGAATCTTTTTGAGATTGGTGATTGTTTGTGAAATTTTTTGTGGAAATAATAGTGTAAAATATAATGCAAGAAATTGAATAAAAAAAAACTAAACTAAAATAGGCAATATGGATCTCATTTTATACCTTTTGTTACCACGATTAAGAAAAAAATAATAAAATTATTGATAAATTAAAGAAATTACCGAATTCTTTATGTAAATATAATAAAGAGAGAAATAAATAGTATTTTGTCGAAAAATGAGTTTTTTTTTTCAAAAAAAAAAATTATTTTTTCCACAAGCAAACACGAATCTCATAATTTTTTTTTTCAAAAATAAAAATTATGGAAATGAGAGTACAAGCAAGCACAACCTTAAATATTTCTAACTTCTAGAACTTAGTAAGTATTTAAATTAATCTAATTTCCTCACGTGGTATTGACCTCTATTGACTATTAAGAATAGAGCTGTCAAAGTGTCCGGGACGGGACGGTGCCGGCCCATCGGCCAAAGTGGCTGGACCGGGCCAAAAAATTTTGGGTCGCTATTTTGGGGAGCCCAGCCCAACCCAACCCATGTTTTTAAAATACACTAAAATTGCTTTGGGTCGGCCCAGTGTTTCTGGCCTAAAGGGCCAGGTCAAATAGGCCCGGATCATTTCGGGTCTACAAAATCGTAGCCCAACTGTTGTGTTAATTGGCCCATTGTTTACTTGGCCCAGCCCTTCTTGCAAGCCCAAGGCTATGGCAACTGAGCCTAGCCCATAATCTCGATGCCCGGGTCGCCTGTTCGGGTTGTGGTACCCGATTTATATGTCCGCGGATCTTGTGCTTGTTTCTTATCCGTTGATGTGATCCAGGTAATCTTGGCCATCCGTTTTACATATATAAAGCCCCCACCCGAACCACTAGCCTCATTCCCGCATATCTCACTCCTCTCTCTAAACTCTCACCTCTCTCTCTCGAACCTTCTGTGTTCATCTCTCTCTTTCTCTCTTCGATCCAGTCTCTGGTTGCATCCTTTCACTGTGAAATTGTGAGTTTGAGCGAGAGTTTTGTGTGTGTTCACCCTCTCCACACTCTCTGTGTAGATTTCTCTATATCTTGAGTGATTTAGGGTTTGGGTGGTTTTGGGTTGAACTAGGGTTTGTTCGAGATCTGTTCTTGGGCTGCAGTTCTTGAGGGCCTGGCTTTGTGGCTAGGCAGTTATGGTTTGTTGTTCCTTTGTGGTTCTCTGGGTGATTCTTGGTGACTGCTCTTGTGTGGGAAGTTCTGGTCCTGAGCCATATTATTCAATATCTGGTTCCGGGTTTTATCCCTCATACATTAGTTATTATTTTTCGTGTATTGTTGCTTTGAGTTGTATTTTATTTTTCTGCAAGAGACTAGAGTACTTTGTTGTAGTAGGTTCTAGAGTCTGTAATTTTGATTTCGGTACTAAGTGTATCGATCTATTTGAGGCAGATAGATACCCAACACCAACCCTATTCCCGGGCCGGCCGGGCTGGTCCATTTTTAACAGCTCTAATTAAGAAGTACTAATAAGTTCATATGTAATCATGGTATATAGGTACGTATGTTTCTTTCTTTTTAATTTTTTGGAAGAACAAATCTATTAGTCTACGTTAAAATTAATAGATTTGGATTTCATGGGAGGCGTGGAATTGATTTCAAATGACTCCAAATGAGATAGCTTTTGAAATCTGCTATAATGACTCAAAAAATAAATTAAAATAAGAGTTAAGGATTTGAAGTACTCCATTGTAGAATGATCTTATCCAAATAAACTCAACTGATTTGTTTTTTATGGATTTGAAATCCATAACTCCAAATCTATCAATCTAAATGAAGTCTTACATCATTTAATATGTCAGGGTATCAAGAACAAATTCTGAATCAAACATATTGTTGCGAGTTGGCGGACACTGCCCATCTCCATATTGGTACGATATATGTTGTTATTTGATTTTCATTCAAAAGATCTCATATCAAATGGGGCTGAAATATGTTCATTCCTTTTAACATTTCTCGTGTCTAGTCGATGTGACACTTTATTTGTATTTCCTAACACGTACATCTAAATGGGAAAAAAAACTGTCATTAAAAATATAAATACTCATAAAACATTTAGCAATATCAATTTTTCTTCAAAAGAAAAAAAAATAAACAAGGTTATATATATATATGACACGTACGCCTATATGTAATAAGGTATTAAGTTGGACAAAAGTTATATGCATGACGCTAGAATTTAAAATTAGACACATGCATAGTAAAAATTAGAAACAAAAGAACAAAAATATTATCATATTTTAGCAAAATTCCAACTAAATCAGTTTTTTTGACAACTTGTCGATTAAAGTGCATAATTGATGAACATATAATTTAGAGATAATAACTCTTAATTGTGCACAGTAATTAACGACCAGTATGATATACTTTTACGATGGAAGTGAATGAAAATGACCCTGCAAAATGCGTAAAGTGACCAAGAGCAAGGATCCGCGCACTTTCTAAACGTGGGGGGACGAATCGAACCAATTCGATCCGGCCCGCTTGATTTAAGACCATAGATCTACTTCTTTAGGAGCGCTCAAGATTGATCAGCCACGTGGCAAATCCCAATACGGACAAAGTAATTATAAATATGGGGCACATTTCAAGAGAAGGTAACGTTACTGTTCATCTATATTTACATCGCTATACTTTACTACTCTTATTTCAAATTATATCACGGCCTAAATTGATTTGAGTGCCGGAAGACCTTCGCAAGGGATCCCTCCAACGAGCTTAACGATCTTTTTGATTGTAGGTCATTCCACGTAAGTACCAGAGGAGGTCATTCACGATGCGACACTATCTTTAGCAACTCCATCCAAAGTAGACCCTGGTACACTGAGATAAAATCAATTAGAAGGAGGGTTTTGCTAATATTACAAACCTAATAAATATAGGTGCCAAAAGTCAAATTTCCAATAAATGTAGGCACAAGTTACACTCAATAAGTGGATTTGTCTTTTTAGATCTAGAAACAGTTAATTATATGTATCAAGATATCAAATTCCATATGACAATTAACAATTTTGAATACACATGCACCGACAAAAAGAAACAACTTCAAAGTATCTTATATGAGACTATAACTTTCTTTTTCTAGTATAATCCTTAAAGGGGTGGAAAATTCTGATAGGAACGGGTGTAGTGTGAATCGAATCCAAATGAAAAATCTAGAAAATTGAGCATTAAAACACTTGCGTCACACTCCATTCAGCTAGAAGTGTAGGATCCCAAAGTGTGAACTTAATTCAAGAAAATAAACCTTACTAAAAGTGAATATGCATGAGACGTTTTAGTGGAATAGAAAATTAAACTAAAAAAAATTACTTGCTAAAATGTGTAGACATTCAAATAAATATTTTTTCCCCTTTTCAATAGCTAGCAATACCAAGGGTTGTATGATAAGTTTTTTGAATTTAGAACCACCAACCCTTTTCCTTTTGACATTTTTCTTATAGGAGTCGATCGACTACATTCTAGAGTTTTAGAAACTGATATACTCTAAATCTTTGAAGAAATAATGCAAGAACACTATTTTTGGATGGTTTTGTGATTTTCTTCTAATTTTTCTCCGTAAATTCAAGATTGGGGCATAAGTTTTAGGAAATTTAACAAACTTTTTATAACTTGAGAAGTGTTGGAAATTTGGTTTTGAGAAAGTGGGCGCCGACCCAATTTTGACCAAATTTTCGGTGGCTAAGAATTTAATTTTGGAGGAATTGAATTGTAAATTGTTAATCTACGTTTGGAGTAGATGTTCGTAGTATTTTATATTTCTCAAAACCGAATTTCGGTGATAAGTGAGAAATTAATACACGAAGTTGGCCACGCGAATGAGCATAGTTTATCCTAGTATAAATACTAGAATGTCTTATTGGTTGGATATACTATACACAAGTGTATGATCACAAATGGGCCTTGGACCGGACCGACCCTTTGGGCTCGGGTTCAGGTTCAGTTAGTTTTGTAACTTGAAAATGGGTTTGGCCCAAATTCAAGTAACTATTGGGCCTGATGAATCTAGACATTGGAAGTGGCTAGGTTCATGTGTCTTTGAATTTGTACATTGGAGATGTCTAGGTTCATGTGTCTTTTGGAGTTTGTAACTCCTCAAGTGGTGGTCATAATAAGGGGTTTTGTAACTCATGGGAGTTACATGTGGTTTAATGCCTACTCTCACAATCTTTAATCAACAACTTGCTCTCATCCTTGCTCTAATTCGGACCCTGAGGCTTGGGTGGGGCTGGCAGGACTTCTCAATACTTATTCAAACATCAGGCGGTCCTTACCATCCAGGCGTAGAGACCACTGAGCTAATAGCCCGTCGTGCGAGCCCCCCACTGGTCCAGATTCAAGTCTGACAAGGCTGCAGAGGAAGCAGTCCCCCTTGACCCTCTTCTCTCAGAAACTGTCCCAAAGCTTTCTTCTCTGCTGAAAGAGGCATCAGGCAGCGGCAATGATGACTATCTCTCCTTCGACAACACAAGACAAACAAAGTAGGCTCCCTATTCGTATCAAGGTCATGACAACCATAAGTTAGACCATTGGGCCCCGCATGTGTGTATGACATTAATAATAGCCTGCAGGTTTGGTACTAGTAGTGTTGGAAATGATAGCCTATATAAGTCTTAGGCGTTTTGCTGTATTGAGGGGTTATGAGGAAGAGATGAAGTCAGTATACACAGAAAAAATCGCATATCTCTTCATATTTCAAGTGTCGATAAAGGTGTTGTAACTTTTCGAAGAACACTTCCTTCTGCACGCGTGTCCAATAGCCAGTTCTCGCTCCTTCAAGTTCGAAAGGTGCCTTTGTGTCAGTGGTGCTACTGTACACAAATGAGGTAAAGTCGTTTTATCTTTGGGGACATTACGTCGTACCGTGAGCACTAGCCGGGACATATTTATCTTGCAGAAAGAGGTCTTCCTCGACTCGGCTTGTAAAGTTCTGTCAGATTCATGCTTCTAGAGTTGGAATCCATTCAAGAATTGTAATAGTTAGGTTTTACTTTTCTTGTAATTTATGTTTCTGTTTGTAAGCCATCTTGAAGGCTTTTCCCGTTTATGTAACCAATGTAAATTTCCAACAATCGCAAGACAAATATTGTACCTTCACGATAGCGAGGAGAAACAGAGCCTTAGCTTGGAGATGAATCTGACAGAAGACCTTCCAGTGGTTGCTGTAATTGTTGTTGTTGCTAAAAACGCGTTGCGTTTGAAGCATGGGGCTAGGATGATGATTTCTTATGCCGTAACTTTGTCTTTAACAGACTTAGTGGTACACTTTATAATATGTATTGTGTGGTTTGATATGAAGTGAGGATGTTTTTCCAAAAGGTTCATGGTTTTGAAAAGAAATACGAAATGAGGATGTGATATCCAAGAGGTTCATTATTTCTAGTTTTTTGAATTGAAAAATGGATGATTCCAAGAATCCAAAAATGTGTTGAAACTAGTCTAAAAGTTTCAACTGATCCCGCATGATATTCGTGTTGAAGGGATATCGTTTAAGTGAAAAATTCCAAATGATTTGCATCGTTTAGATGTTGTTACTAGGTTGAAAATTTTTCATGAATTCCTAAATGCATAACTGGAAGAAAATTGGATAAGTGGCTTGATTGTTCGATTGAAAATCGAAAAAAGCAATCGAAGGCTTGAAGCTAAATCCATGAAAGTCTTGTTAGAGACTCGAGAAAAGTGTGTTGGAATACTTTTTAAGAATTTTAACGGATCCAGCGACTGTGGGGGTATAACCACACTTTCTATCTCACTTTTGGCTTTCGAGCTTCAGTTGCATATTTAAGTGTCACAGAAAGTGTTGCAACACCAGAATCAATATTGTACCACAGTTGAAGGTGTTGTCAGAGGTGTTGTAACACCAGAAACAGACATTGAAAGACACTTGTAGGAGGTGTTGCAAAAAGTATTGTAACACCTAAGGTAGTTTCAGAACCAAGTGTGAGGTCTAAAATGTTGCTGAAGGTGTGACAACATCTAAGGTCATACTCGCTGTAAAATGATTCGAACAGAATTGTCGGAACAAGGTTCTGAAATTTGTTTGAATGAAGTTCTAACGGTATTGTTGGAACAAAGTTCTAATAGTAATAGAACAACGAAAAACATTCTAACGTTAATGAAGCGACCATAAGTTGTGTAAGGTCTGGGGTAATCCAGAGTTGAACAAAGAAACTCAGAATATGTGGGGGGAAACTGTTTTAACAGCGAACCACATATTGAATAAAATCCCACTTAAATGGAAAGATAAGACTCCTTACGAATTGTGGAAAAATCGTAAGCCTTCTTATAAATACCTTAAAGTGTGGGGGTGTTTGGCTAAGGTTGCAATACCTGAACCAAAGCAAGTTAAAATCGGTCCTAAAACGGTCGATTGTGTTTTTATTAGTTATGCACTTAACAGTAGTTCATATCGTTTTATGGTACATAAGTCAGAAAATCCGAAAATGATAGTCGGTACCATAATTGAGTCAAAGAATGTTATATTTTTTGAGAATATTTATCCTTGCAAAGAAAGGATAGATGGAAGTTTAAAGAAACGACAGTATTCAGATGTTTTTGGAGGTGTTGCTGGAGGTGTTACTTCTGGTGTTATAACATCTGGAACGATTGCGGATGTTCTTTGCAGATGTTGTTGCGGTCTTTGCCGGGTGTTATAACATCTAAAACAACAATTGGTACGACACCTGTTGTCACACTTGACAGAACAGTTAGTTCAACACCGAGTGGTGAAGAACTGAGATGAAGTAAGAGGCCTAAGGTGGATAAGTCCTTTGGACCTGACTTCCTTGTCACGCCCCAAACGCGATGCAACGACGATCAATCACTTAAACAGAAATAACCCAACATTCTAGAAATGATACAACAATCCCAAATGAAACAAGGTTTAAAGCAGCGGAAAACTACAAGTACATCACGATTACAAATACATCCCATCAACCAAATAGCTTACAGTCCAAAACTAGGAAATAAAATACACATCATATCGCCAAGCTTAAGTGTCAAAGGGTCCTACGCCCTCAGATTACAGTCCAGAATTTCAAAGCCAACAGCAGTAAAATAAAAGAAAACAGTCCAGCAACATAGATAACGATAGGAAGTAAGTCCGACGGGCGGAGCATGAGGATTCAATCCAAGGCAGGTTCATCTTCTTCGACAAAGTCCTCTTCTAAGGTTAGAAAACAGGAGGGGGTGAGACAGATATCTCAGTGGATGGGGTGATCGTGTGCTAGTGTGGCGATATATATAGTTAATGCGAGAAATTTAGTTGTATGAAAACGCGTGAGATATGATGCATGATTTCACACACGGTCCACAATCGTCGTGATAAATATATTTAAGTAGCGGTTGCGTACAGATTTGTAGTGCCAACCAAACGTATCCGATTAACTCGAGGAATCGTGTGGATCGAGGCAGCGATTCCTTCCGTTCTTCCTTGTAACTCCCGAGCAAGATGGTCCAAGACACACACCTTATCGCTCCATAGCAAACACAAAATCCACGTGGAGCTAGCAAGGCTCGAATTTGTCATAATCATGATTATACCTCAAGTACTACGACCCGTTTCCTTGGACAAACTCCGTCCCTCGGTTGCGGGATTAGGGCGATGGGGCGGAGAGTGGAATAGCGCAATGAGCTGCCTGGTTCCATCCCCGACGTATCCATTCCAAGCGTGAGCTCGACACACTAAGTTGACTCGGCGGGAAATTAAAATACACGTTCGGGTAGTCAACCAAGCGATGAGTATATTGATTCGAGGAAGCGATTCATGAAAAGTTTTAAAAATTGCGAGTGTAATTATGGCGTTGGTGGAGTTATTTGGATGAAGATGATTATCGGGAGGATAAGTAATCTTCGATATCTTGAAAGATTAGGTGGAACATAAGTCCCGTTATAGATTCGAAATCGCAAGACGAGGAAGTCGTCCCGCGATCGGGTAATGTCGGTCAAGACAATCCGACAAGTCAAGGGGTTTTAAGAAAATAAAATATTTTAATCAATAATTAAATTCAGAGGGTCCAGGGTTGTTTCATAAAAATAATTCGAGTTAGGTCCTTGTAAAAAGAAAATTTACAATTAGCCCCGTTTTGTAAAAACCAATTTCTTTTGGGGTTAAAAATTAATAAATAAATGTCCTGACCTTGAAAAATTATGAGGTCAGTTCCTAAATTCTCTAAATTGTTCAGAGATTCATGTTTTTAAAGTTTTGAGGTCGATTTTTTATAAAATTCTCACATTAGCCCCAAATTTGTTAAAATTATCATTTTGGTGCCCAAGTTTAAAATAATTGGAACTCACAACCCGGAAGGGCTTTTAATGTGATTCCAGTTGGAAAATGTCACTAAGGTCAGTGGGATATTGGGACAAAATATTTTTTAAAAGAAGCAAGTATAGGTCCTTTAACCTTTGAAAATCTCATTTTTGTCTCATTTTGAGATAATTGCCTTTAATGCTTTTAAGGGTCCAATTGTTATGAAATTTAAACCTTGGGTCCAAAATATCATTATGTTATAGTTAAATTAGTATTCCCAGGTGCATGGATTGCATAAGTCTTGGAAATTTCATTTTGGTCCTAAATTTTAATCTTTTACAATTTGGTCCCTCAAGTTTTATAAAATTACTTTCCAAGCTCTAAACACTTGGATTTTTGGAATACACTTAAAATATCATTTCCAGTCTCTTAAGAGTTAAAAATTAAATTTTAAAATAGGGTCTGGTACAGTTTCGAAAATTGCAAAATAGCCCTTAAAATTTTACAATCTAGTCATTAGGCTTTTAAGGGTTGATTTTATTTATCTAAAAACTCTTAAAATTTTATTAAAATGTCCAAACATTATTTTTTAACTTGAATTCAGTCCCAAAACTCGAAAATTACAGAGGGGTCCCTTAAGTTTTATTTTCTTGCCATTAAGTCCACCAACTTTCCATTTTTGCATTTTAAGTCCAAAAATCAAAATTTAATCAATTATGCTCGACTTGTCCAGGTTATAAGTCATAAAAAACATGGATTTCAATAGTCATAAACATACATGTCCATTTCATGCAAGCATTCATCAAGTACAACAATAAAGTGTACATGTATGTCCTATTTTTCGATAAATAGCATTTTCGAGCAACACTTGAGAAATTTTCCAACTTGATACAAGAAATAGCATGCAATACATAATATATATCTCAAGTACTCAATAACAAAATACTACATGCATATTTTCAATTTAAAACACCTAGAAGTTGAAAGGATTTTTCCACCCACCTTAAAGATCAGTTTGTTGGTGAAAATGGGATAAATCTCTCTCGATAAAGAAGTGACTTAGGTCATCCCTAGGTCAAAGAATATCAAAAAATATAGGAGTTAGAAGAATGTGGTTAAAATTTAGGGAAAAGAAGAAGATGGTGAGAAAATTGGAAATACTACACTTACCTTGTGTAGTGAGTAAAATGTGACTAGTAATGGCTTCCAAGTGTAAAGTTTTGGTCACCCTTAATGTCAACCACCAAGGTCCGCCCCTAAAACTCTAAAAATGGAAATGGAGTGTCAAAATTTGGAAAATAGAAATAGAAGAAGAAAAGGTACTAAAAATTCCATTTCTTACCTTGTAGTCCAATTTCTTAACAATTTTTCTTCAATATGACAAGTCTCTTAATATCTTCAATGGTCTTCTACGTAAACCTCAAAATCAAAAATCAAACTTAATTAGGAGGTTAAAGAAATGAGTTAGGTGATATCAAAAATGGATTGAACAAGAAATATTTCTTACCTTTAGAGTGTAGTTTCGAATTTTTTTGAAGAGTAGGGAGATGAATTCTTGAAGTTTTTGGTTAAGTATTTGTGAAGAAGATGAAAAAATAGGTAGAGAGATGTAGGAGGATTTTTAGAGAGAGAGAAGAGAAAATACAAGACTTAGGAAAATTTTGTGTTGGTGAAATGAAGTAAATGGTAGGGGTGAAAGACAAAAAAAAAATTACTTTGGTTGGTTAGATGATGAGTTAGGGAGTAATTGAGGAAATTAGGGAAGAAAATAATATTTAGGCAACTTTATTAGGGACAATTGGCCAAAAGCTATGTTTTAGGGGGGAATTTAAAATTTTGTCTTGTTTGACCAATTGGATGGTTGAAATTGTAGGATTATTCTAAGATGTAGGTTTATTCTAAGATGTAGGTTTGTATTAATGGTGTAAAAATACACAAGATGAATACACAAGGTGTACATGTACAAGAGTTGGGAGATATTTCTACACTTAAAATACCATCATGGCCGTCCCTTAAGGGGTATTTTGGTAATTCCATATATTTGTTTTCCCAAATTTGATGATAATAGATGAATAATATCAATCTCCAAAATAATTACTGATTTCCTTGATCACTTATAAGTCTCATGATCACTTATTCTAAATTGAATTCTTAATTCTATAAGGTATAAATCTCTTAAATAAATAGTCTCTTAAATTTTTAAGATGACTAATAAATACACAAGTAATAATAATGATGATCAACCAAGTGATCATAAATGTGAAATAAAATTAATAAATGATTACGATCACAAGTAATAATTAAAAGAATTTAAATACAAATATATTTATCATTAATGTTTACCCGTCAAAGTGACGCGGTAGAATTGTCAAATAGTACAAAGACGATCGTGAGACAAGTACATGTTCGAATAAAAACGAGGGCTTTACATTCTCCCCTCCTTAAAAGAATTTGGTCCCCAAATTCTCTTGAAATAGTTAACGGATATTGATTCCTCATGTCTTCTTCCATCTCCCATGTTATGTCTTCGTCTCGGTTGTGGTTCCGCCATACAACTTTAACCATTGGAATCTCTCTTCATTAAACCGACGTGTCTGGCTGGTCAATGATTCGATTGGTTCCTCGGTGTAAGATAAATTTTCCATTAGAGGAGGAGCATCACGAGTGATGATGTCTTTGTATGGTCCAATATATCTCGGACTTAATTTACCTCCTTTTTTTGGGTTGATCAATCCTTTTCGTGGCAAGAGTCCGAGAAATACTTCATCTCCGCTTCAAATTCCAAGTCCTTTCTCCTCTTGTCCGCGTAACTCTTTTGGCGCTACGAGCTATGCGGATCCGTTCCTTGATCAACTTGACCTTCTCCATGGCCTCCGAACTAAGTCGACCTTTGGAATCGAGGTGACTTTTGTTTCTCTTTTTGGAGTCCATTGGTCATCAATCTCCCCATGTAGTGGGGATCCACACTTTCGCCCATACAAGGCTTCGTAGGGTGCCATCCCAATTGTGGCCGATAGGCTTGTTATTATAGGCGAACTCGGCCAATGGTAAGTGTGAATCCCAACTTCCTTGAAATCTAATGTGCGGCTCGCAACATGTCTCCCGGGGTTTGAATTGTTCGCTCGGGCCATCCGCCATCGGTTTGCGGATGTCTTCTTTGTCTTTGAAACTTAGCGAGTATCCAATTCCTCATGTAAGCATTTCGAATCCGAGACAAACCTCGGGTCTCTGTCGACACTATGTCGACCGGCACTCCATGCGATTGAATGATCTCTCGGATGTAAATGCATGCAAGTTTCTCGAAGTTTGTCGGTTTTTTTCATGGGTAAGAAGTGTGCGATTTCGTGAGTCGGTCTCGACTACCCATATAGCATCATCGCCTCGCCTGGTCCTCGGTAGATCCGTCACGAAGTCCATCGTTATGTGTTCCCATTTCCACTCGGGAATTCTCAACGGTTGTAATAAACCGGATGGTCGTTGGTGTTCGCTTTTATTCGTTGACAAGTCAAACATCTCGCAACGAACTCTGCTACTTGGTTCTTCATGTTCACCCACCGAAATGTCATTTCAAGTCCTTATACATCTTATTTCATCCAGGGTGTATAGTGTATTTCGAACGGTGTGCTTCTGCTAGAATTCTGGTCCTAATTTGCTCGTCACTCGGTACACAAACTCAATTCTGAAATCTGATGATCCCATCTTCATGTACCGAGAATTATGATCCCTCTCCTTTAAGTATCTTCTCTTTCAGTCTTTGAAGTTGCACATATGTCTCTTGTGCTGCTTTGATCTCGTTCAGTAGGTCGGGTTTAACCAAAATGTAAGCACACAAAATTTGAGTATCAGTTCTTGTCGGATTCCAAGTGCTCAACTCTTCTAATGATTTCCACTCTTGAATCATTAGTCTGGCTAAACTCGCATTTCTGCTCAAGGCGTCATCTACTACGTTAGCCTTCCCGGGATGGTATTGAATATCAAAGTGATAGTCTTCTATTAACTCCATCCATCTCCGTTGCCTCAAATTGAGATCATTCTGAGAGAATAGATACTTTAGGCTCTTATGATCTGTGTAAACCGTGAATGTTGCTCCGTAGAGATAGTGCCTCGATTTCTTTAACGCGAACACTATTGCTGCCAATTCTAAGTCATGCATTGGGTAATTGGCTTCATACGGCTTGAGTTTCCGTGATGTGTAAGCAATGACCTTTCCTTCCTGCATGAGTACTGCTCCTAGTCCTTCCTTTGATGCATCACTGTCGACGACAAAGTTTTCTATTCCCTTTGGAAGGGCTAAGACTGGAGCTGTAGTAAGTCGTTTCTTCAGCTCTTGGAAACTAGCCTCACACTTGTCATTCCACTCAAACTTTACTTGCTTCTAGGTTAGTCGAGTGAGTGGTCCTATATCTTGGAGAAATCCTGGAAAAATCTTCGATAATATCCAAATTAGTCTAAGAAACTTCGATCTCCATTACTGACTTTCGGTTGTTTCCATTCAACCACTTTGTATGTACCTTGAAGGATCTACGGCGATCCCAAAGGCTGATCTTATGTGTCCCAAGAATGCGACTTTGCTAAGCCAAAATCCGCACTTGCTGAATTTGGCATACAGCTTATGCTCTCGTAGTGTCTCCAAAACAATTTTCAGATGACGTTCATGTTTTTCTCTAGACTTAGAGTATACGAGTATGTCATCAATGAATATCACTACGAATTGATCCAAATAAGGTTGAAAGACTCGATGCATCAGATCCATAAAACGCTGCTGGAGCGTTCGTCAGACTAAAAGGCATCACTACAAACTCATAGTATCCATATCTGGTTTGAAATGCCGTTTTGGAAACGTCTTCTTCACGAATCTTCAGTTGATAATATCCCTGCTGTAAATCAAACTTCGAGTACACCGTCGCTCCTTGAAGTTTATCAAACAGTTCGTCTATCCTTGGAAGGGGGTATTTGTTCTTGATGGTCACGCTATTAAGACCGCAATAATCTATACACAGTCTTAATGTGTCATCCTTCTTCTTGAAGAATAGTACCGGTGCTCCCCAGGGAGACGTACTTGGTCGGATAAATCCTACCTCCATCAGTTTCTGTGATTGAGTCTTCAACTCTTGTAACTCAACATGAGCCATTCTATACTGCGTTCTGGCGATTGGGGCAGTTTCTGGTAATATCTCAATGGTGAACTCGACTTCCCTATCTGGAGGGAAAGTGGTGACTTCTTGTGGAAATACATCCGTATATTCCGATACTATAGGTACTTGATTAATTTGTGTCTCAACCTTGGGTTTGTTAATTACAAACGCCAAGTACCCTTGTGCCCCTCTAGTGATCGCCTTCCTCGCTTTCATTGCTGAAATGATTGGGGCAATCTTAACTCGTGATCTTCCCGAAATTTCTACTTCGGGCTTACCGAGTTCACATAGTTTAATGGACTTGCGATGGCAGTCCATTTGTGCATGGTGTGCAGACAACCAGTTCATTCCCAAAATTATGTCGTATTCGGATATAGGTAATAAAATCAAATCGGCAGGAAAATTTATCTCATCAATCTTAACTTCGCATGCATTATAGATAATATCTGTTATCTGGCTTACGCCCATAGGAGTTGATTCTTCTAGACCTATAGACATATGTTCCATGCATGCATGCAACTTGTGTACAAAATGTAGTGCGACAAATGAATGCGTTGATCCAGGGTCAAATAGTACTTTAGCGTAGTGGCTAGATAGTAGAAGCGTACCTTCCACCACGTCTGTTGCCTCTAGAGTCTCATGTCCGGCTAGTGCAAATGCTCGAGCGGGCATCCTTGCCCGGTTACCCTGGCCGTTACCCGACTTCTGTGGTTGCACCTTTTTGGTCCAGTCTTCGTATTTCGGGCAATCCTTCAGCTGGTGCTGATCACTACCACAACGTAAACACCTTCCCTATTTACGCCAACAGTCATTGGCAGTATGCCCCGGTTTTTACGGCAATGTGTACACACTTGACCTGGCTTTTTCTCAGACGTCCTTTCCTTTATCCGTCTCATTAATCGGTCCTTCAAAACTTAGCAGTGCTTAGATGGTCATCCTCGATTGTCCTCTTGAGACTATTTGATGGCCTACTCTGCTTTGAATCATCCCATAATACGGTTCGATCCCGACTGATGCGGAGAGCGCTTTACCGCGGCCGAGTAGGTTGTCATTTCAACGATCGAGCTCTTTTGAAGTTCTAGCTTGATCCCGTGTGAACTTATATAATTTGTCCTCTTCTATACTTGATTGTCCCCAGGGCGTATTTGGACAATCGATGAAACTCAGACTCATCTTGGGCTACGGACATGTTCCCTGTCTCAACTTATGGAACTCGTCTGGCGTGCCTCCTTCACGACTTGGGAATGTCTTTTGCTCATTGAATTCAGCCGGAAATATTTTCACGTCCTATCTACTAGTCTTGTTCCCATTTTCTCTCAATCGCTCTCCACCAATCTCTAGCGGCCGATTCTAGTCGGAACACGGCGTAACCTTTTGTTCCTCCGAGTATTGGAGAGCATTGAAGATATTCTCGATTTCCCAATCCATTCTTCCGCTTTTAAGTCATCGGGCTCTCCTAAGAAAGTCGGTGGGTCAAATCGCAAGAATCGCTCCAAAGTGCGATCAATCGCCTCTCTAGCGGGCTCGGGAATACGCCGATGAGGCTCTGCTTGCTGCCTCATGAAGACCAGTATCTGTTGCAGGGCTATTGCAGTCAAGTTATCTCTGCGGCGGCGGAGGAGGAGGTGGTAGTTCGGGGAGGTACCGTTCACTGGGTACGTCCTCATACCTTCGAGAACACGGCGGGGGTCTCCGCGTCCATGGTTTCGGCCATGTATCTGTAGTTTAGCTATAATTCAGAAAGAAATGATTTCAATAAGCACTCGCATATAATAAATTATATCACAACAACAATATACAAGACATAAAATAAGTAGAAAAGTATATTCATTGATGTGAAATTTGAATACGCCCGAACGAGTTCATACAACAGGAATATAGAATCGAAGATAAACTAGAGTCAGGATACAACTTGATCAAAGTACAACGGAAAGAAAAATACAACAGGATGGAAATAAGCGTCGGCTAAAGTCTAGCATAGAAGTTATCTACTCGGTGAGGTCGCCGTCATCATCACTAGCGGCCTCGTCCATAACCGAACCGATGGCCGAGGTACCGCCTCGGCGATTAGGCCGACTAAATCTGGCGATCGCTCGATCCCCGAGCGTCGTCATCAAGTGGGCGACTTCAAGCGCCTCGTGCTCCCCATCCTCTATTTGATCCTCATCGGGATCCTCTTCAGGATCTTCTTCAGGATCCTCCTCGGGATCCTCTTCATTATCGACCTCGAGATCGGGCATGGGTTTCCCCTCAGGCGGTGGCAACGGTGGTGCATTAGCTGCTAAGGTAGCTTCCAAAGCAGCATCCCGCTGAGTTAAGGCATGCGTGAGGTCCTCGATCACCTGCATTTGTTTAATGATAGTATCTTCGAGACATCCGATGGTGGCTCTCGACATGTATACGTCCCTTTCCCACTTTCTGCGGCCTTCCTTGGCGCGTTCCATTTTCTTGCGAGTAATTTTCAAGTGTTCCTGGATTGACTGGATTTGATCTTCGCGAGCACGAATGGTATCCTCGCGATCCTTAGTAAGGAGGGTAAGGTCGTTCTTCTCCTCTTGGCTCTTCGTCAGGAGGTGTGTTAATTCTTGGTTGCGGCGACGTTCCTCTGCTAGTGCGAGGTAGCCAAAGATATTCCCGGTACCCGGTGGTTCGTGTATGCCCGAAAGTAATCACGTTCGGCGCGGGCCTCCAATAATTCCCACCGGATAGGTGGCGTCGGCTCCATCCCAAGAACAAGCCAAACTAAGAAGCATTAGGCGAAGTAAGAAAAGATAAGGAAGAACAAGGAAAAGGATGACTAAGGAGAGTCACCGAAGAGTCAACTAAGTCAAATCAAGTATGACTATGGATTCTCCAAGTATAAATTCGACTTAACATAAACATCAATAATACGGTTCTATACCATTATTGAAATCGATTTCACACTTAATTAGTCAAGTCGCGGTACTACCCAATACAATCTGATGGTCCTATCCTGGGTCAGCTCGGTGTAAGTTTCCATCTTACTAGCCAAGCTCTGATACCATAACTGTTACGCCCCAAACGCGACGCGACGACGATCAATCACTTAAACAGAAATAAACCCAACATTCTAGAAACGATACAACAATCCCAAGTGAAACAAGGTTTAAAGCAGCGGAAAACTACAAGTACATCACGATTACAAATACATCCCATCAACCAAAATAGCTTACAGTCCAGAACTAGGAAATAAAATACACATCATATCGCCAGCTTAAGTGTCAAAGGGTCCTACGCCCTTAAATTACAGTCCAGAATTTCAAAGAAAATAAAAAGAGTCCAACAAAAAAAATAAAAAAAAGTCCAGCAACATAGATAATGATAGGAAGTAAGTCCGACGGGCGGAGCACGAGGATTCAATCCAAGGCAGGTTCATCTTCTTCGACAAAGTCCTCTTCTAAGGTTAGAATACAGGAGGGGGTGAGACAGAAATCTCAGTGGATGGGGCGATCGTGTGCAAGTGTGGAGATATATATAGTTAATGCGAGAAATTTAGTTGTATGAAAACGCGTGAGATATGATGCATGATTTCACACACGGTCCACAATCATCGTGATAAATATATTTAAGTAATATACTTATATAGTTTAAGAAAACAGTTTGTGTCACGCAGTACTATGGTTCAAGCAGGGGGGATTGCGTGCGGATTTGTAACGCCAATCCTATGCAAGACAAGTAGCGGTTGAGTACGGTTTGTAGCGCCAACCAAAGCGGGTCCGATTAACTCGAAATCGTGTGGATCGGAGCAACGATTCCTTCGTTCTTCCTTGTAACTTCCCGAGCAAGATGGTCCAAGACCTGTCACCTTATCGCTCCATAGGCAAACACAAAATCCACAGTGGAGCTAGCAAGGCTCGGATTTGTCATAATCATGATTATACCTCAAATACTACGACCCGCTTCCCTGGACAAACTCCGTCCTCGATTGGGGATTAGGGCGATGGGGCCGAGGAGAGTGGAATAGCAGGTGAGCTGCCGGTTCCATCCCCCGACGTATCCATTCCGACTGTGAGCTCGACACACCAAGTTGACTCAGGCAGGAAATTAAATACACGTTCAGGTAGTCGACCAGGCAGTCGAGTATATTGATTCGTGAAGCAGTTCGTGAAAAGTTTTAAAAATTACGAGTGTAATTATGGCGTTGGTGGAGTTATTTGGATGAAGATGATTATTGGGAGGATAAGTAATCTTCGATATTTTGAAAGATTAGATGGAACATAAGTCCCGTTATAGATTCGAAATCACAAGACGAGGAAGTCGTCCCGCGATCGGGTATTAATCGGTCAAGACAATCCGACAAGTCAAGGGGTTTTAAGAAAATAAAATATTTTAATCAATAATTAAATTCAGAGGGTCCAGGGCTGTTTCATAAAAATAATTCGAGTTAGGTCCTTGTAAAAAGAAAATTTACAATTAGCCCCATTTTGTAAAAACCAATTCCTTTTGGGGTTAAAAATTAATAAATAAATGTCCCGACCTTGAAAAATTATGAGGTCAGTTCCTAAATTCTCTAAATTGTTCAGAGATTCAGGTTTTTAAAGTTTTGAGGTCGAGTTTTTATAAAATTCTCACATTATCCCCAAATTTGTTAAAATTATCATTTCGGTCTCCAAGTTTAAAATAATTGGAACTCACAAACCGGAAGGGCTTTTAATGTGATTCCAGTTGGAAAATGTCACTAAGGTCAGTGGTATATTGGGACAAAAATAGTTTTTAAAATAAGAAAGTATAGGTCCCTTAACTTTTGAAAATCTCATTTTTGTCCCATTTTGAAATAATTGTCTTTAAGGCTTTTAGGGGTCCAATTTTTATGAAATTTAAACCTTGGGTCCAAAATATCATTATGTTATAGTTAAATTAGTATTCCCATGTGCATGGATTGCATAAGTCCTGGAAATTTCATTTTGGTCCTAAATTTTAATCTTTTACAATTTGGTCCCTCAAGTTTTATAAAATTACTTTCCAAGCTCTAAACACTTGGATTTTTGGAATACACTTAAAATATGTCATTTTCAGTCCCTTAAGAGTTAAAATATTAAATTTTAAAATAGGGTCTGGTACAGTTTCGAAAATTGCAAAATAGCCCTTAAACTTCTAAAATTTCACAATCTAGTCATTGGAGTTTTAAGGGTTGATTTTATTTATCTAAAAACTCTTAAAACTTTATTAAAATGTCCAAACATTATTTTTGAACCTGAATTCAGTCCCAAAACTCGAAAATTACAGAGGGGTCCCTAAAGTTTTATTTTCTTGCCATTAAGTCCACCAACTTTCCATTTTTGCATTTTAAGTCCAAAAATCGAAATTTAATCAATTATGCTCGACTTGTCCAGGTTATAAGTCATACAAAACATGGATTTCAAGAGTCATAAACATACATATCCATTTCATGCAAGCATTCATCAAGTACAACAATAAAGTGTACATGTATGTCATATTTTTCGATAAATAGCATTTTCGAGCAACACTTGAGAAATTTTCCAAGTTAATACAATAAAATAGCATGCAATACATATTATATATCTCAAGTGCTTAATAACAAAATACTACATGCATATTTTTAATTTAAAACACCTAGAAGTTGAAAGGATTTTTCCACCCACCTTAAAGATCGGTTTGTTGGTGAAAATGGGATAAATATCTCTCGATGAAGAAGTGACTTAGGTCAGCCCCTAGGTCAAGGAATATCAAAAAATATAGGAGTTAGAAGAATTTGGTTAAAATTTAGGGAAAAGAAGAAGATGGTGAGAAAATTGGAAATACTACACTTACCTTGTGTAGTGAGTAAAATGTGACTAGTAATGGCTTCCAAGTGTAAGGTTTTGGTCACCCTTAATGTCAACCACCAAGGTCAGCCCCTAAAACTCCAAAAATGAAAATGGAGTGTCAAAATTTGGAAAATAGAAAGAGAAGAAGAAAAGGTACTAAAAATTCCATTTCTTACCTTGTAGTCCAATTTCTTAACAATTTTTCTTCAAGATGACAAGTCTCTTAATATCTTCAATGGTCTTCTAAGTAAACCTCAAAATCAAAAATAAAACTTAATTAGGAGGTTAAAGAGATGAGTTAGGTGATATCAAAAATGGATTGAACAAGAAATGTTTCTTACATTTGGAGTGTAGTTTCGAATTTTTTTGAAGAGTAGGGAGATGAATTCTTGAAGTTTTTGGTTAAGTGTTTGTGAAGAAGATGAAAAAATAGGTAGAGAGATGTAGGAGGATTTTTAGAGAGAGAGAAGAGAAAAATACAAGACTTAGGAAAATTTTTGTGTTCTTTGAAATGAAGTAAATGGTAGGGGTGAAAGACAAAAAAAAAAAAAAAAAAAATTGCTTTGGTTGGTTATATGATGAGTTAGGGAATAATTGAGGAAAGTAGGGAAGAAAGTAATATTTAGGCAACTTTATTAGGGACAATTGGCCAAAAGCTATGTTTTAGGGGGGAATTTAAAATTTTGTCTTGTTTGACCAATTGGGTGGTTGAAATTGTAGGATTATTCTAAGATGTAGGTTTGTATTAATGGTGTAAAAATACACAAGATGAATACACAAGGTGTACATGTACAAGAGTTGGGAGATATTTCTACACTTAAAATACCATCATGGCCGCCCCTTAAGGGGTATTTTGGTGATTCCATATATATTGTTTTTCCCAAAATTGATGATAATAGATGAATAATATCAATCTCCAAAATAATTAGTGATTTCCTTGATCACTTATTCTAAATCGAATTCTTAATTATATAAGGTATAAATCTCTAAAATAAATAGTCTCTTAAATTTCTAAGATGACTAATAAATACACAAATAATAATAATGATGATCAACCAAGTGATCATAAATGTGAAATAAAATTAATAAATGATTACGATCACAAGTAATAATTAAAAGAATTTAAATACAAATATATTTATCATTAATGTTTACCAGTCAAAGCGACGCGGTAGAATTGTCAAATAGTACAAAGACGATACGTGAGACAAGTACATGTTCGAATAAAAATCGAGGGCTTCACATTCCTAACATTTATGTTAGATGGTGAGCCAAACTTGATTAAAGAGGCTCTAAGTAGTCCAGATGCTCCGCTTTGGCAAGAATCAATCAATAGTGAAATCGAGTTCATTCTGCAAAATCATACGTGAGAGTTGGTTGATCTCCCTGATGGTCCTAAACCTTTAGAATGTAAGTGGATCCTATAGAAGAAGTATAAAGCAGATGGAACTATTGATAAGTATAAAGCACAGCTTGTAGCCAAAGGCTTTAAACAAAAGGAAATGTATGATTTCTTTGACACCTATTCTCCGGTACCGAGGATTGTGTCTATTCGGGTGCTTCTCGCGATTGATGTTTTGCACAATCTAGAGATTCATCATATGGATATCAAGACGGCGTTTCTGAATGGAAAGATAGAGGCTGAAATCTACATGGAATAACCTGAAGGGTTTGTTGCACCTGGTCAAGAAAAGAAGGTGTGCAAGTTAATAAGATCCTTGTACGACTAAAATAATCTCCAAAATAATGGCATATTAAGTTGTCAAATGGATTTAAAATCAACGAGTATGATAAATGCGTATATGTCAAAGAGACATCGGAAGCATTTGTTGCAGTTTGTCTATACGTAGATGATTTGTTAATCATGGGCAGTAGTCATGATACTATCATGGAAACTAAAAGATTGTTAAAGAAGAACTTTGACATTAAAGATATGGGGACTGTTGATGTGATCCTGGGGATAAAAATCAGCTGAAATCCTGATGGAATTATCTTGTCACAATCCCACTATGTTGAGAAAGTGCTCAAGAAATTCAATGCTTTTGACAGTTCACTGTCAAAGACGCCCATTGATTTAAGTGTAAATCTGGTTTCTAATAAAGCATAACCAGTGGCTCAGATGGAATACTCACGTATAACAGGCAGCTAATGTACATCACAAATTGTACACGTCCAGACTTGGCCTACCCTGTAAATATGTTGAGTAGGTTCACAAGAAATCCAAGCCATGAGCATTGGAAAGCATTAACTAGGGTGTTAAAATACTTGAACTATACCCTGGAGTATGGGCTACACTACTCGAGATATCCGGCTATACTTGAAGGGTATAGTGATGCTAGTTAGATTTCGGATTCGAAAGATTCTTATTCCACTAGTGGATACATATTCACCATTGGAGGTCCACGAAGCAAACATGTATAGATCGATCCACCATGGAATTAGAGTTTATAGCTTTGGACAAAGCTGGTGAAGAAGCAGAGTGGCTTGAGACTTTTTGGAAGATATTCCATGTTGGAGGAATCATGTGCCTTCTGTGATGATTCATTGTGATAGCCAAACGGCTATAGGAAGGGCATAGGGCAATATGTATAGCGGTAAGTTTCGACATATTCGTCGGAGACACAATACCGTTAGACAATTGATCTCAAATGGTGTCATGTCAATTGACTACGTAAAGTCAAAAAACAATTTGACAGATCCTTTGACAAAAGGGCTGGAGCGAGATCAATTGAGTAAATTGCTAGAGGGAATGTACTTAAAGTCCACAGAGTAAAATAACCATCATAGTGGTAACCCAACCATGATGACTGGAGATCCCAAGAACTGGGTTCAATGGAAAAACTAAGCTATGAAGGTTATGTTGTAATACTTGGAAACAATGTTTCAACCCATCCCTAGAGAGCAATGCCAAGTGTTGAAACACTTGCAAAGTTGTGGTGAGGCTAAGTCATTTGACTTTTAATGATTCCTACACCTCGTTGAGGTTGAGTATTGCAGGATACTTGGATAGGAGATCACCTATATAAGTGAGAAGTGTGGGCCGCTTCAAAGTAACACTTATGAATCTAAAGTGGTGTCTATGGCCAAAACGGATACAAAACGTGAGAACATAAGGTGTTGAGACCTTACTGTGTTAATGCTATTGTCTCGGTATACACCGTGGAGGAATAGTCCAAGGCATTGTGTCCACTAGGCCGCCAGTGTACCCGATGGTATTAACTACGGAAGATTCAAAGCCACAAGCTACTTTTTCGGATGCAGTATTATCACTTGAGGACTAGTTTGCGTGTCTGCATTCATGCATGCATTAATTTCCACTCATGTGGGGGATTGTTGGAAATTTGGTTTTGAGACAGTGGGCACCGACCCGAATTTGACCAAATTTTCAGTGACTAAGAATTTAATTCTGGAGGAATTGAATTGTAAATTGTTAATATACGTTTCGAGTAGATGTTCGTGGTATTTTATATTTCTCAAAATTGAATTTCGGTGATAAGTGAGAAATTAATACACAAAGTTGGCCACGCGAATGGGCATAGTTTATCCTATTATAAATACTAGAAGGTGTTATTGGTTGGATATACTATAACACAAGTGTATGATCACAAATGGGCATTGGACCGGACCGACCCTTTGGGCTCGGGTTCAGGTTCAGTTAGTTTTGTAACTTGAAAATGGGCTTGGCCCAAATTCAAGTAACGGTTGGGTCTGATGAATCTAGACATTGGAAGTGTCTAGGTTCATGTGTCTATGAATCTATACATTGGAGGTGTCCAGGTTCATGTGTCTTTTGGAGTTTGTAACTCCTCAAGTGGTGGTCATAATAAGGGGTTTGTAACTCATGGGAGTTACATGTGGTTTAATGCCCACTCTCTTAATCTTTAATTCTCTATATACAAGTATTGGAAATGATGGTCTATATAAGTCTTAGGCGTTTTGCTGCATTGAGTGATTAGGATGAAGAGATGAAGTCAGTATACACAGAAAAAATCGCATATCTCTGCATATTCTTCAATTGTCGATAAAGGTGGTGTAACTTTTCGAAGAACATTTTCAAGAACACTTCCTTCTGCACTCGTGTCCAGCAGCCAGTTCTCGCTCCTTCAAGTTTGAAAGGTGATTTGTGTTAGTGGTGCTACTGTACACAAAGGAGGTAAAGTCGTTTTATCTTTGGGGATATTATGTCGTACCGTGAGCACTAGTCGGGACGTATTTGTCTTGCGGAAAGAGGTCTTCCTCGACTCGGCTTGTAAAGTTATGTCAGATTCATGCTTCTGGAGTTGGAATCCATTCAAGAATTGTAATAGTTAGGTTTTATTTTTCTTGTAATTTATGTTTCTGTTTTGTGAGCCATCTTGAAGGCTTTTCCCGTTTATGTAACCAATGTAAATTTCCAACAAGAACATAGGTCGACCCTTATTTTTTTGGAGCCCATGGCCAAATGAAAAAAGGTGACCCCTATAAAAAGAGAAAAATACAAATAAATATTCTACATACGTACATTTTTTATGTAATTTAATAAGAACTTAAAAATGAGCACAATTCTTTTTTTTTTTTTTTTTTGAGGCCCTATAAAAGCAACTGAATAACATATGTGTACATATATAAAGTCTTATGTAACATTGAGACCCAAAAAATTGGGGGACCCTAAGTCGTTGCCCTTGATGACTACCCTCAAACCGACCCCGCTTGAGAGTCACAAATAGACATCAAACTTTCTATTCCTATGGCACACTTTAAGAATAAAGTCCAATTGTAATGTGAAAATGAGGATATTAGAAATCATATCTTATAACTATGACTAGTAAATGATGAATTATCAATCAATTAAACTATCAGATGAGCACAAGTACGTACAGGGTATGCATAATTCTCCAATAAACAATCTTAATTATGTTTTTCAGAAGCAAAGTGATTATGATCGATACGCTTATCCCCGTTTGGTTCCACGAAAATACATGACAAGAAAAAAATTGAAGATTGGGGTACAATTCCAATTGTTTGGTGGCAATATATTCTAGAAAAAAGTATCTTAAAAAACTGAACTTTTAGAAGGAAAAAAAATTGTTTTTTATGTTGTGAATTAATTAAAAGAAAAACTAAACAGAATAAAAATTTTGTTTACAAATCCTCAGTTATTATATCCCAAATCAAATTGGGAATGTTTATAGTTCCAAGTGGATCAACCTCACCAGAAATGGAGCCAGAAAATGAAGGGGGGTGAGATTTTTTTTTTTTTTATTAAAACTAATAGATAAAGAGAATTTTTTTGCTTTTTAGGGGGGATATATGAAATTTAATAATTTATATACAAAATTAATAATATTATATATAATACTTATAATAGTTACGAAAATCTTGAAGTTGAGAGGGGTGGTAGCCACTGCCAGCGCCCCATTGGCTCTGTCCCTGAACACCACTAGGTCATAACACAATCATAAGAACTCTACAATACTAAATCACGAAAGAATCCCAACTAAATTTCACCTCATTCACAGCTCAAAAGTCCAATGATCTTAAGGCTATATTAATTAGAACCTCAATTTTCTGGTCAGAAAATGAAAAAGAAAAATATATAAAATGTTTTAAAAATAAAACATAAAATTACATCATTTCAAGCGACGAAAATAATTATTTGTATTTCAACCTAACCTATAATTTATAAACACGAGTTACGTAACATACAATTCAACGCGGTCCATAATTATTTGTAATGGTTTCTCATGTGAAAAACGTTATACCTAGAATCTTAGCTATGGTTTGGATCATGGAACTTAACCATCAAAAGGTCAAGATGTGTGGCCAGCAATCTACACATAAATACTTTCAGACTTTAGCAACATATGGAAAATGTTGTCCTTAATTAGTTCGAGCCCGAAATTTAGATTAAAAGTCGTTGGGAAAAGAAAATGAAATGCATGTCCTCTTCATAAATTCATTGTGTGGCATCCCAAATATATTTTAGGAAATTAGAATTATGTTCTTGTATTTTAGCGTGAATTTGGTTTTAGTATTGAAAGAAAAATTCGATAACAGACACAATTTTGTTTAAAGTCAATTAACTGGCTTAGGGTTTGGTTGGGGCTTTATAGTATGGTATCAAGCTCGTTAATATGGTGGCTCTCGTTTTTATATCTCCATTCGTCTTAAATTCGATTTAAGATCATGAATCTTGCTCAAGCGATAATCCTTTTAAGATCCGATCTCAAAAAGTTAGCACTTTTTCTTTTTTTCACTTTTTTTTTAGTAAATCGATTGAATAGTCATTTTTAATGGGGCAAAAATCAAAATACTATAACACCCACTAAACTTAGTCTTATGGGATATACATCTCATTCACCCCTCTGAACTTATTAAGAAAGTACCGAACTACCGATTGAACCCAAAAAAATGTCTTTTTAGCTAAATAGATAGTTAGAAATCATTGATCATATGGTTGAATGATTGTATTGAGGTTAGGATAGATTCCATTTCTAAAGAGCCAAGCACGCCTTGTGCTCTTTTAATAAAAGTTTTTGTCCTATAAAAAAAGAAGGTAACACTTACCCCCAATGAATCAAATTGAAATAATGTTGGGACAAAATACTATTAAATAAAATATTTCTATATCTTTGTTAAACCGAGGAAATAAATAATATTTTTGTAAAGAATTTGTACATCAAGTAACTCATACTTTCAAAGGAAAAACAATAGTTGAATATAATAAATACAAAAAAATTAAATATGAAATATGGACGAAGGAAAAAAAGTGGTAACCATTTGATTTAAATAAAATTTCAATCTTTTATGAATATATGAATAAATATTTTAAACTTAATTTATTCTAAAACTAATTATTTTTTTAAATTATACTTCTTCTTTTATTAATTGTTTTTTCTTTAAATTCGGCCCTGTCATTTCAAATACTTGAACCCGAGCCTCTTCAATGAAGAGTAATACCAGCGGTTGTGGCTATTGGGCTAACTAAGCCCAATGGTTTCTTCTTTTATTAATTGATTATTCGACGAGTCATAGTCTAAAACATAAAATTAGTAAATTGCATTCTTTAATGAATAATCAAATTGAAAGCGCGCCAATTAGTTCTATTAAAATCTTCCAGTCATTAAATCTTGTTAATTGAGCAAAGATTGTTAAAATACTTAAATATTACCAAAAAAAAATATGTATTTTTTTTTTATTTCTTACTAATTAAAATATTGCATGGATCATTATATCGGAAGCATAAATTATCAATAACTTATATATATATATATATATTTAGTATACAAAAATATATTTATTTATTTATCTGAATGAGTTTAAAATTTAGAAGTTAATATTTTACTTTGAATTCAAATAGTAAAAAAATTACATGGTCAATATTTTTCATGTATTTGTTTGTTACACTTATTTATATTAAAATATTTTAAGATTTGTTATTTAAATTACTAATTACTTTTTTTAGAAGAATAAATTTAAAATATTTTTCTAATTGATAAAGAACCTAAAATCAAATAGAGGTGCAAATATTTCAAACATGCTATAAGTTAGTGTTATTTAAGGGTACTTTTGCCCAAATATTAAACAAAAAATTTAATTAAGAGCTTGGTTAATTGTTATCATTCCAAATTCAGAGATAGGGTAAATGGGACATAGAGCCAAATTTAGTGGATGTTGTTGTATTTTATCTTTCTTTTATATTATCATATAATTTAAACTGTCACATTCAGAGGCGTAGATAGGGGGCGGGGGGCTTGACACCCCAAATTTTTTTGTCCCGTTTTTCGGTGGAAAAAAATTAAAAAAAAAATTATGTGTTTTTTTAAAGAGAAAAAATAATTGAGCTAGGGGGAAAATGAGGGGAAAAAAATTTGGGCTAGAGGTAGCCAGCCGGGCTGGCTACGCCCCTGGTCACATTCACAATAAGATTCACGTTACCAAAATATGGTGTTATCGTAATTGTTAGGTATTATGATGTAAATAAGTATTTTTTGTTCTTTTGGGGTTGTCAACTTTTATTGGACATCATTTGTTTGTACACTTTCCTTTTTTCACGGGACACAAAGATTGGGTAAAATGGCCTACATATCTAAATCTTTAGTAGATGATGGTTATCAATTGCATGCATTACATTGTTGATTTAACAATTTCCCTTACATAATTGATCCTATCTTGATTGTAAGTTTGTAGCCTATCTCTACATTGATAAACTTCTAATCCATGTCCTAATCCTTTTTGAGTTGTCAGTGCAAACAGCCAAATATTCAAGCATGCACCGACAGCATGTCAATCAATATTTGGATGTGTACTAGGTAAATTTTCGGGGTTAATGCAATAGCATGCAAACCACGTCAGACAGTTAAATCGCACTAGACAAGCCCTGCGCGACAGGCACGACGACCAAGTGTTGCAGATGTGAGAATTCAAATTTGAGACCTTCCGGCCTCAACAATCCGGATAGATATTTCATGTTCCACATTCTTGTTCCATCTCCAATTGTATTGTATTTAATGAATGACACTTGTATACGATAATATCATAATTGTACACGTGTCATTCATAAAATAAAAATCGAACAAGAGATTTGATCCCTAATAATCCGGCCTACACCACTAGGTCACCCCGAATCCGATTAGTGGCACCCACATGTTTGTTGTGCTCACATTGGATAGACAGAGATAAACATAAATTTACCATCATGAATCAGCATATTTTTACTATGAACATGTACCAAAATTCGAATTTCGACACATAATGATTTAACTAAATAAATAGCTTCAACTATTGAAGTAAAAATGTGACACGAAGCATTGACTTAAAAAAAAAATTGAAAGTGGAAAAGGGAACATGATAAAATGAGAAAAATGATTACTAGTAATCCTCATAGGTTTAATTTGACATAATACAAAATGAATGTGCGCTAACAACCCATCGATGCGCATAACCTATTGTCTCCATGGGCATGATGATGGGGGATTGTCACGTGGCGGTCCAACCCATCACGGCCGGCTTAGTGGCACTTAACCTACTTGCCGGTTTACCATTGGTTCATGTGAAATCTCCAAACCACCAATCATATTCTTGCTCCCCATTGTCTCATTACATGGAGTGGTTGATTTCACATGCATATAGATAATTAGTGGTCAAAAATGATGCATCACATAAATGCCATACATATATATCTAAAGTGTGGTCACATTAAAAGGGTTTTGGGGGTTAGCAAGTAGAGGTAAAAGTTGACATACGTGTTATAGGATGCTCCCAAGTGATCAACTTTTAGATTAAAGAATTGTCTAATCCTAAAGTATTTTAAACACTATATATAAGATGGGTTTAACCTTTATCATTACTTTAATAATGGTCGGTTTAATTCCTTCTAGAAAGCATGTTAATTAAAGATTAGGTTTTCACCCACAAATAGGGCTGAAAACGAATTAAGTAGAGCCGAAGATAATAATGTTAAAATTTGTTTGAATTTTTATCAAACGTCAAAAATTATGTTAACGTTCAGCTTGGTTTAAGTTTTAGTCAAAAATTATGTTAACGTTCAGCTTGGTTTAAGTTTTAGTTAAGCTAAACATGAATCGATCTCGAGTAGTTTGATATTTTTATACATATTATATTTTTTTTACTAATCGAGTCGAACTTGAGCCGAGATTTATATTTTATCGAACCAAAAATTGTATTCGAGTTTGGTTCGTTATATTAACAAATCGAGCCCAAACGAGCTATTAACAATCGATTTCGCGTCGAGTATCGAGTACTTTGGTTTGATTTTTACCCTCATTCATAAATGAGGACTCGGATAGAATTCTCTGTAAGGGGTTTCGCCTTCTATTCCACTGCACGTATAACTACGACATGTGTAAAAAAATTCATATTAATTTCCAACCATAAATCAAACATAAATTGTGAGGTTTTAATATGATATTTTTTATACATGTGGCAATTATTCATGCGATGAAATAGAATAGGAGATGAAACATCGTTTTGAACATAGGATCACACTCGATGTGGACTAGACTTTTTTTTTTTTTTTAGGAAAGATGTGGACTAGACTTAATTACTAGTTCCTATATCAAATTAAAGCCCATAATCTTAGGAAATTGAGTGCAAAATCTAATCCCAAATTATTGCACTTGCAATTTTTAATTATTTTTTAATTATATGCTTAACTGGAATCTTGATTTGGACATTGATGGGGAGATCCCTTTGAGGTTATACCATGCTTTGTTGTCTAATTGAAAGACTTTTGCTTTTCACTTTTGTGGTCCCAATTGGGGAATTGGTTTGAGAAATTGAAGGCCATGAGGGATGGGGTGAGATTATACATAGATTTGATTTGAGGATAAATTTGTTTTTCTCCACTTTTTGGTTGGGAAAAAACAAGAAAATGAAATAAACAAATAATAATAATAATAATAGAAGGAAAAAATAGCGTCAATTAACTACAATCCTCGTCTTCTCCTAACCTTTCCACCTGAACTCCACTAGAGGACACAAGAAAACTCACTCCAAAAAAATAGTATCCCAGTAATTTTTTAAGAATATAAAACCAAAATTACGTAGTCCACAAAAAATTGTGGAGCATATAAGCATAAAGATTACAAGATTTTCTAAAATCTCCAAGCGTGGTATTTCCACCCCTATAAGTGGGTTTTATGTTTTCTCCCACACTCGAACATATGACCTCTAGGCCAAGTATTACGTTCCAAGAGTGCGAATACCACCAACTGACTAATTACTGAGTTCTAAGATTGTGAGGACTACCAAGTGTGCTATCTCAACTGTACTCGCTCTTACAACTCATCAGTACTTGACCTGGAGGGAGAACGGCATAAAACTTACTTCATGAGAAGTCACACTCTTAGAACTCAGGACCTGTCACACTCTTAGAACTGAGTATTTGAGAGGTCCTGAGTCCGAGTTTGAGGAAAAACGTGAAACTCACTGGTGAGAAGTCTATAAGCACAACGCGGATGGAAAGCCCGAGAAAAAAGGCCGCCACGGTCATTACAATTCTTAATTCATTTTTCTACAATATATTCTACGTTTTTTCAAGTTTTTTCTGTGCTCGTTCTCCCAAACACACTTGTGCACAACACCCAAAATGCATCCGAACTGTCTCCACACATAAATATAAGACTAATAATATATTATTTTATAATGGTGGGATATTGAAATGATAAGTGTATACCCATAGCCAAAACAATGCGGAGACAAACACTTGTTATGACTGCTGAAAGATTTTGGTATTGGATTTCTGTCATCTACAAAACAATAAACTATTTGCACCCTTTAATTGAAAAGTTGTGCTTATGTTTTTCCTTTTTAAAGCACAATTGTTCCCTTTTGAAATTAATTTAAGATTGATAGCCATCACTCTGCCCCCCTCACCTTAATTTCTTTCACGGAATAATACTAATTTTGTTGTCTTTCAAGGACAAGAATAATATCTCTGCATAATCAGACTAAATCTAACTCAAGTACTGACCCAAACTCACAAGATTAAATTTCTTTTCCACATAGACAAAAAAATCCCATGGATATGTATTAAGCTCATATTACCATTTTACCCTCGCTAGTTAGCTAAATGACAAGGATGGCCCAAGATCCGGTGTTGTGTATTCGGGTCCCGACCCGAGCTCACGAATCAGATCGCCCCGTGAAGTTCTATCGTTGGTCTAATCCTTGATGTAAGAGGAGAGCTTAGATGATCTTGACACGCGTGAAAGCGAAGCTAGCTAGTAGAGGCTCTAAGGTCAAACCTATAAATACTACGAGTTTCATCGCGACAGGTATCTCATAATTAATTGTTCACTTCGCTCTTGAGTTCCAAACGATCTTACAACTCAGATCGACTTTTAAGATCGAATGACCTTAGTTGGGAGTCTACCCTCTTACGCATCCTTCGAATTAAGTATCAGGCTTGTGGCGAAACGACACAACCTGAAGTATATCTGATTTATTCACCCAAATCACTCATGTAAGAAAATCATGGGTTTTGAATGGATGTTTTAACAATTTAAGTTACGCGTTTACGGACAAAACAAAAAAAAAAAAAAAGAAAAGTTGAAAATGATATAGAAACGTAGGGGTGGGCATCGGGTCGGGTTTTCGGGGTTTCGGGTCGGGTACCCGACTATGTCGGGTAGCAAATTTCGGTACCCGAAACCGAACCGAGTAGGTCGGGTACCCGACTTTTCGGGTACCCGAAAAGTCGGGTACCCGCCCTGTCGGGTTTCGGGTACCTGTTTTTTATTTATTTATTTATTTTTTTTTTATAAAAACCTGTAGGCTTTTAGTTTTTACAGCTTCAATGAATTATGAACCACTGTACTGGAATAGGAAAAATGGCCAAATCATTCATTGCTTGAAACACACTCCAAAAATTGCACAATCCTGTGGTTGTTTTTTTTATAAAATCCTTCATTGCAAAATTGCCAAAAAATTGCACAAATTACACAAAAAAATTCACAATTTAAAACAGAAATTAACAACATAATTAAAATTTGAGATAATTTTTAATGAGCCCATTCGAATTTACACCAGAAATTAAAATAAAAAAAACTCATAATTTTCGAATTTTGATTATAAATAAGTAGGGAAGAGAAAGAGAAGGAGAAGGGGAAGAAGATTACCTGCCGCGCCGGGAATCGCTGGAGGATGGATGTGCCGCCGGCGTTCGCTGGCGCTGCTCTCCATCTCTATTTCGATTTTCTCCTCTCCAAACCCTAATGAGGTTTGTGTAATTGTGTTTGCAGAGTCGCAGACAAGCAGCACAAGGAAGCAGTATCAGTTTTTTGTTCTTATTTCATGGTCAATTAGTCATGAGTCAGTCAAATGGGGAGGCTAGTCAACATAAGTTTTTTTTTTTTGACGGGTACCCGATCGGGTTATACGGGTTCCAATTAAGGAACCCGATCCCCGAACCGACTTTTTAAAGTCGGGTACCGGGTTACCCGAACCCCATTTTTTAAAATACCCGACCCGATCGGGTAATTTCCGATCGGGTCGGTCGGATACCCGAAAACCCGACCCCGAATGCCCACCCCTATAGAAACGTGTTTGTTGGCAGTGTAAAGTGAAGAAAAGAACATAATCCTGATGGTCCATATGTTGGAACAAATGGTCTCAAAACTATGTCAGCATTTAGGCAAAGATTTGAAGGAACTTCAACTTTCCTAGCTAGCTTAGGCCATTGGGCATTAGGCATAAAAGAGGTCCCAACACCACAAAAAATTATGGCAAAAACACGATTTGCATTGTAACTTCACGTGTCCTATGGACCTTTTGAGAGCTGAAAACATACAAAGGAAGATCTCTCAATCCCTCTCATCCAATCTGCAATCAGATACGCAATTCAGATGCCCTATGTTTGTTTTTTATGGACAAACAATGGTTTCCAAAGGAATAAAACACACCATATCTCAAATCATCGTGTCTAAATAAATAGTATGGGTTTATTTACAAAAATACCCCTGAGTTCAGTCGAATTATCGAAAAAACCCAACTGTCAATTTGTCAATCTGTCATTCAAAATTACATATACCCTACCCTTGATATTTGTTTCTGTTTTACAAATTGTTCCCTGAAAAGAGGGGTACTTTTAGATTAATGCAAACATCGAGGGAGTGTTTTGTAATAGTTTAAGGCTCCATTTGGATTGACAGATTTGAAACTATGGATTGGAAAAAATCGTTCTACAATGGATTGGAAACTATTTTTGAAGTCATTTTCTGAGAATTTCAAATTTTCCTTAACTATAGTCATTTGAAAGCTTTCTCTCAAATCCTTTATCCAAATCCAAATCCGCCCTTCCAAACGGGACCTAAGAAAGATCGTTTGTGATTTTGAAATATGATGGGGTTTTTTGCAATTAGATAAAACATGAGGGACAGTTTTTGTAATTATCCTAAAAGTAAAAAAAAAAATGGGGTAGCATGCCATCCACATTCCTTAAATGGTAAGATCATCCTTAACATGGTAAATGAGGAAGAATTAAACACAATCTTATTGTCTCTTTAATGGAAAAAGTGGAATATATGGTGTCAACTGTGTGAAAAAGCAAACAAGATCTATGAAAATCTTTTCTTTCTTGTGACTTTTTATTTTCTTTTTCCCCCTCTTCAACTTGGCAAAACAAAAAAAAAAAAAAAGACCTATAAAAAAGAAGATCTTCTTCACAACTATATATCATCCCCACCCAAAGTAGCCAGTCTTCATACGGATTCTTAACACTGAAGATAGGTTGACTCTTGCACCCCCAAAACTTCTTTAAATTCCCCTCCATTCTTCAACTCTTTCATCCCACATCCCCAACTTTTGCTTTTAACTCAACAAAAGAAAAGGGAAAAAAAACCCAATAATTTCCCCTGTTTCTAGAAGCCAAGAAACTAACATGAGACACCAGAAATCCTCCATGTCCTATGTGAAACAAAAAAATATTCTTTTAACAAGAAACTTCACAGTTTTGTTGGTAATATGTTGCATGGCTATCAAATTAACCCTCTGTTTTTCAAATTTCCCATCTTTACTCAAAACAGTTCATATCCAGGGCCATTTCAGTTTTGATGGGAATGAATTTGCAGCAACTGATTTTGGCAACCAGTTTCATTTTCTCCCATGGGCAGTTTTACATCCTAAAAAAGTATCAGATATAGCTACAACTATAAGGCATGTTTGGCAAATGGGACCTACCTCAGGGCTAACTGTTGCAGCCAGGGGACATGGTCATTCCATCCAGGGACAATCACAAGCTCCACAGGGGATTGTGATCAACATGGAGTCACTCAGAGGGCAAGAAGTAATGCAGGTGCATAAGGGTAAATTCCCTTATGTGGATGTCTCTGCAGGAGAATTGTGGATCAATATTTTGAATGAGTGCTTGAAACACGGGTTGGCGCCGAAATCTTGGACCGATTATTTACATCTAACGGTCGGGGGGACGTTGTCGAACGCCGGGATTAGCGGCCAGGCGTTTCGACACGGCCCTCAAATAAGTAATGTTCGCCAGCTTGAGGTTGTCACAGGTGTGTACTATAAAAAACTGTCCATGTATTGAAATTTGAATGTATGAACTCCAGTTATCTTTCAAAATTACAAATATCCCTCTTGACGATGCATTGAGGGTGCAATTTATAATTTTAAAAGATAACTGGGTTTTTTTGTAATTAGGCTGAACCTCAGGGGTGGTTTTTGTAATTAACCTCTAAAAGTAACACAGGGTCCAATTAGTGTTTATGTTATTAATGAATAAAATTATGATCTTGAATCAATATTGACACAATTATGGACTGAAATTAATGCAGGAAAAGGAGAAGTGGTGGTTTGTTCAGAGGAGAAGAATGCTGACCTGTTTTATGGTGTCCTAGGTGGGCTTGGCCAGTTTGGTGTAATAACAAGAGCAAGAATCTCGTTAGAGCCTGCACCAAAAAGGGTATTAAAAATCTCCAATCCTGCCAAAGATAATTGTTTTATTATTTTGGAATTATGGAATAGCAGTAACAGTTAATTAATGAACTTGTAATTGAACTGTTTTACAGGTGAAGTGGATTAGGATTCTTTATTCAGATTTCTCCACTTTTGCAAGAGACCAGGAGCATTTAATATCTTCAGACAACACTTTTGATTACATAGAAGGTCTTGTAATAGTGAACAAAACTGGTCTGATAAATAACTGGAGATCATCTTTCAACCCACAAGATCCAGAGCAAGCCAGCCAGTTTGTATCAGATGGAAGGACACTTTTTTGCCTGGAACTGACAAAAAACTTCAATCCTGATGAAGCTAATAAGATAGATAAGGTGAGAATTAAGAATAATTACAAAAACTACCCACAGGTTTTTGAAAATTACAAACAAAACCCATAATGTTTGATTATGTATTACACAACCAGCATTAGTACTGATACGATAAAAAAATACAAGAAAAGAGACCTAATATTTGTGTTTTTTTTCTTTTACCTATGCAGGAAATTAAGACATTGTTATCTGAATTAAGATACATCCCATCAACACTATTTGTTACAGAAGTTTCATATGTGGAATTCTTGGACAGGGTCCATGCAGCAGAACTGAAACTAAAGCCAAAAGGGCTTTGGGATCTTCCACACCCATGGCTCAATCTTCTTGTCCCAAGAAGCAAAATACACAGCTTTGCTCGAGGTGTTTTTGGCAGCATTTTAACAAACACAAACAATGGCCCAGTTCTTGTCTACCCAGTCCACAAATCAAAGTAACATTCTTGACTTTTTGTGTAAATTAAATTGCAATTTAGTCCTTTAACTTTAGAGGTGTCCCAAAATTTAGTCCTTTTTAAATTGTATCTTTAAACGTCAATTCACCGGTTTTCAATTTGCCGGGAAATTTTTCGAATCTCCAGCCAAAATTGGAGTTTTTCCTAACACCTTATAAACAACTATATCAGCGAAAACTCTAATTTCTGGCCGGATATTCGAAAGTCTCAATTGAGTGCGCCCACAAACAATGTTTTGGGGAATTTTGAAATTTTCGATGAATTGAGGACTAAATTTGAATTTTGAAATATACAGGGTGATTTTGACATGGGAATTTTTTTAAAAAAAAATACCAAATTGATTATAGCCCTATAACTAAAGGATTAAATTGCAATTTATCATAACTAAGTAATCCAAATAAATCAATGTCTAGAGCTCAAAATCAGTCCACTAACTTTCCTCATTGTATTTTATATTTTTCAGATGGGACAACAGAACATCATTTGTAACACCAGATGAAGAAATATTCTACCTGGTGGCATTTCTTCCCCATGCAGTCCCCTTGTCCACAGAAGACAATGGCTTACAACATTTGCTGAATATAAACAAAAAAATCTTGAATTTCTGTCAAGAGGCCCATTTGGGAGTAAAGCAATATCTGCCTTATTACACCACACAAGAAGAATGGCGGGCCCATTTCGGGCCGAGATGGGAAACCTTTGTACAGAGGAAATCAGCTTATGATCCTCTGGCAATTCTTGCTCCAGGACAGAGGATTTTCCAAAAAGCCATATCCGTTTTATGACAGACAACTTGGGAGATTTACAAAAGGGAACGATAGTAGAATTTGCAGACACAGCCGTTTTACAGCAGCCTAAAAGGTTGTCGAAATCGAAATTTACGGGGAAAAAAATCGAGTTGGGATTAGTGTATATTTGGTATAAATTATTCAAAGTTTTAAATTATTAACAAGTGTAAATATGAAGAGGGGGATCAGATGTTGGGTAAAGTTCTATTGAGAAAAATAAAATAGGTATTAAAATATAGACAAATATATTGTTGGACTTTTTAATTTGATTTTTATTATAATTTTTAGTTCTAAACAAATTTTCTTCTTTTTTTTGGTTTTCTTCTTTTTTGCAATGTGATAATTGTAGTTTTTATAAATTATCGAAATAAAGTTACTCGTATAGAATTAAATGCAAATAAAATTATAAAATCAATAACTTTTTTTTTTTTTTTTGAGGGATAAAATCAATAACTTAGATAGTGTTAGTGAAGAGCTGTCAAAAGTCCGGGCTGGCCCGGCCTGGCCCGAGCCACTGGGCTTTTCGAAAAATCGGGCTGGGCCAAGTAGTAACCCGGGCCACAAAAATGGGGATCCCAGTCCGGCCTAAAAATGAAAATTACACTGAAAAAGTTGGGCTTTTCGGGCTAGCCCACCGGACCGGGCTTTTGAGGCCCGACTTTTTTCGGGTCTTGAAAAATAGAGCCCAGTCCATTAGAAAACCGGGCTGGTTCGGATCGGCCCGTCGGGCCGTGCCGGAATTGACTGTTACTGAAGAAAACACAAATGAATTTGTGAATTAAAAGTTTTTCAAAAATTAGTTTAAATTCAATTTTCTAAATATATTACAATAGACATGTGCTTGCTTGCAACGCATTATATATATATATATATACATACATATAATCAAAGTTAAATGTTCAGTATTGATTAGAAAAATAACTATTTGCAGTGATACTCCATTTCCTCAATAATGCAATGATTATAGTTAATCAGATATTACAAAATAAAACTCAAAAGTGTTACATTTGATCATTAAAAAATCTCAAGTAATGTCAATATTTCTTTAACAAAACAAGCATATAATAATAATAATAATAATAATAATAATAATAATATACCCTCCTTTTAAAATATATATTTTTTAATATTATCCATCCGCTTGTTTATTCCTATACTCCACATAATTTTGTTTTTTCTATGGTTTCTATGACTACTGCAATAAGGTTTTATAATTAAAAAAATCATAGCAAAAACATGTACAAAGAATCTAAAAATGAGTTATTTTTCTTTTATTTCCTCAGTTTATTAAGAAGCATTTATTTATTTTTTATATAAGCAGTTTTGGTATGAATATCTGATCTACATTTGTATTTTCATAAATAAATGCTTAAATGATGCGACCATAAACTGTTAATTTTCTTCCAAATTCCTACATGATATGCATACCCTCTTAATTATCCTTTTTTAATTTTCTTTTAAATTTTGAATGTTATAGTTCATTTGCTTAAATTAACCAGTAGGTTAACTTGATACAAATTATATTGAAAAATATAATATTCATTGACATAAGTAAGAAGAAAATGACTGTGAATAATAACTAAAAAAATGTAGTACAATATGTTTTGAAGGAAAATCGTAGATAATTTTGAAATGTATAAACACTTCAAGATTTAAACTTTAATTTGTGAATTATATCAAATTCCCTTAGTAGGTTAAAGATGATACTTTGATGTAACAAATTCCTTAGGTCCTCTGTTTTTGTTTTCTTTTTAATCTCAACTTGTAAAATTCAAAGTTAAAAATATATTAGTCTTGATTTCATAATGATTGCTCCAATACAGTTGTATTTATATATATATATATATATATATATATATTTGTTAACTATCAAAACATCGAATAACTAATAGTAATAAAGACCTAAATTTGTTCATAGATAATATCAAAAATCAAAAGATTTCTATCAGAGGATAGGGCCTAACCGGACAGCTGTAAACCAGTTCTAAAGGTTTGCAATATTTGTGTTTTTCAATAAAATAAATCTAACAAAATAGGATAAATTGATTGTCTAACTTACCTTCTTTAGGAAATCCCGAAAGAATTGTTTATAGAAGCTTAGTTCAATTTGTAATTTTATAACTTCTTTAGGAAATCCATGGAAATTGCGCTAACTTATTATGAGAAAGAAATTCCAAACATCAAGCTCTATTATCCCAACTAATCTGACCAGAAAACAATATAATTTCTGAATGCTTTTTATGCAACTCGCAAGATTGGAATTAACATATAACTTTTACGTTATGTTTGAATCTTGGATTTTAGTAAGAAAAAAACAAAAGAATAAAAAAATGAAGCACAAAGTATATCATTAAAATCCAAGAACCAAACATAGCATTAGTGACAAAACATTAGAAATTTAGAATTAATCAAGGATACAACTTCAACTACTAATAAAAATCATTTTGCCTATTGAAAACGGAATCTGCACACAGTACATGTTTGACAACATCATACAAAAAGTGCACCATAAAAGTTAACAACATACAAGATTGCATATGGTTTATACTGTTGCATGATATTAGAAAGTATAGGACTGCATACCTTGAGGATAAGTCACCACTTATTATTATTCTGTAGAGCATCTCTTCTCTAATCAGTTGTCGCTTTTGTGGTGACAGTATCAGACAATGTTGGTGAAATGGACACCAACGAGAAAGTCAAGAAACTCTCAATTCAATAGCAATTCAACGTCTTTTATCATTGCAGAACTGGAAAAATAAAAAAGAGAAAAAAAACTTAATAACCGACGGGCAATAGTAAAGTTAATTTTTGTGGTCGTCTTGCTTCAGAACATATCATTCCACAGAAACGATTAAGTCACGAATCACAGTTCAAAAAAGTAATGGGGACTTCACAAAAAAGAGAAGTAACTTTAACTCATAATCTTCCTCAGAACCAAAGGCCTAAAGTCCATGAACAAGATTTTCCACTACAGGAAGATACTTGACACAATTTCTAACTGAATATGTGCGGTTAGAATAGCTAGAAGATCGCACAAATAGTCGTCGTGTATACTAGTTGAGTTTACTGCATACCCAATCGGTTACAGTGGGTCGTATCGTATTTTCATTAAGAATTTACTATAACCTTGTAGGTATTTCACAAAGAAGTTTCAACATTTGATCATAGTTACTTGCCCGAAATAATTGTGAAATTTCTTCTAAAGTTAAACAAGTTTTCCATTCCTATTGACACTTAATCTAAAGCTGTCTATAATCAGTCCACACCAAAAAAATCAACTAACCCAGCATCCATTGTAGATTCTGATGAAAGTAGAAGGATTTAGATAGAAAGTAAAACATTTGGATCCTAAGAGTAAGAATGATAATACGCAAGCAATTACCACCAGTATAATCATAATGTACCAACAAAAGATTTCTAGGCTGCAATCAACTGGGCTTCTTCCTAGTCGGGGACATGACTTCATATATCAGCAAGATGCATGGATAAAGGAAGGCCATATAAATAGAGAAAAAAAACCTGCCGATCATTAAATTGTGATTCTTTCAGTATACGGTTCTAATTAGTTAAAGCCACATGATCTAACTGATTTGTAGGACATTTAAGTCATTATTGAAATATAATTGCTACTTAATAAGTATAGAAATAGGTGTACCGAAGAACTGAATCAAGAGAAGGCACCAGAAGATTAATGTGCTGACAAGCTACATGATAAATAAATCCAAAATAATGTGCATGATTGGGTGCCTATGAGCAAGCATCAGGTATTGTGCACATAAGGGACATGAAAAACCAAGGCACAAATGGAAAAAACAGTGTCATTGAGGTTGATATACATGCAATACGTAACATAATACCGGTTATTTTTTCTTACTTTTCAAAGATTCATAAATAATAACCGTTTCATATATCTATCAGATATTACAGATCAGGGATTTATATAAAGCAAAACGGCGCGCTCACAAATTAGGAATAATTGTTAAGAATTAAAGAATTGGAAGTTGGATTCCTTGCCTCAGCTAAAAGACATACCCCGAAATTGGAAATTATTCAAGGAACAACTCCAAGATCAGGCTCCAGAAGCATTACAATGCTAACAGCCAATAGGTATTTTGGTGCCTAAAGAAAGCTAAGAGATAGGCCAGTAATATTTGCTATGGTAACTCCTCAACCTGCCTGCCCTCCTGCAGTAAAAGTGATAATGACATGCCCAAGTTTCTATATAGGTATCAGCAGTCAATACAAATCCAACAACAAAAATGCCCTTATGAAGAAGAATGATTTATGTAAACTACATTTCTTGAGACAATTAAAACTCTGATATCGACCTACACACAGAGTAAAACTTGAAAATAGATAAAAGGGAGAGCGACGCAGACATAATTACATGCATAAGAATAGTCACCGCTTCTATAGTTTTTACACATTATTAAAAATGCAACGAAAAGCTGATGGGAAAGTGATGGGATAGGATAGATTATTCTTCATTACTTATTATCAGGATTTATCTTGCTTTTTAATTTCAAGAATTCATATCCCAGTAGGCTATTTCATATGCTCGTAACGATATTATAAAACAACTCCGGGAGTTGGGCGCTTTTGACAAATTGGACAGTTGGAAGTTCCTTCAGCAGCTAAAAGAGCATGTTTAGTTCAGTTAACATCCAACTTCCTTCAGCTCTTTGGTCCCACAACTTTCTTTTAACGTAAAACCAGATTTTCTATTGATATTAAATTTCAATGCAATTAACAATGACTTAAATCACACTTTCACTAGTATGATCCTACTTTAGGATTCTAGTCATTTTGCTTCACCATTTGTTCCTGTATCAAAGTTTAGTCAGACTACAGCTATCTATCAAACATTCTCTTTGGGAAAAGGTATGTTCTTGATATATATGATGACTACCTGTCCCCCAACAATTTCAAAATCCATATTTTCTAACGGATAAAACTGACAAAATCAACTCAAACCTAATTCACTCACTCATACCTTGAACTTTGGTCATAGAAAGCAAAAAATATATTATTCGGAACATGGATGGACATCAAATAAGGCACTTTATAAGTAGCCTACAATCAAAAAGAGCACTCAAGTGGTGAGACAACGAAACCTCACGATCCAGTTTGAAGCTTCAGCAAGGCCAAACTTTCCAGGATCATGTCACTAGGCAACATAGGATTTGAAAGCTAACCCAACAGCACACATCTAAATTCCTTTGATTGGCTCTTAATGTGATATCATTACACATGCCCAAGCTCTACATTACTTGTCCTGTTGACAATACATGTGTGCTCGATTCCTGCCTCATTCTTTCTTTTTTATGTGAAGCATCCATTGACATGACTGCTAATCCCCAAAAAGCTTGTACCTCCAAAGAGTGTTAACTGTATATTATATTTTAGTCATTTCGACAAACATATATTTCTCTTGTGAAATTTTGTACATAAATCAAAAAGGATGTTCTCTCCCTACAATTGGATCAGAATTCCCACATCAGTTAGACATTCATGGGAAAAAGGCTCTGTTATTTGACTATGAATGCTCTACATCTTTTAATAGAACTCTCAGACGTTTCCACTCCTGCCCCCGCAAGCAAAGAGGTTTCAAGATACCAGACGACCAAGTGAAAGTGAACAGCTCCAAGCAAATCTTCTAGAGAACCTTCCCTTTTCTTCTCTCTTCTTTCCCTTATCTCCCCGGTCCTCAACCGAATTTTCTCCATTTTGCTCAGTTGGTACCCTCCAGCGGTGGCTGGGCAGTGATCTTTGTGGTAGCGGGGGTAGAATTCGTAAGATGGATCGATAACTCTACAAGACAACCGAGCAGTGGTGGATTAACACCTCACTGAAAAATGGGGAGAACTAGAAAAGAAACGAAGGAACCTGTTTTTCTCGTTATTGCATACAAGGGAAATGTGACTGGCATGCCCAGCATTTTGTCTTACCATATACCACAAAGTAGTACAATAGTGGGTGCTAGGTGAGCTAAGTGAGCAATAGCAAATTTTGTTTGTTGCTAATTTATGTTAGCAAGAGTCTTGAAAAATAATTAGTCGGTTGCTAATTTATATTAATACGGGACTCATAAGAATAAAACCAACCTCACAATCTGCAACACGTAGCAACATCCGCGGCACTGCAACCAAACAGACACAGCTAGCAGGATCCATGTTTTTCAATGCTGCAACAAGTACCAATTGCTTAAAAGTATAGAATGCCAACTTATCATAATTCCCCATCTCTTTGAATATATTGCGCACGATAGTAGAAAATAAAGATAGGCATATAAATGTCCAAGCAAAAAACAAGAGTCAAATAAGGAAAATATGAGAATTTTTAAAGCAGCATTCACATTATTACCATAGTTTGTTAAAGGCTCAAGGCGCACCATGGAGCAAACCCTCCTAGAGCCTTAGGCGCTACGCGCAAGGCGAGGCGCGTGCCTTTCGCACATGAGGCGCAAAATTAACAAAAAAATTAAAATATATATAAATTTTGTTTTTAGACGACAAACAAGCAAATATAAGATTATAACTAGTTATATTTCATAAAACACATAATTCATGGCAATTCATAAGAGCAAGACGACCATCAAACACTTGTGTGTTTGATGGTCTTGCTTCTTGGGAACCCCAAAACCCGAATCTTCTATTTTTGTTTGTTTTAAACTAGCCCATAACTTAAATGAAACAATTGGTTACTTAAAGAAGTGTTAAACATCTTGAACAACTTTTAAAAAGTGTGAAAAAAAAAAAGATTTGTGTCAAAGGCGCGCCTTTTGTGCACTTGTGCTCAGGCAAAAGGCGCGCGCCTCTGGAGCATCGCCCGCCTTTGGGCTTCTGCGGCGCCGTGGCCCATGCTCTAAGCGTCTGGCCCCTGAGGTGCGCCTTTTACAACTATCATTATTAGCAACCAAAACTGGATTACAACTGGAAATAAATAGAATGTTGTCAACATGAAACAAAATTGCACAGTAATAACTGAAAATGTGTAATATAGCTTCAACCTCCCAAAAGAGAGAAAAGGATATCAATGTAGTCACAGAACGCAACACCCATTTCTCCAGCCATTGTTTTTTCTATCACCAACACCCTCCGCATCCCCCCCCCCCAACGACCTCCCTATGAAGTCCATTTAGTAACTGCTTCTTGCATGAATGATCAACCAGTATGGTAACTTCCAGAATCAATGCCAATCTATCCCATGCTTACCATGTTCACACACACACACAAAAACAAACAAACAAAGGCCAACCCATGCTTAGACACCTAGCAAGCAACTTAAACATATATTGAACTGACAAGGACAGAGTCACAGAAGTTAGGATAACCATTGGAAACTGATGTGCCAGTTTAAGGAAATTCACATTCCAACATAAAAAGTTCCATTTGCATTAGAGATGCTTCACAAGGCAGGCAAAAAAATTAAAAAAAAAAAGTTCATTGGGGAGGAAGAACGGAATATTGCCTCATACAGCCATAAAAGGGGAAAGAGCACTAAATTTTGTAAACCATGTAGAATTAATCATTATTGCTATAACAAAACAGTCTTGAGTAGGGAAAGAAGTTTTACATATAGATAGAAATCACTTTTTCCTCTCTTTTAAATTACGTTCCTTAGTATAAGAAGTTAATCATGTAGTTTAAGAACCTTGTTTGTCTTTCCATATAGAAAGTCGTAAATATAAATTACAAATTAAATAATTTGACTATAACAATATATGTAAAAGAATAGTACTTTTGGAAGAAACAGACACAAAGCGGACTTTTTTTATTTCGTAGAGAAAATCAACTAGGACATCCTTTGTGAGACAGGGGAGTAACAAATCAAAATTACTCTGGAAAAACAATCTTAGTTATTATATTACATATTCATTATATCTTGCGCCATATAGCGATTACTATCTCAAAAAAAGTATTTTCTTTCTTACCTATAGGAAACCTATATTTGCTTCAATCAAATTGGATTTTATAATTTCTGCATCGGCAATTCAATATAGATTGATACCCCATATATATGTTTCTTTTCCTGCCATCTCTTAGGAAGGGAAATAAAGCTTAAATTCATTATGCATACGCACTTGAGCTTTGAATTTCATTGAGTTCAATGTCAGTGGTTTTCAGGTAATGCTCTGTCACAGTATCTCAAATTAACTTGAGATGGCATTACAGTCATAAATTTATTACAATTGTTTACATACTCTTATTGTATCACTTTTTCATATTGTTTGTATGCTCTATCGCAGTATCTGAGGAAGCAGTGAATCAAACTAAACACTTATCATATCACTTTTTCCGAACACCATCCTAAACATGCCAAGACAATTCCTAACTTCCTCGGACACTTATTAGTCATAGAATTTAGTTAAGTTCTGTTTCTAATATGAGTCTATTGAGTAGAAAAATGATAGTTGTATCATTGGCAGAATTACACTCGGATTACCATCAGAGAGGACTCACAGCTACATTCAACAAACTTAAATGTGGGTCCAGCTTTATGCTCGTGTATACATCGTTCAAAATGAGGTGTTCTCCATTTCGTTATTTGTAAAAATGATATAGAAATGGTATTCATGTGTTCAATTAGTTCTAGATGTTGGAGAATATCAAAAAACAACTTTTATTTAGGAGTTCTGTACATAAAGAAAATTAAAATGTTTCGATTTCAGAAACATCATTTTTAATGAAAGAGAATACTAAAAGTTTTTCTTCACTTCTGCATTTATATACATATATATAAGATAATTATTTCCTTTTCCAGCACAGGCAAATTAAAGATGAAAAGTATTATGTATTATCCAATATTAGCAGACTTACTTGATAAAGATGACCTAATGAAAACATTATTTTCCTGCACACTCAAACTACTCTAACAAAATTGTTTTATCTGCTTATTATGAGTTCCTTAATGTTATTGACCCTAACAAGAACATCACTCGAAAAGACCTCGACTCTTTTCTTTCGCAATGTCCGAAAAGGTTTGTACAACAGCATTTCTAACATCTTAGAGCATGTTGGGAGCACTTATGAAAAAATCCATTTAGAAAATGGACTTCTTAATAAGTGACTTTTTAAAAAGCCTCTATGACTTCTTTAGAATGGACTTTTGAAGGAGTAACTTATCCAAAAGTCCATTCTAAATTAACCACCAAACATCAATTATTATTGAAATGGACTTATAGATCCAAAAGTCCATCTCAAAAGTGCTCCCAAACAAGCACTTAATTATAGCTCCTCAATTTGGTCTTGTCCATTTTGACAAATAAATCAGAGAAAGATGGGTTTTCCTTGAACTTCATAGAAGTTCACAAACTGAGATCAGATTACTAGAGTCCAATGAATCCCAAGTTTTTAATTTCACATATAACAATCACCATAACATAAAAATAGAGTGAATACGCCAAAGAATGAAACATTATCCATGAAGAAATATTGTGGAGAAAATCATCTCATCCCATGATTAGCATATTTTTAGCCACACCAAAGGAAAAACTCAAGAAGCAATGAGTGTTAACTATAGTTGTGAAACAACAAATATATAGGAAGGAGTAAGTCAACCAAACACTAGCCATTATATCCTAAAATCACTTTTTCCATGCCCTGTCCTAAAGATGCCAAGACAATTCCTAAATTACTTAGCAGCTTATTAATCATTCGCACTCAATTAAGTAATGTTTTAATGAGTCAGTTGTGTTTAGAAATGATTAACTATATCATTGACATATTACACTAGAATTACTATCAGAGATCACAACTACATTCAGTAAAATCCGCTTCTATTCTTCTGAATCCAGTTGTACTTCTTATAAGCAAAAAACTACATTCAGTAAAATCAATATTATATGAACTTCCGATCAAAAAAAATATTATATGAACTTAAATGGGGCTAGCTCTATATTCATGCATAAAATATGGCACTCAAAAAGAGGTGTTCTTGAATTTTTATTAAATCGTAAAATTAAGATAAAAGTACTCATCCATGTGTTGAATTTGGCTTAGATGTTTGAGTATCTCTGTTTCCAACTTTATAGAGTTCATAAAGAAAGATCTGTTTCAGTTAATTACAAAAACAAAATATTTCATTCCAGAAACATGAATTGTTGTTATATGTCGTGCTGCTATGAGGTAAGGTAACTATCACTTTACTGCTTCATAACTATACAAGTTGGAAGTTGCTTCAATTCCCAGCTTAGGCATCATGATGTCTCAAACATAAGAACAGAAACTTCTGCAAACAAAATGGAAAACTTATTCCATACCACCCAGTTTCAGCACACTTACTTGGTACACATGAACTGCAATAACAGACTTCTTTCCTGCAAAAGACAAACTACTTAACAAGAATGGTAATCTTTTTTTATTTATGAGTTCGTTGATGTTAGTGATCCTAACTGGACACATCACTTGAAAAGGCCTTGAAGCATTATTTTCTTTGGCAATGTCCCAAAAGATTTCTACAACAGCATTTTAACAATCTGGACAATTTAGCTCCTTAATTTGGCCTTCTCATTATGACATAAAAATAAGAACACGGTTTTTAGCTCCTTAATTTGGCCTTCTCATTATGACGAATAAATCGGAACACAGTTAATAAGTTTCCCAATTTAAATCGTATTATTAGAAAATCTTCCCTTCCACCTCATACAGCAATCAAATAACTAAAATCCATAACTCGAATCCTATTCACTGATAATCAATGAACTGCACAAGACTGCAAAGAAATCAAGTCCGTATAATATATAGTAATCACCATCACATCACATAAAAAAGACAGCAATTTTCTACATCAAACATATGATACATTATTTAAGAAGAATTAATGCTAAGAAAATCATCTTATCCCATGGCTAGCAATTTTTAGCCATAATAAAAGGAACAACCCCATTAAATGATCGAAAGAACATCTGAACTGGATTACAAAACTAACAACAATGGGTTTCCTTCTCCAAACTTAAAGAAAATCATGTAGTAGTACTAGTTCGAATTAAAGCTACACAATTTTCCCTTGCTTTTCAACTAACCTCACAAAAATTTCAATTAAACGTCTTTACCCTTGTTGGGATCACTGAAGATTCGGACCCCAGTCTGCGCTTGACGCTGCCTAGTCCTAGCTGGCAAAATGTTGTCCAAATCAACCTCAGCAAGCGGATCATCCTCGAAATCACTCCCATCAAGTCCATCTGAGAAATCACTGTCAGAATCATCACTCGAGTCATCATCATCGTGGCCGTCGGAATCATCATCGTCAGAGTCCTCAAGCATTTTCCCCTTTCCTTTGTCGGCTATCATAATCCCTTTCCCTTTTCTGTCGACAATTTGGGCTTCCCCATTCACATCCTCATCTCCATCTTCGTCTTCTTCAGCATTATAGTCTTCTTCGTCGTCATCGTTTTCCTCGTCTTCCTCTTCCGCAGCAGCACTGTTGTTTAAATGTTCATCCAATTCAGCCACATTTTCACAGGGGGGGAGTGAAATGGAGCCGTTTTTCCCGGAGGGAACATCGATTTTCTGCCTCTTATGGGAATCGGATTCACCCTTCTCCTCTTCTAGCGATTTGCTAATGGAACTTGGGAGATCGAGCTTGCGTTTTTCGGGGAATTCAGCTCCTTCATCAACTGTTTTTACGTCCGCCATTGATGGTGGGGTTTGGGGATTAGGGTTTTTCGACTCACAGTCGCATATTAATATTGTACAAGAATATGTTAGACTATAGATATATGTGAAAATGTTTTGTATTGCTGGTTTAATGGTTTTTTCATGTTGTAGAAGCCCAACCCGTTTAAACTTTAAAAAAAATATATATATATATATTAGAATCAAATTATTTTAGTCCGTTTAAATTCGAGTTTTTTTGCCCCCGAGTGTTGTTAGCCTAAAACTCATTAAGGCTAGCTATAATTTAACCAAACTAGTATATCAACCGTGCGATGCACATAATGTGATATAATAAATTATTATATAATTTTGATATTAATAAATTTACATATTGTAGGAATTGTAATGAGGCGGGACATGATGGGTATCACAAGACTTAGACCTATCATATTATTTGAACGGAGAAAGGGATGTAGGTTGATACGTCCTGGCCCGAACAAAATAATTTATGATTTATTAAATAATAGTTATTACAATAATTTAATACTTTCTTATAACATATTATGTTAAATATCCAACTATGAATTAAAATTTAGAAAAATGAGGAAAAAAATAAAATGATTACATAATTTAGAAAAATAAGAAAAATATAAACTAATTATATATTTTAAGAAAATGTATACATCTATTAAAAACACTTGTTGAGTTGTTTATAACTTTATAAATTGTATGCTCACTTAATAATTTTCACAACTAATTAAATTGGATCAATGGAGATAGTTTAAATTTATATTAATAAATATTATACATGTATTTTAAAAAATAAAATCAAAGTCCCATTTGATTTATAAATAACTACACCATTCCACTTAAATAATGATTGTTTTAAATAAAATATCTAAAAGAAATGAATAAACAATTTTTGATTGTTTGAGTACAAACCCATATACATCCATATCTATCTTATTTCCATAATCATTGTATAGTACAAACTTGAATATATGTAAATCTCATTTATCAATATTTAAATTGAATATATCTTTTTATTGATTTTGTACTATATATTATATTTATTTACATTTTTTCAGGTTGGTTTTGAAATCTTAATTTTGTTCTCCAGATTTGTATTGTAATATTAGGACCATATAGTATACTGTTTGAATTTTATATTTGATAATTACCAGATATTTGGTTGTACTTATCTTGCAATAGTTATGATTTTTATAAGAAATTAAACAAAATAATATTTATTTTTGTGGGAAAACTAATTTTAGTAACTATTAATTATTTTATGAGGGAATAGTAACTATTAAATTTAGGTTCATATTATGGCTAAAATTCTACCAATTATAAATTTGTGAAAATATAAGGAAACTCATTCTACTCAAAATAACAAATTTTAATTATTTAAATTAAGAAAATATAAAAACTGCATATTTTGTTTTACATTGATCATTAGAATTTACCCAAATTATGCTATGATAAAAAATAGATTTACCAAAAATAGGAAATTATAATTGTTATAACTTGGAAAGTATGATGTATTATATAATTTAATATTCTACACTATTGTTTTTATTTATTTAAATAGTCTTAGATTTTATTTGATAATTTTTAAATTCTTAGAACAATTGTAAATGTAATTTGATTATTTGTTACTTTATCCATAATTTATTTTTTTGTTATAATAATTTTTATTTTTTATTATATGATTTTAAGACTTATCAAATAAATTTTAGATTAATTGATAATTTTAAGGCTTTATTTCATAATTTTTATTTTATTTATATAATTTTGTGAATTCTTGGATAATTTCAGTACTGATTATTTTATAGATTTCATTTGCTTGTTTTTTTAATTTTTAAGTTGTGTGTGCTTTAAGTTCTTAATTTTTATTTGATCAGTTTCATCAAATAATGTTTAGATTTATTTTGTACTATTTTCATCATTAAATAATTTTTTTACATTACAAATTATATGAAAATAGGAAATATTGAGTTTTTAAATTAAGAAAATATAAAGATAGTTGTCAAAATAATTTTACTTTAATAATTAGAGCTTACCAAATTAACCTCACAGTAAGAATCCGATTTACTGAAAATAAGATTTTTATTTTTTTAAATTTGGAAGGTTTAACTCAGTTGTCAAAATAATATTATCTTAATCATTAAAACTTACCCAAAAAATCTTAGCATTTTTATTGCAAGTTGTTGACAAAATTAAATTACCATTTTTTATTACTCAATATTTTTTTTACTAATAATTAAATATTTTCTAGATTTAGAAAGGTGAAATGGGCGGAAAAAATTTCATACTACTATTTATAGTGACTCTCTCTTTATATATATATAGACTAGTCTGTTAGCCAATCATTGTTTTAAAAATATAATATTGTTATTTTCAGGAAACTAAAAGTACATTTACAGATTGTGTGCATTTTAAACACACTTTAGATTGAAGAGGTGCTTGTCAATTTGTAACAATTTTAAAGCGTGGGCTCGATCATGTCGGAGTCTCAATAATAGAATTACGCGGATCAATCTTGTACTCAAGTGGTAGAGTCTTATATTATAAGTGTGATTGACCCATATTCAATCTCATACGAGTGTGTGTCTCCTCGCCTATTATCCCCTTTATACTAAAAAAATAATAATAAAATTGCGGTTAAATTCAGGCATTGTTGAATTAACTATAATTTATCCATCCAATTGCTCCTCTAGAGTGTAGATAAGGTTTACAAAAAATAAGCCCCTTCGTTATATCTAACAGTCGTTGCCAATCAAGCTTATTCTTCATGTGATTTCAACAGCAAAACATTGACAAAACACATGCATCCCCACCACCAAGATCCCTTGCAACCATCTACTAGGTTGTAGGACGTCCCTTAAGTGGTCATCGAGTTAGTATCCCTTGGTCATCTGACATGCCTTTAGATTTCCCCATAAGAGTCCACCTCACCCACAGAAGAAAGCATCAGATGCAGCCTTGTCCTTGCCCAATATACGGTTACGAGCTACACTGGTGAATAGTTTCCTTCAAATATGAAGCATCTATGTCGTGTTTGAGTTCCTACGACAAACAGAAGTTGAATTTGGTGGTGGATCGGAGTCCTTGATGACAATTGGGTTGTCCGGGCAGCCATCCTCCATCAGCTTACTGGTATCATTTACATCAATCGTTTTCACCGTCTCTAATTCGTCAGATCCTTTGAATATATATTTGATGTTCTTCTAACGACTTTCGCCTAGAATGAAATACTTTCGTGTTGGCATATTTGATGTTCTTCTAACGACTTTCGCCTAGAATGAAATACTTTCGTGCAAGTGGCCAACGCTGCAAATTGAGATATCTACATAATAGCAGAATGTTGAAATAAATTTGATATGCATAATACTTCCTGTATATCAAAATAAAAGCTCCTTTCTTAAGTATAAAGTCAACCTGTTTAAATTTTTTAAATATATATACATATATTTTCATATTTTATAATTTTTAGTGATATTCAAAATTCAAGAACTATGTTCAGGTTAACCATGTATACATAATATAATGTGTTGGAAAACTTACAAATACTACCCTTAAATTTTAGTGTAATAAAAAAAAATCAGGTATCTTTCAAATTACAAAGATGCACTTATTGTTTTATTTTGCAAATTGCACCTATTAAGGAGGTATTTGCAAAACATACACAAACCTCAAGGAGATAATTGCAATGCTTCAAAGGAGTATTTATAATTTTGCAAGATGATTGATTTTATTTTTTTATAATTAGACTAAACCTGAGGGGTAGTATTCATAATTTACCTTGATATGTTTGATGGATCTCATGTCTTTTTGGTCCCCTTGCAAGTGATCATACTAGGCAATTCTTCTCCCCAAGGGCTAACTCGTGTAATTTTCAATACAGAATCATGGCAAGCACAAGTCTTTCATAAGCAGCTTATCAAGGAGTTCAAATGCAGGCAATAGCTTCCTCTCTGTAAAAACCAAATCAATTACTATACTCCATGTAAAAGGCTCTGGTTTAAACCCCATCTCCACCAACCCAAACAACAGAGTAGCAGCATCATTTGCATTTCCAGCCTCACAAAGACTAACTAATAACTCATTCGGGACGTGCGAAAATGGGGCAGAAAACCCCTATGCAGCATCAGAATCAATAACTCCACTGCCTTCTCCAGTTCGCCTTCTTTGCACAAAAATTTAACACAATTCTATAACTAGCCTTGTTAAGATAAACACCATCATTGGGTAGTCTCTCAAGCATGTTAAGAGCCTCATAATATCTATATTCCCTACAAAATCCACCAAGAATCACATTAAATGTTACCTCATCTGCTCTGCAGTCATTTTCTTTCATCTCTTTAAGCAGCTCAATAGCTTCATCTGTTCTGCCAGCCCTACACAAGCAGTTTATTAAAGTAGTGTAAATAACGGTATCAGGCGTCAAGCCGACACCTTTCATCTCGATAAAAATTTCCTTGGCTTCCTCAAATTTTCCATCTCTACAAAGCCCATTCATTAAGGAAGAGTAGTTGAATGCATTGGGATTGCATCCATTTTTCTTCATAAAATCCATTATCTTCCTGGCTCTATCCGTTTTCCCTCCACGACAAAAGCCATTGATTAAGAGATTGTAAGTCAAGGCATCCGGCACTATCTGATGCTTCGAGACCATTTCCTCAAACAGATTAATTGATTCTTCTAGTCTACCATTTCCACAAAGACCATCTATTAGAGTTGAGTACGTGATCAAATTCGGGCATGACATTTCAGATTTCTCCATCTCTTTCACCACTTCAAAAGCGGATTCTAGATCTCCTTTCTTACAATGATGTTTGACCAAAATGTTGAAGATGCATGTATTGGGCTGCAAGTGAAAGTCCTTTCGAGTACTCAAGAGGAAAGTCCTTGCCAAATCAATTTGATTTGCATCAACTAGAATATTGAGACATGTACTAATGGCTTTGAGCGAGGGATTTGCACGTGCAATCGGCCGAATAAAATAAAACATTTCAAGCACCCTCTCATGCATAGATGATTTTGAGAAATGCTTCATGAGATTAAGAAATATACCTTCATGGAATTTGCAGGTCTCATAGGTCATCTGATGAAGAACAGCATCAAGAGACTGATATTTCTTGTATTGAGCAAGCTTATGAAGGATTATAGCATAAGTGGAGTTGTTATGCTGAAAACCCTTTTGGATTGATACCTTATTAAAAATTTCTAACGCATGTTCAGGATTTTTTTCACGTCTTATCAAGTCGATGGCAGCCTCATGAGAAATATATTTGCTTTTCCTAGGGAATTCTCTCAGTGTAGCTGCATTTTCAGTAGGAGTATCTGCTCTGCATGCGGTGACCTTGAGTTGTTGGATAGGGGAGATGAGCTGCAATGTAGATGGTAATGATTCCATAGACAACAAGTGGACACTCTCACGGGAAAACCCTTTCATTATATCCACATCAAGTACTGGATCTCCTTGAAGCTGTTGAGAACAAAGAAATGTAAGGATAAAGAAGCTTAATCAAAGCCACTTATAAGGCAATAATCCACCTCATTATAGTACATACAGAAATGAACGAAATGTTACAGAATTACCAAAACGTAGAAACACTATAAATGTGTAGGAACCAACAATCATCTATTAAGTATTCTGTTGTCAACTAGTATGGATATGAATAGACTTCAGGAGCAAGGTACGCCCAGTAGTTCATTAAGAAAGAATAGGAAAGCGAAAGATTCTTGTCAGGAGCAATATGCTACTTATTAGTGATTTTAGTTTTTTAACATGGCATAAATCTAAATTGACGACTACTTTTCAAGTATAGGAAATTACTGGTAAGAGAAAAAACACAATCATGAAGATACACTTGCACTACAAAATAAATCCAGGGAGTAATTTGTAAACAGCCAAAACAGCCCAAAAGTTTGCACTACAAAATAAATCCAAGGACCGCAAATAATTACAGCATTACAATGAAATCCACAGCAAACAACACAAAACTATCTTATGATATTCATCTGACTCATGCAGGAAGAAAAGAATAACTCTGGTAGAGTTAATATATGAGTATCTTGGATAAAACTGAATAAAGCTTGCTGAAAATAAGACTGATGGAATTCCCAGATAACTTGAATACCCAATCCAATACAAAAAGAACACTTTACAACTCAAAATCCATGAATTTGATCTTCAAGTCATCAAGCCAAAAACTTTAACCAACTTAAACAAGGACAAAAGATTAAAATATCAGTTCACTCAATACACAGCTAAAATTAGGGGTGGGCATTCAGGTCGAATTTCTCGGATTCAGCTAACAGGTATCTGCAGGTGGCATGTTCGCTATCTGGCATTGAACCAATTTTTTCACATACCCGAACTGTCCTCTTTCATAAAAAAATAACAAATAGAAAACAAAACCAAAACCAAAACAAAACAAAATGCCAAGGCAGAATTAACTACAAACAGACGAGGGAGCTGCTCTATAGTGGCCATTAGTTTTTGGCTTCTGTAATTCCATTTCCAGGAAGGTGCTTGGGTGTAACAAGGTCTAGGGCATCTTAACAGATTCAGATCGATTCCTTAATCTACTTCATAGTTTCCACCCATTTCTTCTCGTTTCAATTTATGCTTATTTGCTCTATTTGCTTAAACAGAAACAGAACCAGAAACAAAACACAATGCCCTGATAGCTAATTTGCTCTTCCTATATATTGTTTGTAATCTTCTGAAAAAACTTACCGTCACAATAACCGGAAGCAGACCAGAATCCGCCAGCCGCAGTGGAAAGTGTGAAGGAGCGCTTGGCTGATTGGGACGAGCTTGGGGCTTGGGAGTCGCTGTTTTTCTGTCTGTGATTGTGAAATGTAAATGAAAAGAAGAAAATCCCCATTCTTGTTAGGCTTAATTGCACAAGATACCCTGTAACTTTTTGTAGGTGGCATTTTAGGACAGTAATTATTAAGCTTGCAAAATATGCCCTGTAAGTTTATAAAATTTGGCAAAATTGGTCCTATAAGTTCTTACCTAAGCAAATTTTGTCCTATAAGTTTTGAATGATTGCAAAATTAGTCTATGGGGTATTTGGATATTTTTATAATACCAATTATGCCCTTATTCATACATATTGCTAATTTGACTATGTGTTTTGCTTAAAAATGGTATCAGAGCCCAGGTTTATTAAGAACTTTTAGTTATATTTATTATTTTATGTAATTAACAATTGGTGAGGAGAATTATCTCCGAGTATATGGATCCGGACAATTGTCCGAGATGTACGCCGTATAGGATATATCGTCAAATTTTGACGATATATGCACAAGAACACCAAGATAAGATCGCATATTGGAATCACCAATATGAGATGCAAGATAGTGCAGGAGCTGATAGGGAAACCTTGAAACACTGCGAGAGACAAGCAGCATATTATCTGAATTTCCTCACAGTAAATCAGATATTATATGTTGATCTGATGAATCATCAAGAAGAAGTCCATGAAAAAGGATATTAGAGAAGTCCAGAAGACGGTGCAAAACTATGGCAACCGCCATATTCATCTACCAACACAAGTTCATCAGATCTAAAACCAGATGGAGACGATGGTGAAATATCAGAAGGAGACTCTTGAAATCCTTCATGATATTCAAAAACGAGTCAAGAACCTGGAGGACAGACCAAGTTCATCCGGAGGAAAGAAACGTATTGATTTTGGGATAGTACCCTATTTACACCAAAAAGGGAAACCAACCGAAGTGATACGAAAAATGACGGATGATGAAAAGCTTATTGCTATCATCAAAGGAAAATCCATCATAAATTAAAAGGATGGATATGGAAAAAATGAATATTAAAGATCTACATGACCTTGCAGAATCCTTCACATGATTAGGAATTGTAGATTTAAAGATGAACACAGGAGATGAAACTGTAAGTCCAAACGGCTACGATAATCTAGAGGAGGGTGAATAGATTATCTCCATCTTTTCGATTTTACCCTCTTTTTCGAACCAAATGCTCAAAGACAATAATAAAGGTGCGGAATGTAAACAACACACGTCGATTTATAGAGGTTCAACCCACCTAGGGCCTAATCCTCTACCACCCCAGTATATCCGGGATGAATTTCAAAAAGAAAAAAAGCTTTTATTAATTACCAAAATTAATACAACACCAACTTACAACGACACCTCGAAGAGCACCACACTCTTATTCAACACCACCTTTGAGATTACCACAATCTCTCTTGAAGATTACCACAATCTCCAACGGCACCTTGTGAAGATTACCACAATCTTCAACCTTGAAGAATACCAAATTCTTCAACACCTCAATAAGAAGATTACCACAATCTTCTTACACCTAACACCTAGATCACCCAAGTGTGTTCTTACCACAAGAACACTCACAAGGATATCATGTGTTGAATGATAACTCAAAAATTCAAGATTACAACTCGATAATGAATTATACAATTGAGTGCAAGTGTAATCAAGAATAACCTAGACCTCAAGGATATGAAAGTGATAAGCTAGGCAAATTACAACAAGAATAATGACAATAGAAGACCAAGTGTTTGCTTGAGTATATCTTGTTGTGTTGTGTTGTTCTATCTTCTTGTTGTGCTTCAAATCTTCCTCTATTTATAGGAGATGATTGATACTTGATAGGCTCCTCTTGGGATCTGATATCTACAAAAAAAATTGAAATTAAAATCAAGATTATAGCTGTTAGAAATCAATCCCACAAATTAGGGAAAAGTTGTTTGCTGCACAACGGTTAGAATTTTGCTGTCAAACTTAGGGCGACCGGTCGTGCACTAATACAGAGAATTGAAGAGCGTAGCAAAATTTACACTGGTTGACCGGTCCAGGGGGGTCCGACCGGTCGACCATGGGTTCGACCGGTCGCCCCCCATAGAGAACGATCACCCTTCATGATTTTTGAGTTATAGGAGTTCTGTAATCTCTTCAGGTACCGGTCGCCCTTTTGTGCGACCGGTCGACCTCCAGGGTTTTCCAAAATGTCTCGTTTCTGTTTCAAAACCAATCTTTCAAACACGGGATGTTCGGTTGAACACGAGACAAAAATGTTGTCCAACATTTTATCGAAAATAACCTTCAAGAAATACTCCAAAAAATAGTAAAAATATTTTAGACCAATCGAGAGTATTAGGACAACATTTAGAAACATAGTTTGGATGTAAAAACCCATTGATACAACATCATTAAATGTGTTGTCCAATTTTTGTTGAAAATAAAACTTGAAGAAATACTCCGAAAAATACTAAAACCATTTTAAATCATTTAGAAGTATTTGGACAACCTTTAAAACCATTGTTTTGGTATAAAAACAAAATCATCAAAATCATGATAAAACCATTTATCAAACAATCTCCCCCTTTTTGATGATTACAAACCAAAACAATTTTAACGAGGTCGATTTTGAAAACAAAACAATTTTACCGGTTAAAAGGAACTATCTGTTGTGAGCGACAACATTCCACGCAGTATAATCACAAGGATGTGAGTAGAGATATTAAACATATATAGCAAAAGCCCCCCTATCAATATGCACAACAATAATAATGTAAAAGCAATCAACCACAAGCTAAAAGCTTAGCTTTTACATATTGATCTTAAGTTCAGGAGCTTATAAGCTCCCCCTGTCAACAAAACATCATTAGACAAGTATATGAGTCCATCATACAAAAATTGGACTAAGTATAATGCACAACTTATGACTTTAGGAAGTCATAGCTTATAGCTTCTTTCTCGAGCTTATTTTAGCTTTTATGAGCTAATGAGCTTATAACCTGTTTCTCCCCCTTTGGAATCATCAAAAAGAATGTTAGCACGATAAAAACATCGTATAATCATATCAAAGTGCGTAACTAAACCGATGTATCGAGCTATTTGAACATTGAAGCTTATAGACCAAATAGGAGGAAAGAGTCGATCATACGACTTGTAGAAGCTGAAAACCCATTTGATTTGCAAAACATGATCTCTATAAATATACAAGGCTTTTGAAATCGAGAGAATCATGTAAGTGATGAATTTTTCATTGAGACATATTATCGAACACTTGGCGGGCGTCAAAAATTGAAGAGATAAATATAGCCCTTGTAAATGTAATCAAGCCAAGTTTTTCATCACCAAATCAGTTTAAACACAATACAATATATCATAAATAACAATCTCATCACAAACATATACAAATTTCATCAAGAAAATACATATAGGTCGAGTTCTCAAGGGTTCAACCCAATTGAGATAAGGAAGTAGAATTCTTACCATTTAATCGGTAAAGACGAGCAATGATGATGATAATCGAGCCTAAATACATCCAAGATATGAAATGTATGCAATAAAACACATTTGAAGTGAAATGTGTGTGAAATTTGCAAAGGGGTCGAAATAGAGAGGAAAAACCTTAAACTGCCAAAATACAAGAACATAGATGGTTTTAACCAATCTTAAGTTGTGGGCGACCGGTCAGGGCATGGGCGGCCGAGCAGCTGTGGGCGACGGTCGGCCCCGCCCGGCAGCCACCGTTTCTGTTCGTTTTGAAATTCCAAATTTGATCTAAAAATCCGATTTTTCGCCCCTAAGTTTTGAAAACGTGCAAAATGCAAACGTAGACCTCATTCAATATACATTATGTCATAATCAAGCTCGAAATGAGGTAAAATACTCGGCGGTGAGCGATTAAAAAGTCCGCGAGTTATCCTTGAGACGGAATTAAACACATCTCAAGTTTTTGTTAAACATGCAATCCCTTTGAAAAAATATCGAATCTCAATATGTTTAGTTCGATTATGACGAACCATATTTTGAAAAATTATTATCACCGGACTTATTATCCCAAAAAATAATAACGTTTTAAAACTTTGGATGAACAAGTCATAAGAAGAAGTGCCTTACAAATATTTGAAAATTTCTTTTAACGACACTTTAATGAGATTCGTTGGGATTGTTTTAAGTCGAGCATATAGACATAAGATATATAAAATGTCGAGTCTTAAGGAGTAATAGATGAAGATAAGCATACCTCAAATTTGTTTGTCAATCATCATGCCTACTTCAACCTTTTGTCAATTTTCGCATTTGTAGCCATATAGGTTGAAATGGTTCTTTCCTTTTCAATGTCTTATTTCTTCTTTTCTATACTTTGAGTGTGGAATATAACCACCTTCTTGGCATTGTTGAGCTTGAATTCCAATGAAGAAATTGAGCCCTCATCATGTTCACCTTATGTTCACCTTGCATTGACTTGGAAAAATGTCTTGCACAAATATTCATTAGTAGCACCAAAAATATCAACATAAATTTGCACAAGTAAACAATCTTGCCCTTTTTCAAAAAAAATGTAGTATCAACTTTACCTCTTGTAAAATCATTTTGCAAAAAATAGCTAAGTCTATCAAACCATATACGGGATACTTGTATCAACCGTACAAGGCCTTTTATAAAAATCATTTGGCCTAAAATTTTAAACTCCGATAGACTTCTATTTGAATAAAACCATTTAGAAAATTGGATTTAACATCCATTTGGTAAAGCTTGAAATTTTCTCAAAACAAGAATGGGAAAGTAAAGTGCAAATAACTTCTAAATGTGCTATGAGTGCAAATATTACATCAAAATCAATACCTTCTTCTTGACAATACCTTTGAATTACTAACCTTGCCTTGTTCATCAAACTTGTTACAAAATACCAAAAATTTCTACAAAATCTCAACAAAGAATCTTGCACACGAGCATAGTAATATCGAATAATAGATACACTATTTTAAGCACCACATACTATGCATCAACAAGAGTCTAATAAATCATTCAAGTTTAAATAAGCTTAAGGAATCTACATAAGGTCTCTTTTGAAATTTGACAATAAGAGAGCACATAGTTGAGACCTCATTTACAAGAATCATATGAACAAGAGGTTTGACATAAGTATCCAAGAATAAAATGCATAACTTAGTAGATCAATTGTTTTATCAAAACAAAATATAATCCTTTACAAATCTTGGATAAAACAAGCTATGTCAAATAATGTCTTTCAAAAAACATCAACATATCCTCTTAATGGAATTTGTATAAAATAAGCACATAGTCATATGGCACAAATGTATCGAGTCTATAAGATGAATACCAATGATGAGCGTACCTCGATAGTTTATGTCACTCTTGACATATTATGACATAGATAGCCACTTGTGAAGATACATGAGTCCTACACAATTCTTAAAACAAGACTAGCACAAAACAATATGATACAAGTGTAGGCTTAAAGTAATAAGATATATCACAAATAAGCTTATTCCATAAAAATCCATAAGAGATAACAACATATAAGTCTAAGTCCACAACATGTAAGGTCTCATTTTTCAAAATATTTTAAAAACACATAAATATATGTAGAAGACCTTATAAATTTTAAAACTCATTTTGCGATTTAAACACAAATAAAAAACATGCAAAAACAAAATGCATATTTAAATAGGGAGATACGGTTTACCAATTTCGCCATTTCCATGGGTTGTGTCGTTCCCATTGTTGATGATATCTTCCCATTTGAAAATCTTCATGTTGATGGTGGTTTCTCCAATTACTCCATCTCCAAGGATTATATCCTTCCCTTTGTTGATAATATTTCCTTCTTGGAAATTCATTTTGGTGGTGTCTTCTTCTTTGATCAAATGAGATGGTCATTTGATGTCTCCTTGGTGGTATGAATTTTCTTCGATTGTTATTTCGTCGGGTACCTAATATAACGTTGTTTTGTGGTACCCTCAAGTGCTTGGGTCCTTCGGGATTAGTCTTGAGACTTTTAGGTCTCCAACAATAATTAGAGCTATTTCTAGCCCGACAAGTATTTACCGTATGACCCTTCTTACCGCAATAAAATCACGTAATATTACTAACATGCATAGGAACTCGATTCTTTTTCATATGCTTGACAATATTAGGCTCATGATCAAATTCACTATTCAAGTTATCACAACCATTAACATTCACAATATTGGGTAATTTATTGGTACTCAAGTTGGATTTTGATAATTTATTTTTCAAGCAATTTATATCCTCAACAAGAGTACTATTTTGTTTTTCAAGGGTTCTAACCTTGTCGAGTGTGGTGGTGTGAGCACATGATAGTGATTCATAGGAAGTAAATAAACTATCATTTTCATTTTTCAAAACATTGAATTCCTTTTTTCAAATTTTTGTACTTAACAAGTAAATTTTGCAATTCATTTTGAAGATCATCAAAATCATTTTGCAAATCACTATAATCATTTTGAATAACAATATCATAAGAAGTAGAGGGTTTAAGACATACCTCATTTTCTTCTTCGATGCCCATAAGACAATGTTCAACTTCTTCATAATTGGAAGTTGTAAGAGGCTTGTTCCTTAGATTTGACATTGTATCCCTTTGAGAAGTAGATGCTTTTGAGTTGCTCCTATCATTTGCATATACTTCATGAATGTCTTCTAATTTTTGCCATACTCCATGAGCCGATCGAATTCCTACGATATGATCAAATTCCAAATTAGTAAGTGAACAATATAAAATATTTAGAGCTTTACCATTTAAGGAGATGATTTTCTTCTCTTCATCATTTAGCTCTTTGAGGCCTTTGGAGGTGTGTGGTGTGTCTTTCATCGGAATGGATTCTCCATTTATGACGATGTTCCAAATATCAAACCCGCAACCTTGTAGATAACATTCCATTCTTTCTTTCCAAAATATAAAATTTTTGGAATCAAATAGTGGTGGCTTGGTGGTGGAGGTGCCGGTAAGATGAGCTTCGTTCGTAGCCGACGATCGTTCCTCTTCACTCGCGATGTGAAACGAGCTTGCCAAAGAGTTTAACTCTGATACCACTTCCAAGCGGCTATGATAATCTAGAGGGGGTGAATAAATTATCTCCATCTTTTCGATTTTACCCTCTTTTTTGAACCAAATGCTAAAAGACAATAATAAAGGTGCGAAATGTAAACAACACACGTCGATTTATGGAGGTTCAACCCACATAGGGCCTAATCCTCTACCACCCCAGTATATCCAGGATGGATTTCAAAAAGAAAAAAGCTTTTATTAATTACCAAAATTAATACAACACCAACTTACAATGACACCTTGAAGAGCACCACACTCTTCTTCAACACCACCTTTGAGATTACCACAATCTCTCTTGAAGATTACCACAATCTCCAATGGCACCTTGTGAAGATTACCACAATCTTCAACCTTGAAGAATACCAAATTCTTCAACACCTCAACAAGAATATTACCACAATCTTCTTACACCTAACACCTAGATCACTCAAGTGTGTTCTTACCACAAAAACACTCACAAGGATATCTTATGTTGAATGATAACCCAAAAATTCAAGATTACAACTCGATAATGAATTATACAATTGAGTGCAAGTGTAATCAAGAATAGCCTAGACCTCAAGGATGTGAAAGTGATAAGCTAGGCAAATTACAACAAGAATAATGACAATAGAAAACCAAGTGTTTGCTTGAGTATATCTTGTTGTGTTGTGTTGTTCTCTCTTCTTGTTGTGCTTCAAATCTTCCTCTATTTATAGGAGATGATTGATACTTGATAGGCTCCTCTTGGGATCTGATATCTACAAAAAATATTGCAATTAAAATCAAGATTATAGCTGTTAGAAATCAATCCCACAATTTAGGGAAAAGTTGTATGTTGCACAACGGTTAGAATTTTGCTGTCAAACTTAGGGCGACCGGTCGCGCACTAATACAGAGAATTGAAGAGCGTAGCAAAATTTACACTTGTTGACCGGTCCAGGGGGTTCGACCATGGGTTCGACCGGTCGCCCCCCATAGGGACCGGTCACCCTTCATGATTTTTGAGTTACAGGAGTTCTGTAATCTCTTCAGGTACCGGTCGCCCTTTTGTGCGACCGGTCGACCTCCAGGGTTTTCCAAAATGTCTTGTTTCTGTTTCAAAACCAATCTTTCAAACACGGGATGTTCGGTTGAACATGAGACAAAAATGTTGTCCAACATTTTATCGAAAATAACCTTCAAGAAATACTCCGAAAAATAGTAACAACATTTTAGACCAATCGGGAGTATTAGGACAACATTTAGAAACATAGTTTGGATGTAAAAACCCATTGATACAACATCATTAAATGTGTTGTCCAATTTTTGTTGAAAATAAAACTTGAAGAAATACTCCGGAAAATACTAAAACCATTTTAAATCATTTAGGAGTATTTGGACAACCTTTAAAACCATTGTTTTGGTATAAAAACAAAATCATGATAAAACCATTTATCAAACAATCTCCCCCTTTTTGATGATTACAAACCAAAACAATTTTAACGAGGTCGATTTTGAAAACAAAATAATTTTACCTAAGAAAATGAACTATCCGTTGTGAGCGACAACATTCCACGCAAAGATAATCACAAGGATGTGAGTAGAGATATTAAACATATATAGCAAAAGCTCCCCCTATCAATATGCACAACAAGAATAATGTAAAAGCTATCAACCACAAGCTAAAAGCTTAACTTTTACTTATTGATCTTAAGTTCAGGAGCTTATAAGTTTCCCCTGTCAACAAAACATCATTAGACAAGTATATGAGTCCATTATACAAAAATTGGACTAAGTGTAATGCACAACTTATGACTTTAGGAAGTCATAGCTTATAGCTTCTTTCTCGAGCTTATTTTAGCTTTTATGAGCTAATGAGCTTATAACCTATTTTTGTTGAAAATAAAACTTGAAGAAATACTCCGGAAAATACTAAAACCATTTTAAATCATTTAGGAGTATTTGGACAACCTTTAAAACCATTGTTTTGGTATAAAAACAAAATCATCAAAATCATGATAAAACCATTTATCAAACAGAAACAACATTAGTTACCTATGATGCAGCAGGTAGACCAATTCACCTCCACCACCACCAGTAAATCCCAACGTAGAAGAAAGCGCGGGCTCAAATCACGGAACCTGGGATGAGAGGATGCATCATGTTGGATATTTCACCACAGGAGATGAACCACTTTCAGGAATAGGAGCTCGGCAACCTCTTGCAGGAACTCGACAACCTTCTAGAAGGCTAAATGTTTATCAAACGCCTTATGGAAGATCGCATCTCAACCCAATACATCCATATGGGTTGATGTTAAATCTGGATATCCCAGATTTTAAAAATAGAGAAGTTCTCATTGATGAATGGGCTTCAGCTATGAGGATTGCAGCAAGAACCCTCGATCTTACAAAAGATTCATTCATTTTACTCCTTGAAATGAGTCTTGAGGGATCTGTAAAGATCGCATGGGATATGACCGATGCAAGTACGAAGAGTGCGGTCACATCCAAAGAATCACTAAAAGGAATTGTCGATGATATGGCAAAACTATTCAAAATCCGGTTTATCGGCACAAGTTACTTTGAGGGATTAGAGGATGAAAAAAGAAAAAGATATAAACAAGCCCTCTATAGCCTTGAGTTACATGATATTTGTCATATTGACGAATATATCAAGTTGTTCACCGAGTACATGTGGAAATCCAAGATTGGAGATAGAGAAGCTTCACAACTATTCTTTGCTAAGATTCCGAGTCCCTGGAGAGAAATGCTAATCAGGGAATACAAGGATGGAGCGGGAATTAGATACGATGGCGGAAAGAATGTCTTTCTTAAAGGCCAAGTTATCTGAATGGTGCTACCAAGCATCACTGTACCGGAATTACAAGAGATTACGAGGAATTAATAAAGCAGTTCCTCTATGTTGTGTGGACGATGATATCCCAACAGTTGTGGGAGGGCAACCAAGGCGGCACAAGAAGAAAAAGGATAGAAGCCATCCATACCACCGAGGAAGCAGCAGCAAAAGAAGCAGGTCTTCATGGAAACCTAGAAGGTTCTGGTCAAAACAAAAATCCCGAAGTTACAAATTAGGGCAAAGACCAGCACCGACCAGGAGTAGAGCCTCATCATCCGGTTCTAATCAAGCAAGTACCAGTAGAACCCCAGGGAGACGAACTTTCAGGCGAGCTCATACCAGAGCTAATGAAAGTTTCAGAGATTGTAATTGTTGGACATGCGGAGCAAGAGGACATATCTCAACTGATTGTCCAGACAACCAGAAACGAGGAATCAAACAGTTTGAAGCTACACCAGAAATTGAGGAAGTTGTCTACTATCAAGATCTTATACAGGTGTATCAATTTGAGGATATACCTCAGATGAAAGCATCTATGAAGAAGAGATCTATTCTGACGATGGAAGTAACTCCAGATCAGAATCAGAGTGAAGAAGAAATTCTTCAACAGACGGTCAGGGAGGATATGTCAGGATTCCTCTCTCACACTATAATTTCTCATAAAACTCTTATGAGGATCATGAAGGAAGATCCAAACCTTCAAATCTATGATGGGTTTACAATTGGAGCAATAGAAAAGGCGTTGGATAAGATTGGGTTTCGTAATAGAAAACACCAAATTATCCACAAGGTAACAACCGAATAATTTGCCATTCCGATGGAGTTTACCGGTAACCTAATCGAGATGCAGTTGGTCCCTATTAGAAAAATACAGGAGATCAAAAGCAGAGTTAAAAGAAAAGTTGCAAATACACTCTCATGGATTCATATCGGAGCCATAAGAGTCATTATTAAGGCAACATTCAAAGAAGGAATAGATTCGCCACTCAAATTGGCAATCTTTGACAAACGAATCTCGCACCTCAAGGATTCATGCCTTGGAGCGGTTACAGGAAATTTGTATGCTGGGAAATTGGCATTTAATGTATATCCTAGAATTGCATACAATTTGGGAGATCGAGATTTCAACAGAGTCTTAACCCTTCATCAAGATTTCAAAAGAGATGATTTGATGAAATAAGGGAATAGACCCTACTCGATTACATACAAGATATCCCATGCTCTCTCGAATACACATCATTCCGAGGTATTCTTGAGAAAGGAATTTATTAAAGTCCCAAGAATCTTTGAGGACTTTGCCAGGGTGGTTCTACCAGAAATTATTGAATCTCCAACTATCAAGGAGATCGATATGAAAATACAAGATCAACCTATCTTCAATAAAAGTCGAAGTCTCAGAGTTGAGCCAAGAAGAATGTCTTTCCAACAAGATAGAATGACGAGTAGCAGCCGTTGGGAAGAAAGGAGACCAAGTACAGTTCAGCGTATCCCAGAGGTTTTCAAAATAGCAGGAGAGCTGAACTGTCCGGAAGAATGGCGAGAAGTTGAAGTAATATTCGACATCACTCAAAAGGATAATATTTTTCCTTGTGATGTTCTATATTATCTCCAACAACCAATAGCTGGAAGATATCAAGGAAGCCTGAAGATAGGTGAAATTGAGTTGACTATCGCAGGAGTTGCAGGAAAAATCCCAGAGCAATTAATACTGGAAATTGAATTTCTTGAGGATCATAAACCTTGGGAAAGATTACAAGACAGAATGGAGTTCACAGTGGCAGATAAAAGATACAGAATCAGATGACCACTAGTCCATTCTCCATATACATTTCTATTGGAATGTTATATGATAAATACAAGGCCGATTATTTCGCCGCCTATATTGATTCAGGAGCCGAAATATGTACTGCAAAGATGGATGTTTTTCCTAAAGAAATTGGAGAAGATTTACCAGCTATTGCAGGAAGAGAATTCTCTAAAAGAATTCTTATTCTTAATAGAGGAATTAAACAAGCATAAATCATGATCGGAGGCACGGGTGGTACCCCATAGTACAAAGTAAAGACGCCACCAATCTATTTCCATGATACATCAGCAGATGTGTTGCTGGGAAACAATTTCCTACAAACATTCAAGCGATTTACACAGGAAAATGAGACAAGAAGACTTATTTTCACAACATTATGTGATCATAAGATTATTGTCCAGAGACTGCGGGAAGCATTTTACAGAAAAATGCCTATTAATTTTCGCAGCAAGCGTGGTGATGAAGCCAAACTTTACAATCCAAAAATGGCGGATCGAAGGAAATTTGGTGAAACATTATTATCCTATAGACAATTTGGAAGAAGCCGAAAGGATAAGAAGATAAGGGATAATAACTTGTATTCATTCAGAGTACAAAGAGAAGAACGAGTTACTCCAGAAGCCATTGCAGAATTATGGATGAGTCTAATGGATAATCCACGGAGTGACGTGACCCTAGAGGAACAAATATCGCTCAAGGATATCAAGAAGAATATCCAAATGAATTATAATGAAGATCCATTGGCTTGGTGGGACAAGAACGAGCTCAAAGCATCCTTAAAAGTTAAGCCAGTAAAGGAGTACGAGTTTGTAAGATTCAAACCAATCCTTATGAATCAGGAAGATCGTGAGGATATGTAGAAGATACTTAAGGAACATCTTGACCTTAAGTTAATATCACCAGGAGTTTCTCCATACAAAGAATCAAGGATTCTTAGTCAGAAATCATGGAGAAATCAAAAGAGGAAAGCCAAGATTTGTTATTAATTACAAAGGGATTAATAACATCTTAGAGTTCGACGGATACTATATCCTAAGTAGAGAACATCTGGTTAACTGTATCAAAGGTGCCAAGATATTCTCAAAGTTCGATTGTATGTCTGGATTTTACCAGATCAAGATGGAAGAGGAAAGCAAGAAGTTCACAGCTTTCTCCACACCACAAGGACATTATATTTGGAACGTGATGTCGATGGGATTGGCTAACGCACCCCAAATATATCAAAGGAAAATGAATAATCTCTTCAAAGATTATTTCAGTTTCATGTTCGTGTATATCGATGACATTCTAATCGCATCAAAGAACATGAAGGAGCATCTCAAACATTTGGAAATATTTTCATATGTTTGTCACAAAGAAGGACTAGTGCTTTCGGAGAAGAAGACGGTGATTGCAACAAGACAGATTGAATTCCTCGGAATTGAAAACGATGAATCTGGGATCATCCTACAAAGTCATATTGTAGAAAAGATACAGGGATTTCCAGATACGTTAAAAGACAAGAAACAACTTCAGAGTTTTCTTGGAGTTGTTAATTTTGCTGGAATGTTCATAAACAATCTGGCACATTACAGGAAGGTGTTTAACCCATTGCTCAAGAAAGATGCAGTATTCAAATGGGAGGATGGACATCAAGAAGGAATTAAGCAGCTAAAAGAAGTTTGCAAAAAGCTTCCAAAACTTGCAATTCCACAGGATGAAGATGTATTGGTGCTCTATACAGATGCCATTAATTATTGGTGGGCAACAGTTCTTACAAAAGCCACACCAAACGGAGAAGTGCCATTCAGATATTGCAGCGGTCTATTTACAGACAGTGAAGCAACTCGGTGGCATATCAACGAGAAAGAATTCTTTGCAGTCAGAAAGGCTTTCAAAAAATGACCTTTATTTCTACTCGCTAAAAAGTTTATCTTAAAAATTGATAATTCAAGTGTTAAAGTTTTTTTGAAAAACAAAATTGAATCAAAACCAAAAAAAGCTAGAATACTTAGATGGCAAGTTGAATGTCAATATTATGATTATGATATTGTCATTATAAAATCTCATGAAAATGTTCTTGCAGATTTTCTTAGAGCTGTCAAAACGGGCCAGGCCCGTCGGGCCGACCCACCCCGCCCCGCCTAAGGTAGGGGGTGGGTTGAGTATTTAGTAGCCCGCCAAAGGGCGGGCCTAAACGGGCTAGCTCACCGCGGGCCGCGGGCCGGCGGGCTAGCCCGCCAGAAATTAAAAAAAAAAGGAAAAAAAATAGATAGAATAGACAAAAAAAAATAGTATAATCGATATTTTATATTTTTATCTCTTATAAAAGTGTATATAATATTTTTATAAAATATGCATTTGTTATCCGTTAGTATATTTAATTCATTAAAATTAATAATATAAATAAAAAAATATTTTTTTCATTTTTTTATTTTTTTTAATTTTTGATGGGTAGGGTTCCCCAACCCGCATCCCAAGTGGCGGGTTTTGGCGGGTTTTCTTGGCACACCTCGGCGACGCCCCCCCATTTTGGCGGGCGAGCTCTAGATTTTCTAACAAAAGATGGATGGAATTGAAACAATGTCAAAACACATGCTTGATTGATAGTGAAATGAGTAATGAGACAAATGATATTGGTTGTGAAGTTTTGCAGTTTGTTTGTATTGTTGTGTCATGTATTTTTCATTTTAGAGTTGTAATTGCTTGAGGACAAGCAATATTCTAAGTTTGGGGGTATTTGTTCACTTGGTTTTATACCATTGATTTGGGCTTCGTAGACTTGAGTTTTGTGTTGTTTTTGAGTATTTTGAGTCATTTTTGTTATATCTCATAGGTTAGGCATTAATTCCCATAGTTTCGAGTCATTTGAGTGGTCAATCCATGTTGACGGCCATTTATATTGAGTTTATAGTCATATTAATGAATCATATATCAAAGGAAGTATGAACGATCAAACAACGAGAGATTGATTTGAAGAAACGTCCAAATGCGTCTGAAATTTCCATCACTGACAGGGTTTCGTATTTTAGCCATAACTCTCTCTACAAAATTGATATTGAGATGATTCAAGTGTCTATGAAAAGCTAAGAGATAGAGCTACAACTTTGATGAAGGGCGCAAAAACATTTGGTGGGCGAAACAACCGGCGGTGGGCGAAACAACCGGGATCAGTATGACGAATGGCGATGGACGGATGGAGCGCTGCAGCGCCCGGGCGGTAATTTTGTGCAATAATTGTTGGGCGCCGCAGTGCCTAGCCTGGGCGCTGCATCGCCCGGGTGGAAATTTCTATGTTCACCTACCCTCTTTCTTGGACTTTTGTGGGACTATAAATAAAAGCCTTGGGGCTTGAAATTAGGGATCTTGGACCCTTGGGAAGACAAGAAAAACAGCTACAGGACAAGGAAGAAGGCTTGGGACATCTTGGGAAGAGTTTGGAGAAGAAGATTGAAGGCTCTATCATCTAGAAATAGAGAAGATCCCTCAACTCTTGTTCTTATTTTGTTGCTTTCTTCATATCTTGTAATATGTATTGTTGTATTCTTATGGATTCATTTTCTTTAATCATGAGCTAAACTCTATAATTCTAGAGGGATGATGTAATCTATGTTTGAACTTATGTTTTGAGATTGTGGTTTGTCAATCTAGATTTATCAATTTATTTGTGCTATTTGGATCTATTGCTTCTAAATTACTTGATCAATAATTTAGAGTGTTTGGTGTATTTGATTTGACACTTGAGAAAGGTAATTGAATACATGACCTTGAAATAACATAACTTAGGATTTCATAGAATTGAGAGATTTGTGAATCCTTTGAAGTCTTTTATCAAGATTCATAGTTTTTATTGAGATTCCACTTAGTGATTTTTATAGAGATATTGATTTCCCAATTGAGATCTAAAATCATTTGGCACTCGAGAGAGGAAATGATTATTGTAGAAATCTTGACTTATAAATTGGTAACTGATGATTGATAAACCATATTGATAACATAAGGGATAACTAGATTCATAACACCTCCAGAATTCATTTAATCATTTGGATAAACTCATTGATATTTTCATATTCTTGATTTATTTTTGGTATTTTAGTATAATAAACTCCATCAAATATTGAATTTCTAAATAAAGTCAGACTACTATATTATAGTACTTAGCGATAATTCGATAATTATTCCCTGTGGATTCGACAACCTTACTCATATCACTATATTAAAACTTGACACCGTAGACTTGCAGTTAGAAAAATCTATAACATTTGTAATCATAATTGTGAGTTTAAATTTTCAGAGTGTTCTTCAGTTTTCAGTTTTAAATTTTCTAGTTTATGTGTAGGAGTGTGCAAGCCTCATATATGAGAGGCTAAACAAGTTTTTTTCCTCCCAAAAGGAGATTACTAATGTAATAAATATTTCTTCAAGTTCTTAATAAAAAGGGGTTTTCTGCTTCAACATGTCTTCATAATGTTCCATTAATTCATCCCGTTTAAGAATTACTTATACGCCTGGAGTAGGAAAGAACCAAGGTTGTCTTTGAAGAGATTCTTTGAAGGAGTCGGATAACTTGCGATCATCTTCCCCGAGGTGAGGTTGAACAGTGAGGAGCCGTTTTTTGTCAAACGATCCGGGGCGATAATTTTCCGACTGGTGGTGTTAAGTAGCCATTTTACCCGGTGCTATTTCGGTCAAAGAAGGTATGAATTTTAAGGGATTTATTAATTTTACGGAAGCATGTTGGGCCTGATATGGTTGTGATGGACTATATCCGTTTTATCAAAACCTTAGTCTGAAATTGATTTTGAATTATGAAGCATTTACAGAGTATGTCCTATTAATGTTATAAGCTGGAAACCTGACATGATCCACTTAAAAACCTCTGAATAGAGACTGGATCTAAGTAGGTGTAACAATGCCATGAACGAAATAGGTGTCAGAAAATGTAAATTTTCATAATCTTTGAAATTGGAATTTTTAAAAAAATGGCGGGGTATGAAAGGATTGAAATTGCTAATTCTTGAAAGTTATAGGACTATAATTGATACATTTGAAAAGATAAAGGACCAAAATTGCTATTTAGCTATTAGGGCAAAATTGTCCAGGGCATAAATTGCCACTTAAACAAATTACAGTTCTCTTTTGCCACAACTTAAAAGTTACTGGGCACATTTTGCAATTTGGCCTTCTTGTTATTCCGTATTCTTACTTACATTATTCTTTATTATTTTATATTTTTTATTTGGGATGTGAAATGATTGCAAAATTGTAATATATTATTATAAATCAATATTTTTTTTATATTTTCTGTTAATTAAAAAAATAACATGTTAATCTAAAATATAAATAAATATTTAATGTGGAATAAGTGAGTAAAATTCTACTATATGATTAATTTATTTTAATTTCTTATGATGCATTCTTCTTCCTTTTTTTTTGTTGTTGGAGGTCATTTTTCTTTCTCCTCTTTCCATAAGCTACTTCGATGGCTCTTCTCAAAAAAATAAGCTACTTCGATGGGAAATGCCCTAAATTTAAAAGTTTTATTAGCTGAATTATTATATTATAGTAACAATAAAAAAATTAATATATAACTCAAAATAAGGCTCACAAATTTAAAGTTTTATCATAGAGTGCATCAATTTCATTGATAAGTGATAACGACCCAGTTGAAACTTTATAAATACATTTTACTGTATGTGATTTGTTTTTGGGTGACGCTATTGACACCCCCAAAATTGATGAGCATACCCACCTCCATATAATTGCAAAAATGTCATTCACTTAAAAGATTATATTACCATTACTTAAAGAAGTTCTAAATACACTCACATCATTCACCAACATTCTTCTTCTTCTCGAAGAAAGTTCAATTTTTTTATAGATAAACCCTAGATTTTTCCAACGCTCAAATTGTTGAAGATTCGAACAATAAAGTATTCATATCCTCAAATAATGAATGTATATTCTTACTTTATAGCATAAAATATGTAATTCTCAACTTTTCAGGTTGAAAAATATTGTCGCATAGTAGCAGTGCGACACTTAGCACGATCACACGCTATGACAAAAAATTCATTATGCCATCGTGCCATCATGGCACGATGGCAAAAAATCTATCGTACCATCATCTATTGTGCCATGTGGCATGATGGCAGAAAGCCCATCGTGCCATCGTACCACCTAGGGTTTTTTAAGAAATGGTAAAATTGGAAAAAAGGGGGTGTATTTAACAATTGTGTCATATTTGAAAAGTGGGGGTTGGTGTACTTAGAAAGTGAGTGTACTCATAAAAAGGGGTGTCAATAGCGCCGCCCTTTGTTTTTTTTAATTGCTTTATTCTCTTTGTGATTTGTGCGTCGGAGTGTTTTTGTGTGCTTCTAACGAAAATCCTGTCATCTTTTCTTTTTTTTATTTTTTCATTTTTCCTTTCTTTTTCTCTATTGTTTTTATTCTCATTCCATATTCGCAACAACCATTGCCGTTGCCGCCAACGATTGACCTTCTTGCGTTTCTTTATTTTTTTTCTTTTTATTTAGGTGAATAAATCAGATGTACTTTGGTTCGGGTCGCTTCGGCTCGAGTCTAGGTATTTTAGTTCACGGAACCTGTAAAAGAACGAATATTAGACTAGCCGGGTGGACCCCCAGCTAAGGCCCTCTGATGCTAAAGTCATGTACATGTTTAAGGTCGATAATAAGCTGAAAAGCGAGGTGAATAGTAATAAATGAGTTCCTGTAGCAATGAGAAATTGGGGGTATTTATAGTTTTGGTCTGGCTAGGCCGTACATGCTAGCTCCACGTGTCCTAATCTCCAAGGCCTAGACGTCACCATCACTGAATCTACGGTCAAGATATTGGGTCAACTCGGATCACCACTTTGGGTCGGATTTGGATCCTTTTTGAGAAAATATGGATCCTATATTGGAATAGGATCCGACCTAGGTGTCACCTCGCCTCGGGTCACATGCTCCTTAAAATGTTGTCATGTCCATGTGGTAGGATCCGACTTAGGTGTCACCTCGCCTTAGGTCGCGTGCTCCTTAAAGTGATGTCATGCCCACGCATTGACTCTCTTGAAAACCAAGCTTGTCTCCTCGGTTCGCTCATGAGCTCCGATTGGGAAAAAGAGTGAGGGCAATATAGTTTTTTATTTAGATCCATATCATTACTCCCCCAGTTATTTTGACATTTTATGGCTGAGTAACTAACTTGGTTTTAAATCATCTCTCATTGGTTGCTCAAGCTTCCACGAAATCAAGCTCTTGTCTAAGTGGCTCAAAAGACTGTTTTTTGTGAGTTGCATTAGATCCTTTTGAAGTTGGTATATATATATATCACTACAAGAAAATTCCAGTTTACCGACATAAATGATTTTGTCACTAAATTTTATAGTTACCTACAAATACCTACAGAATAAAAAATATTATTTTTCCCCAAATTATACTGATAGATCACCAACAATTTTTAAATTTACCGATAGAAATACTGTAGGTATTTACCAATTGTTTTAGATTCTGTAGGTAAATATTTACCTATAATGATTTTATCTACAATGATTTTACCTACACTTTACATTTTTCTTAATACTTACCTACAGATTTTTCTGTGCGTAAACTGTTTTTTTCCTTGTAGTGTGTGTGTGTATGTATGTATATATATATATGCCACAATCTTATTCAGATCACTTTTCTTCCATGTCGCGATCTTCAGGTCGTTTTTCTTTACATCGCGATCTTTCTCAGATCACTTCGCTATATGTCGTAATAATTCTAGTTCACTTTATTTTATGTTGTGATTTTTACCAGATCGTCGCGTTATATGTCGAAATATTTCTGAGATCGCTTCAATTTACACTGTCATATTTCCCACATAGCTTCGCTTTTTACCGTGATAAATTTTTTTATTGGCATTTAAGCTTTAAGTTAAGGCGAGCTTTGTGGAGTCGTTATTTGTTGCATGCGATATTTTTCAGATTGCTTATAGGATTTAAGTTAGCGCGAGCCTCGTGGGATCGCTTTTTGTTGCCTGTGATTTTTTTCATACCACTTTTAGGCTTTGAATTAGGCGAGCCTCGTGCGATCTTTTTCGGAACACTATTAGGCTTTAAATTAGCGCGATCCTCGTGCGATCTCTTTCAAATCACTTTTAGGCTTTAAGCTATTGCGAGCCTTGTGGGATCGCTTTTTGTTGCATGTGATCTTTTTCAAAATGCTTTTAGGCTTTAAGCTAGGCGAGCCTTTTGCAATATTTCAATTGCTTTTAGACTTTAAGCTAGCTCGAGCTTCATGGGATCGCTTTCTGACGCTTGTGATCTTTTTCAGATCGCTTTTTGGCCTTAAGGTTAGGTGAGCCTCGTGCGATTTATTTCAAACCGCTTTTAGGCTTTAAACTAGGCGAGCCTCTTGCGATCTATTTCACATTTCTTTTAGACTTTAAGCGAGCTCGAGCCTTGTGGGATTGCTTCTTGGTGCATGTGATCTTTTCCACATCACTTTTAGGATTTAAGGTTAGGCGAGCCTCTTGCGATCTATTTCAGATCGTTTTTTGTACTTTAAGCTAGGCAAGCCTCTTGCGATCTATTTCAGATCGGTTTTAAACTTTACGCTAGGCGAGACTCGTGCGATCTTTTTCATATCACTTTTAGGCTTTAAGCTAGCGCGAGCCTCGTGGATCATTTTTTGCTGCATGTGATATTTTTCAGATCGCTTTTAGGCTTTAATTTAGGCAAGCCTCTTGCAATCTATTTCATATCGCTGTTATATTTTAAGTTAGGCGAGCCTCTTTCGATCTTTTTCAGATCACTTCTAGACTTTAAGCTAGGCGATCCTCATGCGATCTTTTTCAGGTTACTTTTAGGCTTTAAGCTAGTGCGAGTCTCGTGGATCGCTTTTTGCTACCTGCGATATTTTTTAGATTACTTTTAGGCTTTAAGTTAGGAGAGCCTCGTGCAATCTTTTTCAGATCACTTTTAAGCTTTAAGTTAGCACGAGCCTCATGGATCGCTGCCTGCGATATTTTTCAAATCACTTTTAGGCTTTAAGTTAGGGAGCCTCGTGCAATCACTTTTAGGCTTTAAGTTAGGGAGCCTCGTGCAAATCTTTTTCAGATTGCTTCACTTTGTGTCGCGATCTTTTTCAGATCGCTTTTGCCTCTTCTTTATGCAAATCTTTTTCAGATTGTTTCGCTTTGTGTTGCGATCTTTTTTAGATTGTATTTGTCTCTTCTTTACGCAATTTTTTTTAGATTGTCTTGGTTTCTGTTGCGATCTTTTTCAGATCGCTTCGCTTCACGATCTTTTTCCGATCATTTTTGTCTCTTCTTCATGCAAATATTTTTCAAATTGCTTCATTTTATGTCGCGATATTTTTCAGACCATTTTTGCCTCTTCTTTACGCAAATCTGTTTTAGATTGCTTCGGTTTCTGTTGTGATCTTTTCCAGATCGCTTCGCTTCACGATCTTTTTTCTGATCACTTTTGTCTCTTCTTCATGCAAATCTTTTTCAAATTGCTTCGTTTTATGTCGCGATATTTTTCAGATCGCTTTTGCCTCTTCTTTATGCAAATCTTTTTTAGATTGTTTCGGTTTCTGTTGTGATCTTTTTCAGATCGCTTTGCTTCGCGATCTTTTTCCGATCGCTTTTATCTCTTCTTCATGCAAATCTTTTTCAGATTGTGTTCTTCTATGTCGCGATCGTTTTCAGATCGCTTTTGCCTCTTCTTTATGCAAATCTTTTTTTTCAGTTCACTTCGCTTTGTTGCAATCTTTTTCAGATCGCTTCGCTTTGTGTTGCGATCTTTCTAAGATTTTTTTTTGGAGATACTTAATTTTTTGTGAAATTTTGTAAGAAATAAATTCAAAAATTGTGCTCTTTTGCACTTGTATATATATTAGCATTCATGTCATGATTCTTAAATACTTGACAATTAGAAAACATAAATAATTTCTAATCATAAATATTTTAGGTTTTGGGGAGCTCTATTCCTTGCATATTTTCTAACATGTATTTTCCTTCTTTTAGCACTCTAACCACCTTAGATGAACCTTATCCATTTTCTCTGTTTTGCTAGTCTCTTGCTTCTTGGCCTTTTGAGAATTTCCACAAGGACCTTCGACGATCATTTGAATCATCTATTTTAAGGGTCGCTTCCCTTAGAGAATCGTGGCTTGCTCAGTAACACTCTCGTGGGAGTCTTATGTCTCTATCCTCCTCGAGGACTCTCATTCTGCTTCGAGGTTGCCTAACTGACGATGATCTGTGGTGTTGAGCTCTTTCAGTGTTCGTTTGTTCATCCTTTACAATAAAGTTTTCTAAATCGATCTCGACTACCAAGTGAGAGAAATCATCTGTGTCATATCCATGATATCCTCTTCTTAGGATCGCTCTCTCCCTTGAATTTGTTTGGGCCCATTCTTGATCTTTTAGAGCATTTATTTTTTCCTCTTGAATGTACCGTTGGGTCATTCCCATCAATTATTCTTTATCTGCTGGAAGGTCACGTGCTAAAGCTGATGCCAATGCCCCTTTCTTCAAGCCATGGACTAATATATTTGTCATCATATCGATCCTCATATCTTGCACCTCGAGAGCTTCGTCATTGAATCTATTGATGAAATCTCGGAGCGGTTCTCCTTCAGCCTGTCTTATAGTGAAAGATGGGTTGTTGATCTTCGAGCTTGCTTTTGACTTGCAAACTGATATAGGAATTTCCTTGAAAAATGTTCATAAGATACGATGGTTCCCATAGGGAGCCTAGTGAACCATTCTTGGGCCTTTCCTTTGAGCGTAGTGATGAATATCCTGGCATTCATTGCATCTGATTTCCCATAGAGATGTATCACATGATCGAGCGGTTAGGTGCTCTTGGGGATCCATGTTTTCATCATACCTAGGGAGATCGGGTAACTTGAAGTGCGTGGTGACAACTTCAGATAGGATTTTTGGAGAGAAGGGGGATCTTCTCTTTTGCAGAGTGGATGCGACGGGCCCTCTCCACTTCAGGTTGCCCAGTTTCTGGTAAGCCTGCTCAATCTACTCGCTAAGCTTATTGATATCCACTGCTTTCTGAGGCTCGCCATAGGTCGCCTCGCCCGCAGTGCCAAACGACTAACTACTTCTTCAATGTCCTCTAGCCTCATGTTTTCTTTTCCAACCGTGGCCTCCTTTTCCCTAGGTAACTTCCATGGAGGGGAGACCATTGGGCCTTTTCCTTACTCTCTCTTTCATCCAACATTCTTTCTAACAATTTCTCAAAGTCACTTGACCATATTGATCATTGGATCTTCAGCTTCCTTCTGATGTTGCTTTACATTTGATGTTGTAATTAGTTGTAAGTTTATTTTGTTAAATGAATGGAATTCATTTTGATTCTAGTAAAAAAAAGAACCTTCCAGTAATCCAAGCTCACAAAATAAGCTAAGCCAAACACCCTCTCAGTCATGCCCATTGCCCACCAAATCGAACATAAATCCACCAAACTATCTTCACTCTTCGATGAAGTCATTCTAAATCAATTTTTTTCTTCACTCTTTGAAATACAAAAAAGAAAAGTGATATGGATCTAAATAAAAGACTATATTGACTTCACTCGTTTTCCTAACCGGAGCTCGTGAGCGAACCAAGGAGACGAGCTCGGTTTTTAAGAGAGTCACCACATGGGCATGACAACACTTTAAGTAGCACGCGACCTGAGGCGAGGTGACACCTAGGTCGGATCCTACCGCGTAAACATGACAGCACTTTAAAGAGCACGTGACACGAGGCGAGGTGACACCTAGGTTGGATCCTATTCCAATATAGTATCCAAATTTTCTCAAAAGGATCCAAACCCGACCCAAAGTGGTGATTCAGGTTGACCCGAAATCTTGACCGTAGATTCAGTGATGGCGACGTCTAGGTCTTGGAGATCAGGACATGTGCAGCTAGCATGTACGGCCTAGCCAAACCAAAACTATAAATACCCGCAGTTTCTCATTGCTACAGGATCTCATTTATTGCTATTCACCTTGCTCTTCAACTTATTATCGACCTTAAACATGTACCTGACGTTAGCATCGGAGGGCCTTAATTGGAGGTCCACCCGGCTAGCCTAACGTTCGTTTTTTTACAGATCTCGTGAACTAAAGTACCTAGGCTCCATATTGTCAGGTAATGGCTCATGTGATTCTTCTGAACAAAATCCCACAAATGGGACACATATATTTCCTGAAAAGAAAAAGACCACCTATTGGGGACAAATAAAACTCACCTATTGGGAACAAGTAAAAACCATCTACTGGGGACAAATTTATTGGAACTAATTACTAAAAGCATTAAAAACTATTTCCACCATCCTCCATATAAGAATTGAGGAAGAAAAAGAGGAAGAAGGTGAACGAGTAAAGGCGGCTAGAGTTTGAGAGGAAAAAAGGAAGAGATTGTTGTTCGGGAAGCTCTTTTTAAATAAGGTGGGAGATCTCACCTTATTTTAATATCTTCTTTCATTTTGGTCTTTCTAATTACAAAGATTTCATTACTAACATCTGATAAGCTCGTTCACCTTATTTGTCCAAATACTCCAACTGCTTATTTTTAAAATAAGATATAATATCTTATAAGTTCTAAAAATATTTTATAAAATATAGTAGCTTATATATGAAATCTTTAAATAAACTTAGTCAAATAAATTGTTTCATGACCCCCCTTTACCTAAGTGGGATACCAAGGCTAGTGGTTCCACATTATAACGTATCATGAATTGTTAGATGGGTCATGGGCGTATGTGGTGGATTGAGTTGGATAAATTTAATAAATAAGCTTAATGTGTCAAAGTAAACATGACCTAATGGAAAATGACAATCCTACCTAATATCCAATTTAAAAATTCATAGAGTTATCCACGAGCCAAAGCCCTTGTATGATTACAATGTATAATACAATAATCAGAAGCATTTGCAATATTGTTATAAAGTGCTTAATTTTAGATAACTTAATTTTTCTTTAACCTTTTATAATATTTTTATGTATATAATTGACAATTAAAATTGTAGCCTTGAAATGTTGTCGTTTATGCCGAAAAAAAAGGTTACATAGACTTATGGACAAATCTATCATCTATTGAAAACAAATCTAACAAATATGACTTTAAATATTGAAATAGTTTAAAATCAGAAAAACAAACAAAATTTCAAAAAATCATTCCCGCGGTAAATTCAAACCATTATAAAGAGATAATAAGAGAGTGGTGAGATTTTAACCCTTGACCTCACCTATAGGAGGTGAGATCAACTAGAGATGGTAAATCAATCCAGAAAATATTTTAAAAGAAACACTATATTCTCCAAATATACATATTAGTTTTTCAATCTAGATTTTTAATGCCTATATCAAATCCCCCCCCCCCAAAAAAAAAAAAAACTCATGCCATAATATCGTAAGTTTATATTTTAAAAAATATGATACCAATAAATACTCCCAAAACACAATTGTTAAGATATTCAGATGTACCTTGTGTGGTCTATGAGTGTGTTACTATGCGAACAGACTCAGATTCGAATCTTATTCTATCATTTCCCAGTTCGCACACATCCATTTTCATTTTCCTAAAAGAAAAAAAAACTCAATCGTTTAGGGTGCGATTGTACATGTTTTTACTAGAGAATAGTCGTAAAATAAATTTTCAAAACAAAAAAAATTAATTTTGAAAGTGTGGTTGAAGACGAGTTGAAAAAGTAATGATGAATATAAAAAAGTAAAATATTGACTGAATATGATTGGTAGTTAATAGCATCTCCAGTGGTCTCCAAAAATATGGGAATCCACTAAAAATGAGTAGAATATCCACTCCAACGGACCTCCAATTCTCACGTCAAAAAGAGGGGATGAACAGTGCACCACTACATCTACTGGTGCACTGCTCCACACTAAACATTTTCTTTTTTTTTTTTGCAGTTACTTGTTTGTTTATATAATTAAAATATATAATTTATATAATTAGTTATGTGATTTATGTTTTTGTATATTGATCAATTTTAAATTTTCCTCTAAAATAGTGTAAACACGCACAAAAATACAGTTAACTGTTGGATATGCTCTAAGACTTAAGAATGTGTGAGTAAGGATATGTGAGTGGGTGAAAAATGAAATTTGTGAGGAAATATGTAATAATAATTAGTTATTTTGAAAAACTAGGGGTGACAATATCTGACACGACATGAACTCAACCCAAAGTTATTGAGAGAAATCCGAACCCGAACTGAACATAAGACCTGAACACGATTAACACGAATCTGATATGATGTTGATAATTTGTCTTAAGAACTTATATTTTATTTAATTCTTCATCTATTTTGAACATAATCCGAATTTGACTTGTAACTAAACATGAACACGACTCGATGCTCGAATTGCCACCCCTACAAAAAAGTGAGTAGATGTGATTGATAAAAGAAAAAGTGAAAATGGGTGAATAATGTATTTTCTAACAATTTCATAAACAATTGCATGTTGGATTAAAATATTAATACATCGGAACGAAAAAAGAAAAAATTTCCGTATCCAATCGCAGCTTCAATCTTCACCACTCGCTGCTCCCAACAAAGTTTACTTTTTTTTTTGATATCTTAGTTCTATGTTTCCACATGATTAGTTTTCGGGGAAACAACTCTGGTCCCTCAGAAATTGCCCATGTAAACCGCGAGAATACAAAACGGCTTCCAGGTCCCTAATATCCTCGACTATCGCGCAACCCATATTGTTCTTGCCCCTAAGTTGTCTTTGCACTAGGAGGATTTGTAAACTAAATGCGTAACAAATATGTTCAACTTGTTTGAGCTTTTTCAATTATTACTATTACTATTCGAATTATTCTAATGGATTTTAAATATATTCAAAGTTAAATTAAAATTAATTAATCCTAAACCCTTTCTTCAAATCCAATTTTTTTACAAAGCTTTTCCATAACATATTTCTGCAAATGAAAATAAAAAGTATTGCATCACAATTTCTTGGCTAATTTAACAGAACATGTCAAATTTAAAATCAATTTAAACAAATAATGCAATTTTTTTTTTAAAAAATGGGTGAAAATATGTTTTTTGTCAGAAAACAGCGTTTGGAACTTTTTTTTTAAAAACAATTAGTTTAAAATAACATTTTTAGTTTTAGGATATTATTTTGTAAAAACAATATCAAATTTGTTTTGTGTGATTTTAATTTTTCAAAATCAGCATTTTTTTTTTAATTTTAATTCTGAAAACATGTATTGAATTTCTATTTTCACAAATTATTTTTTAATTTTTTAATTTTAGGATATTGTTTTGTACAAAGTAAAAATGCATACACAATTTTTTGGAATATAAAAATGAACTTCTACAACCCGGTTACCACCCGAGATGTTTTCTGACAAAATAGTGAAAACAACGTTTCCACTTTCCAACGTTGTTTTCACCCATTTTTAAATTTTTTGTTTTTGTATTATTTATTTAAATTGATTTTAAATTAACCCTATTATGTTAAATTAGCCCAATTTCTTACTATCACCAAAAACTTTGGGAAAAGGTTAAGAATAGCCTGTTTGAAAGGCTCATGTTCAAAATTGGCCTAACTTATTCAAAAGTTTCAAAAATAGTCTTCTTATTTGATAAAACCCCAAAATACCCCTTATACAAGGTTGACGGTAAACTAATGGTTTTTAAAGGTTTTGGGGGCCGTAAAAATGGTATCGAGCTGAGTTTATTAAGAACTTTTAGTTAAATTTATTATATTTATGTAATTAACAATTGGTGAGGAGAAATTACTCCGAGAATATGGATTGAATCGATGTCCGAGATGTACCCTTACAGGACATATCGTCAAATATTGACGATGTATGCACAAGAACACCTTGACCAGGTTTCATATTAGGGATACCAACATGAAGAAAAAGAACGGCGGGAGCTGCGGGGAAATCTTAATGCAAATATGCAATGCAAAATGCGCGAGAATATTATAAGCGATTCTGGATGCTTAACCGGACCACATATATGTTCACTTGATGAACCTTCAAGAAATGGTTCATGAAAATTCCCATCGAAACAATGATTCTTGATGGAGTACACGAGTGGAACGAGATACTTTCCCAGACAAATCTAAGTTCTCCGAAGATCTTAGAGAAGTCCAAAAGACGGCGGTGCGAGAATTATGGCAACCGCCATATTCATCTACCGGACAAGTTCATCGATCGAGAACCAGGATGGAGACGATGGTGAAATATCGAAGAAACTCTTGAACTCCTTCAGGATATTGAAAAATGAGTCGAACACGGAGGACGAGGCGAAGTTCTCCGGAGGAAAAGAAGCGTATAGATTTCGGGACATGTACCCTATTTACACCAAAAGGAAAACCAACTGAAGTTATACAAAAAATGACAGATGAGAGAAGCTCATTTCTCTAATCAAAGGAAAATCCATCAAAATTAAAAAAGATGGATATGGAAAAGATGAATCTTAAAGATCTACATGACCTTGCAGAATCCTTCGCAGGATTAGGAATTGTAGATTTAAAGATGAACACAGGAGATGGAACATTGGTCACCTATGATCCAGCAGGACTACCAATTCCACCACCACCACCAGTTAATCCTAACGTCGAAGAAAGTACAGGTTCGAATCATGGAGCTCGGGACGAGAGGATGCCACACACTGGGGATTTCACGACCGGGAGTGATCCACTTTTAGGGACAGGAGGTCGAAACCCTCTTGCGGTAACTAGACAACCTACTGGAAGGCCGAATGTTTATCAGACGCCTTATGGAAGATCGCACCTCGACCCAATACATCTATATGGGTTGATGTTAAATCTGGACATCCCAGATTTTAAAATAGAGAAGTTCTCATTGATGAATGGGCTTCAGCTATGAGAAATTTCAAAGAACCCTCGATCTTACAAAGGATTCATTCATTTTACTCCTTGAAATGAGTCTTGAAAGATCGGTGAAGATTGCCGGGGATATGATCGATGCCAGTACAAAAGGTTCGGTCACATCAGGAGAATCACTTAAAGGAATTGTCGATGGTATGGCAAAACTATTCAAAATCTAGTTCATCGGCACAGGTTATTTCGAGGGATTAGAGGATGAAAAAAGAAAGAGATATAAACAAGCCCTCTATAGCCTTGAGCTATATGATATTTGTCATATTGATGAATATATCAAGTTGTTCACCGAATACCAGTGGAAATCCAAGATTGAAGAAAAGGAAGCTGCATAGCTATTCGTTGCCAAAATTCCGAGTCCCTGGAGAGAAATGCTTATCAGGGAATACAAGGATGGAGCGGAAGTAGAAACTGTGGCCCGAGAAAAATGTCTTTCCTAAAAGGCCAAGTTATCGAATGGTGTTACCAAGCGGCTCTGTCATGAAGAATTACAAGAGATTAAGAGGAATTAACAAAGCGGTTCCTCTATGTTACGTGGATAATGACATCCCAACAATTGTGGGAGGTCAACCAGAAAGCGACAGAAAAGAAGAAAGAGCGAAGCCATCCATACCACCGAAAGCAACAACAAAAGAAGCAGGTCTTCATGGAAACCTAGAAGGTTTTGGTCAAAACAAAAAGCCCGAAGTTACAAAATGGGGCAAAAACCAGCACCAAACAGGAGTAGAGCCTCTTCATCAGGGTCTAATCAAGCAAGTACCAGCAGAACACCAGGAAGGAGAACTTTCAGGCGTGTTCACACCAGAGCAAATGAAAGTTTCAAATCATCGTAATTGTTGGACATGCGGAGCAAGAGGGCATATCTCAACGGATTGCCCGGACAATCAAAAACGAGGAGTCGATTCGAGGCCACACGAGAAATCGAGGAAGTTGTCTATTATCAAGATCTTATACAGGTGTATCAATTTGAGGATATACCCTCAGATGAAAGCATCTATGAAGAAGATATCTATTCTGACGATGGAAGTGACTCAGCTCGGGAATCGTCGAGTGAAGAAGAAATTCTTGGACAGATCGGGGAAGGATATGTCAGGATTCCTCTCTCCTTTAAGTCTATGATGGATTTACAATTGGAGCTATGGAAAAAGCATTGGATAAAATTGGGTTTCGTAAAAAAACACCAAATTATCCACGGGGTAACAACCGAGAATTTGCTATTCCGATAGAGTTTCTGGTAACTTTGATCGAGATGCGGTTGGTCCCTATTAAAGAAATCCAGGAGATCAAAAGCATAGTTAAAAGAGAAGTTGCAAATACACTCTCATGGATTCATATTGGAGCCATAAGAGTCATTATTAAAGCAACATTCAAAGAAGGGATAGATTCGCCACTCAATCTGGCTATCTTTGACAAGCGAATCTCAAACCTCAAGGATTCATGCCCTGGAGCGGTTATAGGAAATTTGTATGCTGGGAAATTGGCATTTAATGTCTATCCTAGAATTGCATACAATCTGGGAGATCGATATTTAAGTAGAGTCCTAACCCTTCATCAAGATTTCAAAAGAGATGCTTTGATGAAATAAGGGAATAGACCCTACTCGATCACATACAAGATATCCTATGCTCTCTCGAATACACATCATTCAGAAGTGTTCTGGAGAAAAGAATTTATTGAAGTCCCAAGGATTTTCGAGGACTTTGCTAGGGTGGTTTTACCAGAGATTATTGAGTCTCCAACTATCAAGGAGATCGATATGAAAATACAAGATCAACCAGTCTTCAACAAAAGCCGAAGTCTTAGAGTTAAGCCAAGAAGGATATCTTTCCAACAGGACAGAATGACGAGTAGCAGCCGTTGGGAAGAAAGGAGACCAAGTATAGTTCAACGTATCCCAGATGTTTTCAAAACAGCAGGAGAGCTGAAATGTCCAGAAGGATGGCGAGAAGTTGAAGTAATATTCGACATCACTCAAAAGGATAATATTTTTCCTTGTGATGTTCTATATTATCTCCAACAACCACTATTTGGACGGTATCAAGGAAGCCTGAAGATAGGTGGAATTGAGCTGACTATCACAGAAGTTGCAGGAAAAATCCTAGAACAATTAATACTGGGAATTGAATATTCTTGAGGATCATAAACCTTGTTAAAGATTACAAGACGGAATGGAGTTTACAATGGCTAATAAAAGATACAGAATCAAATGACCACTAGTCCATTCTCCATATACATTTCTATTGGAATGTTATATGCTGAATACAAAGCCGAGTATTTCGCCGCCTATATTGATTCAGTGCGGAATATGTCTTTAAAGCGGATGTTTTTCCTAATGAAATTGGAGAGGATTTACCAGCTATTGCAGGAAGAGATTTCTCTAAAAGGATTCTTATCCTTAACAGGGGATTTAAATAAGCAGAAATCATGATCGGAGGCGTGGGCGGTACCCCATGGTACAAAGTGAAGACGCCACCAATCTATTTCCATGATACAAGTGCAAATGTTTTGCTAGGAAACAATTTCCTACAAACATTCAAGCGATTCACACAGGAGAATGAGACAAGAAGACTTATTTTCACAACATTATGTGATCATAAGATCATTATTCAGAGACTGCGGGAAGCATTTTAAGAAAAATGCCTATTAATTTTCGCAGCAAGCGTGGTGATGAAGCCAAACTCCGAAATCCAAAAATGGCGGACTTTATTATCCTATAGACAATTCGATTCTCGAAAGCATAAGAAGCTTTGGGATTATAACTTGTATTCATTCAGAGTGCAAGGAGAAAAACGAGTCACTCCATAGGTTATTGCAGAATTAATGTTGAGCCTAATGGAGAGTCCGCAGAGTGACGTGACCCTAGAGGAACAAATATCACTCAAGGATATCAAGAAGAAGATCCAAAGGAATTGCAATGAAGATCCTTTGGCATGGTGGGACAAGAATGAGCTCAAAGCATCCTTAAAGGTGCAACCTGGAAAGGAGTACGAGTTCGTAAGATTCAAACCAATCCTTATGAACCAGGAGGATCGTGAGGATATGCAGAAGATACTTAAGGAACATCTTGACCTTAAGTTAATTTCACCAGGAGTTTCTCCATACAAGATCCCGTGGATTCTTAGTCGAAACCCATGGAGAAATCAAAAGAGGAAAGCGAAAGACTTGTTATTAATTACAAAGGGATTAATAACATTTTGGAGTTCGACGGATACTATATCCCAAGTAGAGAACATCTGGTTAACTGCATCAAAGGTGCCAAGATATTCTCAAAGTTTGATTGCAAATCTGGATTTTACCAAATTAAGATGGATGAAGAAAGCAAGAAGTTCACAGCTTTCTCAACACCACAAGGACATTATATTTGGAACGTTATGCCCATGGGATTGGCTAACGCACCCCAGATATATCAAAAGAAGATGGATAATCTCTTTAAAGATTATTTCAGTTTCATGTTCGTGTACATCGATGATATTCTTATCGCCTCAAAGAACATGAAGGAACATCTCAAATATTTGGAGATATTTTCAGATGTTTGTCATAAAGAAGGATTAGTGCTCTCAGAGAAGAAGGCGGTGATCGCAACAAGACAGATTGAATTCCTCAGAATTGAGATCGACGAGTCTGGAATCATCCTACAAAGTCATATTGTAGAAAAGATACAGGGATTTCCAGATACATTGAAAGACAAGAAGCAACTTCAGAGTTTTCTTGGAGTTGTCAATTTTGCTGGAATGTTCATAAACAATCTAGCACATTACAAGAAGATTTTCTAACAAGAGATGGAGGGAATTGAAGCTGATTCCATCCTCACAGCCTCAAGACATCTTGGAGACCAGCTTGAAATGCTACTCCGAGAATTTGATACCCTGATCATCAATGTTGATTTGGCCGGGAAACTACAAAGGAATGATCGGGACAAAGTAACCGATTGTATACGAGCATGTGTCCGGTCTCACTCTCAATTGAGAACAACATTTCAAGGGCCACTTCTCCGGGCCGCTAATAAGCAAACGGAGCGTTTAGAGCGCAGGGCTCCCCAACGTGTAGCAGAGGATTCCAGTACCTCTAGCACAAGTCCTAAGTCAGGCGAAATGTTGGCCCAAGGAAAAAACGATACTCGGTCAAATCCCGAGTTATCACATCAACCCAGCACGTCCGGGGTAAAGGACGAAGAGATCAATCTTAGGCCTATGATGGGCACTTCTAAGATTGATATTAACGAGATTAAAGTTTCTTCTTCTTGGCAGGAATATCAGGCAAATTGGGAGAAACTGATTACCAGGCAAGGAATATCTCCCGAAAAAACAAAGATCGATATTTTTGGAAAATATCCAAGGGTTTGGATGTTACCAAATTCCAGCCCTGAATAAATAAAGAGGTGGTACGAGTTTGGGGCTTTGGCCTCAATCTATACTACTTCACCAGCCTTCCCGGAGATCACAAAATTGCCAAAGTGGATCCAGGAAGCGGTTTACGAGTGTTGGTCCAACAATGACAACCTAAAATGAGGGGATACATTGGAGTTGTATTTTATAAGTGCAGCAACAGAGCCCGTCGGAAAGGGTGGACATGAAGCCTTCCATTACATCAAAGCCGGACGACCAAATGAAAGAGCCTTCAAGAATATCAAGGAGGCTAGTTCGGAAAAGTACAATTGGCCATGACCTTCACCGAAGATCGACACTACAAGAAGGGCATGGGGATTGTGGGTCTTCTTACCGAGATGGACAAAGTCAAGTTTCCGTTCAAGTTTTATCAAAATTCAGAACGGATCATTTCGTTGAATACTATGACAGGAAAAACAACAAGATTTGCGAGAAGACCTATTCGAAAAGAAAAGAAATCTTCGTGGGAAAACAAGTCTGCCGGGAGTAAAGAGACTCACGGAAATATCGATATGGCTCACATCGGCCATTGGAAACTTCGGTCTATCTCGAATGTCAAAACCCGAAAAAACCTAGAATTTGGCAAAGAATTCCCAAAAGTCGATCGGAGAAGACCCGGTGAGAGAAGATAAGTCTCGAAGTATCAAAGTTTCGGGGACCACCAAAAAGTAGATTCCCCGACAAAGTTAAAAGAGACATGTGACTCGAAGGATAACCCACTCAAAGAAAGAGACAAAAAGTGGGTCGATCTAGTAATTGGCATCCAACCCATCAAGATGCTGATAATTCAAGTTAATGACGTAAGCAATGACGTCATAAGATTCCATTTAGCTAAAAGACGGAAGAAGAAAAGTCATCAGACTTTGGAGTCTTATCAAATTGCCTTGGATACCAGACAAGGTAGGTCCCAAGCCATGTGAAGATAGGAAAGCATCCACTAACTTTCAGCAAGTGGATGGAAGAATCCAAGAAATAGAGGAATCACTTACCTCTATATAAAACAGAGTTTGAAGGAGGCTAAAGGCATCGAACATTTCCCTTAGTCTTCTAACAATAAACTTTCTTTGTAAAATTCTGTTGTGAGTTTAGAATTTCTAGAGTGTTTTCAGTTTTCAGTTTTAGTTTTTTAATTTTATGTACAAGAGTGTGATAGCCTTTATGAGAGGCTAAACATGTTTTTTCCTCCCAAAAGGAGATTACTGATGTAATAAATTTTTCTTTAAGTTCTTAATAAAATAAAGGCTGTTTGTTCAACATGTGTTCATAATGTACTATTGATTCATCCCTTCAAAGAATTATTTCATACGCCTGGAGTAGGAAACGAACCAAGGTTGTCTTTGGCGATTCTTTGAAGGAGTCGGATAACTTGCGGATCATCTTCCCGAGGGTGAGGTTGAGCAGTGAGAGGAGTCGTTGTTTGTCAAACGATCCGGGGCGGTAATTTTTCGACCGGTGGTGTTGCGAGTCATCTCACCCGGTGCTATTTTGGTCAAAAAGAGGTATGAATTTTAAGGGATTTATTAATTTTACGGAAGCATGTTGGGCCTGATATGTTCGTAATGGACTATTTCCATTTACACCTGTAAACCTTAGTTTGGAATTGATAACACAGAATCGAACATCTTTTAATTCTATAACCTGTTAAGTTTATCGACTGGAAACCTGACATGATCTTTTTAAAACTTCTGAATGGAGACTGGATCTAAGTAGGTGTAACAATGCCACGAATGAAACAGTGTGAAACTACAAGTGTTCATATTCTGTGTATCTGGAACAAATTTAATTAGGTTACCTTATTTGTTATAAATGGTATAATGGGAACTTTAGTATATATTTGAACTCTTTTAATAATGAAGGCCATTTTTGTAACTGAAACTTGAAAAAGTGTCGTTCTTGAATTTACCCCAAAAACTTTCGTGCACACGTTTCAAGAATTCCCATTTGCTATTAAATATTAATCAAACGCGTATTACTTTTTTATATTTTCACAACAGTATTCAACCATAACAAGAAACAATAGTACGCCACCGCTCGGTCGTAACTACGAGACAACACAGATTGTTTTCTCTTTCTTTCACGTTTCAAGCCGACCCTTTTCTAGGTGGGGTTAGTTTGCCAAAGTTGTCTTTTGGCTTTGACGGGTTTCACGAAGTTCGCTGCTTTTGGATGTTCCTTGAATGTTCTTTCTTTCAGATAATGATATAATCTGAACTGATATGAAAGAAACCCCATGTGGGAAATGCAGCTTAAATTCTAGAATTTCCTTGAGTCGGTTTCTGAGGTCAATGTGGTGATGTGTTATCCAATTGGACCTAGCTATTATATTTTTGGTGCAAAAACCGTGTGTTCTTAGTGTTTAAAGTGTTCGTATTGTTGATATTTTATTTATCCTATAAAAGGGGTGCAGTTATTTTGATTTGGAAACATATTTTCGAGTAATAGGCATTTGATATTTATTACAGCTAGTGATAATTCATACTTTAAGATTATTGTAGGACATTCTTGTTTGTACTGAATCATTGAATTGTTATAGTTGAAGTTGGATATTGATTGACAGAAAATGGAGGGAAATAATGAAGGGTTTGCTGATGGGAATGTGCATATAAATGGGTCAATTCGAAGCGTAAACGGTTCTTTAGAAGAGAAAATTGATGAAATTCGTGGATTATTCGGAAAAACCAATGGCGATCCATTGAGGATAGTTGGTGTTGGTGCAGGGGCGTGGGGTAGTGTTTTTACTGCAATGCTGCAAGATGCGTATGGGATTTATCGCGATAAGGTCCAAATTAGGATATGGAGGAGAGCTGGGAGGTCAGTTGATAGAGCCACGGCTGAGCATTTATTTGAGGTGATCAATTCGAGAGAAGATGTGTTGAGGAGGTTGATAAGGCGATGTGCGTATTTGAAATACGTCGAGGAAGATTGGGCGATCGGATTCTGTACGCGGATGAGATTTTGAAAGATGGGTTTTGCTTGAATATGATTGACACCCCACTTTGCCCATTAAAGGTTGTGACTAACTTGCAAGAGGCTGTTTGGGATGCTGATATTGTTATTAATGGATTGCCATCGACTGAAACTTGGGAAGTGTTTGAGGAAATTAGTAGGTATTGGAAAGAAAGGATTACTGCTCCAGTTATCATTTCTTTAGCAAAAGGTATTGAGGCCGAGTTAGAGCCTGAACCCCGTATAGTTACTCCGACTCAGATGATCAATCGAGCAAGTAAGATCAATTCTTCGATTTGTTATTGTTTTATGGTTTTGGGATGAGATAATAGTCGTTGTCTGGTTAAGTTTCTGATATAGGTTGTGTTGCTCATATGTGCATTTGCATAAACTATTTTCTTGGTTATTGGTGGAATCAGCTTGATGGGTGTGTAGTTATGGATTGTTTGGATAGGATTTAAAGTATGAAATGGGAAGGAAAAATAATAAATCAGTGAAAACTAAGTTGCATCCTTTTCTTCTTTCTATGGGGTTTTATTCTTTTCAATGAAACTGAATATTACGGAAAAAATAAATATTGAATTCATGAATTTAAAATTTCTCTAGAGATTTATTTACTCTTTCTTTCACATTCAAAGAAGGACAACATTTTTATTAATGTTTCCATCACTGGCATCCACTATCTAAAATTTGTCTTCTGGCTCTGTAATTTGATGTGGGCTTTTCTTTTCCTGCTCCAGTTTTTCTCTATTCTGAACAGAACTTATTTGTACTGTCCTCTGAAACAAAGTGATGCCATATTGAAGTTGGAAATCTTATAATCTTAATACTTATAGTTCTTTTGGTAATTGGTACTAAGATTTGGTTGTCAGTGCGAATAGCATAATGGCAGTTTTGTCTTATACATTTATCCAAATCAATTTTAGCTGGTGAACTTATCATGTCCTTTGTGCAATATTTGATTTTCTTTCTCGTTTATCTATAAGATTCTGCTTCCATCCTTCTGTCTTTATATAAAGATAGGAAGCGTATGCTTCATGGTAACAATGATTTCCCAGACGATTCTGTTTTACTGATTTAAATAACTAATTAATGGTGCAACCTATGTATAGTTTTGTTGATAATACTATCTAATCTGTACATTGTCATCCATATTTTAGAAAACCCTGATTTCATGCAAATAGTGAATGAAACTAAGAAAAATTCTCTCTCTCTACCCTGTTCGCTAGTTACTCAGCCTTGAAGACTCCTCTGTTTAGCTCATTGCAACAGTCCCTACCCAAACATGCTTCTTACTTTTGCAGCTACTTTGATCTTCTTCCTTCTGTTACTAAGCTTAAGTTCATGGAGCCTGGTATGATTTTGTCAATCCCAAATGCAAAATAAACATACGTCTGTTAGCTACTTTTGTGCTCACAATGTACAGGTCATGCAACTGTATTGCGTGGGGACTTAGCAGTAATATATGTCGCTAACCCTCCGCTCATTGCATTCTGGAATAATTGCACGTAATTTATTTTTAAATAAGAGAAGCTGCACCAAAATCCTAATTCTGCTGTGTTCTTAGGCTCTCAGACCTTTTCTATATAGTGTCATAATATCATGTAGAAGCTCCCAAAACTGGAACAATCTTGTTTCACGTGTCACCATTTTAAATGATTTATGAAACTTATTTATGAAATCTTTCATATTGTCATAGAGGATTGGCTGCATATATGTGAGGTAAATCGAACAAGAATTGCCTGTAAGCAGACTTGAAAAGCTTGTCACATATAATTATTAGCGTTCGGCATATTTTCCTGTTTAATATTTAACAAGTTTTTTGGAGCTCACTAATACTTAATTCTGTTGCTTCAGCATTTTGATGTTGGTATTGCATTCTTATGATTGCAAAAGTATCTTACCTATTGGATTGCTCTTCAAATTCTATTCCGTATGATAGATGCTAGTATGTTGACATTGTAGCCTGTATGAGGCCAAGCTAATTTGGCATATGTCCTGAAAATTTTTAGTAGTGAATCGGAGAATATTTGTACTCCTTGAATGTGTGAAATGGAGAAAAATACTCACTAGCATTTCCTTGAAAATTTTGTGCTGCACATATTGCTTATTTCATGTCTTAGATTGTATCTATCTTGTAGTTTTATGATAAGTTGATAAGGATCCATCTTCTCTATCCTGTGGTAAGTTTATGCATTGTGCTTTATGAGTATCTTTCCCTCTTTCTCATGTATGCCTCCATATTTTCAGCTGGGATTCCCATGGAAAACATTCTCTATCTTGGAGGACCTAATATTGCATCAGAAATTTACAACAGAGAATATGCAAATGCTCGAATATGTGGAGCTGAAAAATGGAGGAAACCACTGGCCAGGTTTCTGAGACAGCCACATTTTACTGTTTGGGATAATGGTGACCTTGTTACTCATGAAGTTATGGGGGGTCTGAAAAATGTATATGCAATTGGGGCTGGTAAGATTCCTTTTCACCATTATTCTCCCTATAAAGTGGACATTGTGTGCTTGTAATTCCTAAATATCCAAGAAATTAATTGTTGCTAACATCATGAAGGTTTCTCAGAAGAAGCATCTTCTTGTTGGATTTCGTGTTGACAACTTTGCAGACTTGAAGCTACTTTTTCGTTCCATTGTAGAAAACACTTCTTCATTTCAGCAGTACACTGCACAATTTAAAATGTCTTATTTCTAAAATAAATGGTTAGAATACATGTATTGATGTGCTGAGGACCAAGCTCATTGCTTTAGAGCCTGGTCTCTCCGTGCCTAACTTTTGAGACTGCAGATCAGCATAAAATTTTTGTGGAAAGCTGAAAAAAACAAAAAATATTCTGTACAAATGAGGACCGTGAACTTTAAAACTGAGCATAGAATAGACTCTCTTCAGGAGTTCTTTAACCAAGTAGTGAGTACACCATCCTCTTAACAGTTTTTCCTTGTAACTGAACGCACGGCACAATGTGACTAATCATGAAAAGAACTTCGGTTGCATTTTTTGGTCTAATTCATGGTGGAAATATATATAACTTTAAGATTTGATAGAAAGATATATCTTTTGCTGTCTTATATTAACACGTTTGCTCAGTCTCTGTTTGAAGAACTGGACATCTTATCTATAGTGTTTACCTGGGGCCAAAATTAATACAAGAAAATAGCTAATTTTCCTATCCCGATATCAAGAATCAATGGTTGTCTTATTAACCTATGTTTTTATCTGGATTAGCCCATGAACATAGTGTTAAATTTTCATTTGGAATGGACAGGGATGGTGGCAGCTCTAACTAATGAGAGTGCGACAAGCAAGTCCGTATACTTTGCTCACTGTACATCGGAGATGATCTTTATTACCCATCTTTTGGCGGAGGAACCTGAGAAGCTTATGGGGTCCTCTGTTGGCTGACACTTATGTGACCTTGTTGAAAGGTCGTAATGCATGGTATGGTCATAAGTTGGCTAAAGGGGAAATCAACCTTGATATGGGTGACAGCATCAAAGGCAAGGGAATGATTCAGGTATTCTTTTTCAAGTTCTTGCACTAATGATGAAGATATCTTCCGATGGCTAGTTATTCTTTCGAAAGACGTAAATATAGATTAATTAAAATGAAATTGTTTGATAAAAACTTTAGGGATGATTACAAAATAACCCCGGAGGTTCGGGCTAATTACAAAAAGAATACTTGAGGTCTGATTCCGTCTTACATATTTTTCTTTCATAAGCAAAAAAACATTTCAACAACCCCTCTGAAATTTATAAAAATATTACAGTTAACCCCTTAAATTTAAGTCAGTCTCAAACTTGAGTTTTTTTTTTTTGGTAATTTTGAAACATTTCTGGGCTTTTTCGTAATTAGCCCAAAGGCCCCAAACCTCAGGAGTGTTTTTGTAATTATCCCAAAAATTTATGTCAAACCATTCAACTTATTGAATTCCATGGTTTGAGACTATACCTAAACCTAAACTTTGTTTTTATGCTTCACATGTTGCTGCTGCGATTTTTTTTTTATGAAAATATTGATCTATTTGTATCCCAATCAGAAAATAGAAGCTTCTATGAGCTGAATATTTTCTTTCCAATAGCCTGTTGGAGTTTTGGTCTTTGAGAAATGGGTGTTGACCCGATTTTGACCAAATAATTAAGTGGTTTCCATTAGTGAAAAATGGAATTAAATTATTTGTAAAAATTCTACTAAGAGAGTAGATGAGAATAGCATTTAGAATTTCTCAAAACCAATTCCGGGTGAATGAGAAATTAATGCTAGAAGTTAGCCACTTAATACAAATAAATGGTATGGAAAATGGAAAATGTGGGGAAGGAGAGATGCTTCATCCCACCCGGGAAAAAGAGGATAAAGTTGCACACTTAATATATCCCAAGTTGGACATATGGGTTTGGGCCCTTGGGGGCACCCAAGTTTTTAAAGGGATGAGGACCTACATGCTTGTGGGTTTGGTTCAAAGCACACGCGCGCCGGCCCGGCCTAGGCCTAGGCCTGGGCTTGGGCTTCAAGGCCCTTTTTCGAGCCTACAGGCGCGATTTTCCGTACGGGCACTTCATTGCCTATATTTTTGAAGCCCCTGCAGATGAATTTACACACGAAAATCAGATAATCAACTGGTCAAATTGCATTCAAGCATATTGCCTTACAATCCATTCAAAAGCTTGAAAGTTAAGAACAACTTGTTGTTCGCTGTTGTTCCGGTTTTGCTGTGCTGCTAACCGGAACTGATCAAAGTCGTTGTATCTTAGAGGCGAGCGCCGGAACCGTAAGCACTCGGTATACGGGGCGTTTTCGTCTTGCGGAGACAGAATCTAATTCTGGCCTCGATTTAAGCCTATAAACCATACACTTAGCCATTTTCTTTCAAAACAGAAACCATACACCAGATATATTTACCTAACATAGCCTAAGTTGCTGTCTGTTGTAGCATGATTGAACTTTTATGATGTTGCCCTGAGTATAAGCCTATAGAGTCCGAACTCCTAAGAGGGTGTAGTTTGGTAAATTAACTTTAAATGACATTTAGAATTGTTTACGAGCTAGTCAGCTATATTATCATTGTTCAGTTGCAAATAATTTTTCACCTGGTTGACTAATTATAACCGAAACCCTTAATGTGTTGCCTCTCTCTGCTCCTACGCTGATAAAAATTATATTTTCAAAGTCCAGTTGGGAGAAATGCATCATTTCACGCAAAAATGATCTTGAAATGTATGGTAAAATTAGAAAAGATTCATTTTTAACCGCTTTGGTGTGCACTTGTATCTGGGAGTTTGGAACTTGTTCCGTGGTCTTTTTCTTCTTCTTTACTTGTTGACTGACATTTGGTGTCTGATTGCAGGGTGTTTCAGCTGTAAAAGCTTTCTACGAGCTGCTTAGTCAGTCTCGTTTGAATGTTCCACATCCCAATGGAAACAAGCACATTGCACCCGTTGAGCTATGTCCAATCTTGCAGACATTGTATAAAATACTGATAGTCAGGTATTCATCATAATCACATTATTAGGGATCCCGATTAAAAATCGGAACTTGGTGCCGTTGGCAGTGTAAATCTGATTCTTATTGTTGAAATTGATTCTTAGGGAGCTGTCATCTGAGGGAATTCTTCAAGCCTTAAGAGACGAAACCATGAACGATCCTCGAGAACGTATCGAGATTGCACAAAGATACGCCATCTACAGACCTTCTCTACTTATAAAATAATAATTGATAATAGAGAATTGAATAGCCCGTTTTGTTGTTCTTGGTAAACCTTGTGGATTGAGGTGGTTGGAAGTTTTAGCGAGTTGAATGCTTTAGAGACATGGTGGTTTGTGAAGAGAGTGGCCCATGTTTCTGTTTTGGAAACCTGATGGAATTTGTTCTGAGTTTTGAAATTTAACTGCTAGCTAAAGATGTTAACTCTAGTTGTGGAGATTATGTGATGTAAAAATTAAATGAGTTAGAAAATCATTAATATAATTAATTTTGAGATATATGTATTATGTATTCAAGCTAGATTCTTGGCATTTTTTGGTTCGATTTTTTTTGGCAGCTCTACAGTCTATTTGTAAAAGAAAACTACAATTTTGGTAAGTTTTTTTTTTTTTTTAGAAATTTGAAAAAATGATATATAAAAAGAATCTTAATCATATTAGTTGGATTATTGAGCATTAGTTTTCATAATTTAAAATTATGTCAAAAACTTCCTCCTAAACAATCTCAATGCTTTTGTTTAAACTGTCTTAAGTGCATTGGGATGACACACTTAAGAAGTAAGAACAAGGAAGTTCTTGACTGAATTTTGATTTATAAATTCACAATGTTTGTGTGGACTTTTGCGTTTCTAAAGGATAAATACAGATTTGTATAAAATTGTAGAGAGATGAGGATAAAGATATCATTTTAAGAATCTAAAAAATATTTGTGATTAGTTTTTATTAAGAATTTGAATTAAGAATTTAATAACGGGCTAGTCTCCTATCGATACGATCTAATCTGGATCTAATCAGTTAGACGGATCTAAATACCGACTCATCGCCCACCCATGACCCAAGATCGCCAAAAATTAAAAAAAGAAATTCAAAAATCACAGTCAATCTCGTGATTGAGCCCTAATCCCGTTGTTCCTTCAACCACCACCACCACACGGCGCTCCCCACACGAAACCACCTCAGCACGGCTACCTTTGCAGCATACAGATACCTTTGCAGTGTTATGTCATCTTCAAAAATTGCTTGTCATCTTCAAAAATTGATGCAATGGAAATTTTCTCCATGTGAAGCTGCTTCCAATGTTTTCTCTTGTAGTGATAAATTTTCTCCGAGCGACATCTTATAGGCATTATCGGCCGTCGCCGATGATGCGATTCATATTGGGTGTACATCTTAGTGCTTCGTCCTCTTGCAATTTGGTCCCCCACCGCATCTAATGCTTTCCCCTCATTGGCTCATTCTGCAGCATCCTTCGTTTAGCTCAATCTTGCAATTTTTTTTTTTGAGAATAAACGGTAATACTTTTTAGTTCAACATGTAATACTATTTAGGGAAAAGACTAATACATTTTAGGTAAAATACTAAAAAGGATTCGTGGGAAAACCTAAATACTTTTTAGGGAAATAATAATAACCTTTCATGTAAAAAACTAATACTTTTCAGAAGACACACTAATACATATTAGGGGAACTATTAATATTTTTTAGAGAAAATATTATTACTTTCAGAGAAACTACTAAAATATCTTTTAGGGAAAGACTAATAATTTTCAATGAAATTACTAATACTTTTGATGGGGATTCCTAATACTTTTTTGAGGGACCACTAATACATTTTGGGAGTATATTCATGAGAAATACTAAAAAACTCTTCAGGGAACTACTAATACATTTCAGAAGAACTACTATTACTTTTTAGAAGGACGACTAATACTTTTCAGAAGGACTGTTAATACATTTCGGGAGAAAAATTTAAATATATTCAGGGGAACTACTAAAATACTCTCCAGGGAACTACTAATACTTTTTCGAGGAACTACTAATACTTTTTTGAGGGACTGCTAATACATTTCAGGAGTATATTTAGGAGAAATACTAAAATTCTCTTCAGGGAACTACTAATACATTTCAGAAGAACTGCTAATACTTTTTAGAAGGACGACTAATACTTTTCAGAAGACTGATAATATCGGTGGTCCCTGAAAACTACTAAAACACCACTGCTAATATTACGGAAATACCACCGGATCCGCGGGTCAGATCTGTCTAACAGATCAGGCCCGTTAGACGGTCTGACAGAGTTTTTGTGTTTAATAATTTATTTCCAAAACTCAGAGGACCTTTGTGTAATGATAGTTATTCCTTTATGAATTTGATCACCAAACACTTACATTCTTTCCTTTTTTATTTTGTGTGTGTGTGTGTGTGTGTTTTGTGATTGAAAAATATTTGTAAATATTCCTAAAGTTTCTCCATATATACAGTAATTCATATTTGGCAGAATCTAGATTTCATATGAAAATATGAAATATCTTGTAAAGCCTTTTGAGGAGATGATATGTATTAAGAATGTGATACCAACCTTAATAGATGACTAAACTTATCTACTTTGTTGTTTGATTCAGAACTCATGGTCTTGAAAAAGGAGAGCCTGGATCCCTTTTAAGGTGAACCTTGATTTGTGTATCAACCTAGGATGTGTGGTATCTAACCCAAACCAAAAATATTTCCAGTACTAATTTGTACGTGGAGAAAATTGCTCTTGAATATAATAAATACATTTCTAAGCTTTATTCGTATTCTATTTTTCACTTCTCTTTCATTTTTCCTCGTCAAGACTAGGAATGACATTAGAGAGGGACATGTATTTGAAGACCCATACCCGCTCCCAATCCCACGTGCATGATTTGAGTCAATGACAAAGTAAAATAACTTTTGTATGATTCGAGCTAATGACAACTTTGCCCCCACGTGCATGACACATGACAGGATTTTGGTGGAATATTCTACCGGTAGTGAGTCTCAGGAGACTATGTGCAAAACTCATGAACTTCAGAAGGTAAAGTGTCCCGCAAAAAAGTTGGCAAAATCGAAAAAACCAAAGACAAAGACTTGGGTTAGACTGTCTAACAGGTTTTTTCCATTAGATGGATCCAATCCGATCCGGGTCTTTTTTGTAATTTCATGCACGAGTGTCATTTTTGTAATATTATGGGGCGGTGCCATAGGAACTCTGGACCGGTGGTATTTTTGTAATATTAGGGGTCTTTAAAAGTATTAGTTTTTCCCTTGAAAAAAATATTAGTAGTACATCTGAAAAGTATTAGTAATCTCCTTGAACAATATTAGGCAGTGAAGTAATATTAGGCAACTCTCAAAAGTATTAGTTTTCCCTTGAAAAGTATTAGCAATTCATCGGAAATGTATTAGTAATCCCTGGAAAGGTATTAGTAACCCCTTGAGCAGTTTTTTTAGTAATCATCATGAAAAGTATTGGTTTTTTCCCGTAAAAGTATTAGTATTCCCCCTAAAACGTATTAATAATCTTATTGAAAAATATTAGATTTTTCGATTAAAGGTATTTTAGTATTTATCCTGTAAAGTATTAGTAGTTATACCAAAAGGCATTAGTATCCCTCCTAAAAAATATTAGCATTGGTAAGCGGATGTTGTTATTATGGTGTTAGTGGTTGTGCGGGTCAATATGCGGATTGACTGCGGGTCGGGTATTTGGATCCGTCTAACAAATTAGATCTGTTAAACCGTCTGACAAGAGACTAACCCAAAACCAAATAGTTCGGATGACAATTTGTTTCCTCTTTATATTAATTCAGATGTGAGATATCACTCAACTAAGAGTTAAGACAATCTATTAACAATAATAATAATAGTAATTTTCAATGCTTTTAGTAATTAGTTTCAATAAATTTGTCCCCAACAGGTGATATTTTTCTTTTCAAGAAATAAATTTGTCCAATTTGTGGGATTTTATTTAGAAAAATTAGATGAGCCATTTACCCGATGATATACAAATGTGTTTGAGATCAAGTTCTTTGCACGTGTTTTGTCCAAAGTGGCAAGGGAAAAATTGGGCGAGTCGGACCAAGTCAAATAGTGATTGGACCGCTATTTTTGAACCAAATTTCGACCCAACCGACCCTATCCAATATTTTGGGCCCGATGGTCACCAAATAAGCCGGTTCATTTTGGACCTCTAAAAATGAAGCTCAATCGCCTATTTACCACTTTAATTCACGAGACGGAGCTTATATATAAATAGAATTAAAACTCAAACCCAAACCCCCATGTTAAGAAAAACAATATTTTTGTGTTTTGTAGGATTCGTCATGAACTTGGACTTAAACTTATGAAGTGTCTCGTATAAGACCACCTCATAAATCAATGTGTGACTAAACGAACAATTTTGAATTTAATGAAGTTATAAATTGGAAACTATAGTTCACTTTAACATCTCTCTCTCTCTCTCTCTCTCTATATATATATATATATATATATATATATATATATATATATATATATATATATAGGGATAGGATCTCATGTGGTAGCCTCTTACCATGTGGCGGTGTGGATTGATCCCATCCATCCACACCCTTCAATCAATGGTCTAGATTCCTATAAAAAAAACACCATTTATCAATTAATTAATGTGTAAAAAGGGCAAATGAGTAACTAGCAAAATGGTGTAACAATTACTACCATATTTACGCCCCTAAAATCAAGGGAATCATCAATATCATGTTCCCATAACAGATCATCACAAAATCATATCACAAAACTGTCTTCTCCATCTTCTCTCTGCTCGTACAAAACACGAATCAAAAACAAAAAAACACTGCAACAAAAACACAATCCAGTCTATCTACAAATTATTGAATGAAGAACAAGGTGTACACCATGGAAGAAGAATATGCTCATTCATACCAAAGTGACATGTCAATAAAAATCCAGATGAACACGACAAATTTGAAGGATTCGGTGCTGGTATGTGCAATTCTCTTACAAAAATAACACAACTGCAATTATGCAATATTATCTACGATTTCTGGGAAATAAATCTGTTTACCACTGGTTTATTCATTAACAGCTTCAAAATACCATACTAACTGGTATGTAATGTGTGTTTTTTTGGTGTATAATTTATAAAAAATAATGAACATTTAGTTCAACTTTGAAAACACCACTATGGTGAAAAGTTGCAACGTAATTTTGGCCAACGAGATAAATGATGCACATATAGTTTTTGTTTGATGTATTTATAATGTATACATAATGCACAATTAGTATAATTTGGTGTGTATACATGAAGCTTATTGTAATCTGAAATCTATTTTCGTGTATACATATGCATATGATGGTGCAAAGATAAGCATACAATAGTGCATGTTTTGTTGTTATTTGAGAGAGCGTGATTTGATGCTTATTTAAGTATAAACATATTGACAATATTGTACTCTAGAAGCTTATTTTGGTGTATACATATATTGACAACATTGTACTCTGGACGCTTATTTTCGCGTATACATATGCATATGATGTTGCAAAGATAAGCATACAATAGTGTATATTTTGTTGTTATTTGATAGAATATGCCTTGATGCTTATTTAGGTATACATATATTGACAATATTGTACTCTGGTAGCTTATTTTGGCATATACATACGCATACGATGGTGCAAAAATAAGCATACAATGGTGCATGTTTTGCTGTTATTTGAGAGAGTAAGCCTTGATGCTAACTTAACACGCTTATATCTGAACGCAAAGACAAGTTAGCTCACGAACAAGAGGAGCGACAAGTCAGTGGAATGAAGCACTATTTGAGACTTACTGTGAATTTAGTTCTCAAATGGACATCTCAATATTGCTACCGCAACAAACACGTAACAAGGGCAACAAGAGCCGGATTAAAAGCAAGATACATAGTCAGAAGGAAAAAGCAATCCGTGCAAGCACCAAACTAAAATGAAAGTGTGGCACATGTGGCAAAATTGCATCACACAACAACCGTACATGTCCCGATCAACCAACAGAATGAGAAACCCCATTTTCAACAAGTTTTGTATTATACTATGCAAAAACTCAGTACAAAACAATGTCAAAACTTTAATGGTGAAAAATATTGTGTAAAATTACATTGTTCAATTCATCACTATTTGTGTGCCAAGTTACCATTAATTGTTCACTACTTCATCATTAATTATGCACCAAAATGTTTGTCTTTAATGTGCACATTTCAACGGTGAAAAATATTTTGTACAATTACATTTCTCAATTCATCACTATATGTGTGTCAAATTACTATTAAATGTTTACCACTTCGTCGTTAATTATGCACCAAAAATAATTTGTCTTTCAAATTTATGTATTTTAAACGAATCTGCATTGTATTACAAAAACCTGCATCATAATAGTACTAACAGTGGACATAATATTAAAAAAATATGCACTAAAAAAAGTCATTAACACCTGTAAATAAAACAAGCTTGTGGATAGCATATATACAACAAAAAATGCTAAAAATATACCATAATGCTATTAACTGTGTACTATTTCTTCACTAACTATACACCAAAAATAATCACATTTGAAAACAAAACAAACATATTTTGCATCAATGCACTAATAAAAATTCACCAAAATGTTATTAAATGAGCATTAGTAGTAAACATGATAATTTCATAGTCTAAGCTATATACAAACATTCAAAAATGTAACAATGAAAAATTACGTCACTAATCAAAAACAAAACTACGCTAAAAAGTACTTCGAACATCCCATCTAAAAAATCACACAGTGTTCCTGTCAATTCTACTTAAATGTCAACAACCAATAAATAAATCTCCCCGGATACTCTTTGACCTTTAACCTCAACAAGCTTCCAAAACCCATTTCAGTTACAACTTTCGTCTCAAAATTGTTCAGACGACTCAGTGCGTCTGCTAGAGCTGTTGGCATAGATCTTGTCCTCAACTTGGGTAGCACAGACTTCAATTCTGATTTGGCAGCCTTAGACCTCTTATTAACATTACGTCCTCCATAGTCCAGCCCTGCAGATGCCGGTCTTTTCCTGTTTCCTCTAGCCATATAAAATTCTCAACCTGGTATTAACAACATTACAATTGTAAGGCAAAACTCAAAAATCAGGAATCAATAAAATACACAATTGAAAACTTAATTGTGCACTGTATGAACCTTATTTGTATATTAGAATAACACTATTTAAACACCATGTGTGTTGATGCATTTCATGGACTACATATGCACATGACCGAACCTAACAATGCACCAAAACATATCTTCATTGCACAATAACAATACTAAATATGCACCAAGTACATATCTTGATGGGTCATTCATTTTTTTCAATGCAGGGGTTAAAACAAGACCATACTAAAAGTAACTATACATTAAAATACAATTAAAAGTGCGTCATTCTTAAGTAAACTGTACACCAAAAACACAATGAAGGAATCACAAAAATAAAGTAGGGTATACTAACACATTTCACAAAAACAAGTTTCAATAACATAAAAAAACAACCATTCTGTACATACACGCACATAACACTCATATCCTTCCCCTAACATAAAAAATTACACCACCCAATAACTAAAATTAGATTTTTTTTTATCAAATTTTACACCAAAAACCCCAACAAAAATGAACTATTTTACACAAACCACTCCAAAAAAAAACATAAAATCGTCTGGACAATCGAAAAATCAAACCCTAAATATTTTCAAAAAAAAGAAAAAAAAGAATGCCTAATCTCTTGCTAAAAATACTTCAAATATACGAAACTAACAGTTGAATTGTTCCAAAAAAATGCCAAAACATGTAAAAGAGAAAAGCCTTACTACCAAATTTTCGAACTAAAACTGAAGGAAAAACAACCCAACACTTACCTCAACCAGCTCTTTGAAGAATCAAAATCAAACTCGGTGCAGAAGATGTCGCTCTGTTGACAACTTCTGAAGAAATTTGGAAAAAAACCGAAGATAGAGAATGCCAGACGAAATAACAGAGAGAAAGAATGAGAGAGAATGAGAATTAGGAGTTTTTGTTTGTGAGGAAACTGCTGGATAATGAAAAGTGGGAACCAACCTAAATAAAATCCCATAAGAAACGCTGGGATGGAACAGTTACCAAAGTAACTGAATTGATTTATGTACAAAATGACATTTATGCCCTTAATTGGGCGAATCTAAATTAAAAATAGATAAAAATTCGAAAAAAGCCGGACCTTTAGATTTGTCAAATTAATGGATTGGATTAATCCATACTGCCACACGGTAATTACTCATATACATATATATATATATATAAATATATATTGGGGTGAGACCGTGAGACCTAATCTGAACCGTTATAATTAATCATTGGATGGATGAGATTGAAAACATTAAAAATAGAAAGATTATTTGTCATTATTTTCGGCTAAGGGTATATGTGGGAAATCAAAAAACAATCGGTCAACAAGAATATAGGGAAGATTGTAACTTACCATATCTATTTCCTATAATTTAGGGGATGCAATCAATTATAAAAACCTCCAAAACAATCTAATTTGTACCAAAAAAAACGCCATATGGCATTTTCGAATATAAAAGCATAGTTATATATACATCAATATAATACTAAATATGCAACATCACGAGAAATCACATATACATCAAAATGTTGGACCAGATTTTTTTAAACTGTAAACGAATTTTTCGATAGAACCAAATGCATCATAGCATAGTTATACATCAATATAATACTAAATATGCAACATTACGAGAAATCACATATACATCAAAATGTTGGACCAGATTTTTTTAAACTGTAAACGAATTTTTCGAATAAAACCAAATGCATTATAACATAGTTATATATACATCAATATAATACTAAATATGCAACATTACGAGAAATCACATATACATCAAAATATTGGACCAGATTTTTTTAAATTGTAAATGAATTTTTCGAATAGAACCAAATGCATCATAACATAGTTATATATACATCAGTATAATACTAAATATGCAACATTACGAGAAATCACATATACATCAAAATATTGGACCAGATTTTTACTGTAAACGAATTTTTTGAATAGAACAAAATACATCATAACATAGTTATATATACATCAATATAATACTAAATATGCAACATTTTGAGAAATCATATATACATCAAAATATTGGAACAAATTTTATTAAACTGTAAATGATTTCTGCCGAAAATTAAGGTATTAAAATCTATACTTAATTAACACATAAGGCGTCCCATATATATAATTACAATTATATCCTTTTGATTGTTTGAAACATTAAATATACCTTAAAAATTGGATTAATCTACACCATTCCAAAAAAATAATGGATGTACCAGATTATGTCTCACAGTCACCCAGGATATTGGTCTCATTTGAACCAATACCTATATATATATATATATATATATATATATATATATATAAAGCAACATGTTTCTAAAAATATTTTCCCGCCTATTTGCTATTTCCCTAAAAAGAAATTTGATGATATTTATTGGGAAAAAAATAGATATGCAAATTATAAATGAAATCCTCTAAATGGTGTTAGATTTTTAATTAAGGAAATAAAATACTTTAAGAACGTAAATAAAAGACTTTTAAGACAAAATCATTCCTTTACTTGGAAATTTGCAGAATCTTTATTCAATTGAAAAAACATACGTCCTGCAAATATCTATATTATCAACCATAAATGTAATTGATGTAAAAATTAAGCAATGGTCAACAACATCAATCAACAAATCAATTTTTTAAAATTCAACAACAATTTATAATTCTTGAATTTTTTATAACGAATTTAATTTAGAATTATGGAATTTATGCATAGAATTTAAAAAGAAAAAGAAAACATATATTTTGCTATTACTATTATTATTATTATTTTATTATCAGGCATAAAAATTTGGTAAATAGCAATAAAAGGCAAAAGGAAATCTATCTATCTATCTATCTATATATATATATATATATATATATAAGCAAAATGGTTTGTAAAATTATTTTCCCGCCTAAATGACACTTTCTAAAAACTTTTTCTGATTTTTTTTTTCCGGATTTTGGAATCCAAATTAATATGGTTGACTTTTAAATTTTGGTATGTATACTGAAATTAAGGAGAAAACATATAGGGAAGATTAATTTTGGTATCCAATTCAATGATATATCCTATTCAATTTAGTTAAATATGGTTTAAATTGACTAAATGACTATAAAAATACCAAAATTAAGGCTAAATCTTGATTGCAATCACAAATAAATGTTGAACCTTTTTCTATAGAGCATGATTTAAAATCGGAAATGCTTAAATATTTATATCTATATCTATGTATATATATATAATAAGAGAGTCACTTATAAATAGTAACCCAAATTTTTTCCCGCCTAAACAAAGTTTCTGAAATTAGTAAAATATGGTTTTTTGGATTTAGAGTTGTTTCCAGCAATATTGCCTAACCATTTTATTGAGTATGGTAAATATGTTTTATATGTATTTAGGAATGTTTGACTATTGATTGTGATCAAAATTATTATGAGGACAATCCAAGAAATAATTATGTTGACGATTATTTACTGTCAAGATTTTTTTAAATTATCTAATTTTTCATATAAGCATTCTGAATATAAGGGATACAAATACATATTATATTTATTTAGGTATGTTTGACTATAATTGATTGAAAACAAGATTAATTCTATTTTATAATTATTTTTGCCGAGATTTTTTAACATATATTATTTGTATATATAAACATTCCAAAAATAAGATATAACAATTATTATTAACCTTGTGCAATCCACACATATTCATTTGAAAATAAGATATAGAGATAATTATTAACACTCGAAATTGCTATGCAATCTACATGGAATATTCATTGAAAGTAAAAAAAAAAGGAAATTAAAATTTGTTATATTAATTACAGTTGGTTGTCAAAACATTAGTCCAAAAATATAAGAAAAATTGTATTAATGAAATTTCGAAATTGATAAGTAAATGGGAAAATAAAATCTGCAAATTAAGGTTACAAAACATAGCAAATATTATTATAAAAAAATTCCTTAAATAACCCTCTTTTATTCACATACAAATATGAGTTCTAAATACATTCATTTACAACAACTTTTCCCAAGAATTAGAGAATTCAAACAACCAACAATTTAGCAAACTCGTCTCATAAATGACACAAATGTTGTCACTCATCAAGATATCAATATGGGTAAACAGAAATGGGCAATAAAACTATGTTTGGTCCGTTTGTATGAAAAGCCATCATATAACAATCAAACAAATGTGAACAGTCTGGAGTGCATGTACCATGACTCGGAGGTTTGATTTTATTCTTTTTAATGTTATTAAAGTTTTAAATATGTTATAGGATAAATTGTATTTTTTTCTTTACCAATGTGATAGGATACATAAAATTATTCGAAAAGTAAAAAATTGGACAATTTAAACGTGTTCTTCTTGAGGGGAACGTGTATGATTTAAGAGACTTTGTCGTGTCTAAAACTACTGATAAATACAATACTACAAATTCAAGATATAGGCTCATTTTTCATTGCAAAACACATGTTCAATTGCATGATCAATCATTTCCTATATTAATGTATAGTTTAAAAAATACAGTTCTTTTTTTTTTCAAACATGAATTAGTGAGATGATAGTATTTTAAGAGAAAAAGTTGAAATCAAATTTTTTGAAACTTAATTTTACAGTCTTCGAATCATATGTCTTTTCATTGTAAAATATTTTTTTCATGCATCTACAAATTTAATATCCACAACCTAGTCAAATTATACACCAAGAATAATAAAATAGATTTTTCATCTGCAGTTGTTGATATTTGTGCCACATATATGGATTATCAATTAAAATGCATTTGTATACCATATAATAGTTCTAAAAAATACAAGATATATATCTAGAAAAATATATATATAATCAGATTGTTTGTAAGATAATTACAACTAAAAGTTAAACAAAATAATGTTTTGTCAAATAATAAAATTCATGAATTTTGAAAAAAAAAACACTTTAGATTTTCCATTATTTTCATATACGATCTAGGAACTTATAGTGTGGGTTCATTTTGTTTCTTAAAAAAAGGACAAAAAATAGTTTCGTAGTGAATAGTCGAGTAGATAATATAAATAGATTTAACAGGATGTGTCATGAAATATATATAAATTTGCAAAAAGTGAAATGAAAAATTTGTAAGTCCAAGCGGCTACGATAATCTAGAGAGGGTATGAATAGATTATCTCTATCTTTTCGATTTTACCCTCTTTTTTGAACCGAATGCTCAAAGACAATAATAAAGGTGCGGAATGTAAACAACACACGTCGATTTATAGAGGTTCAACCCACCTAGGGCCTAATCCTCTACCACCCCAGTATATCCGGGATGGATTTCAAAAAGAAAAGAATTTTATTAATTACCAAAATTAATACAAACTCAACTTACAACACCTTGAAGAGCACCACACTCTTCTTCAACACCACCTTTGGAGATTACCACAATCTCCCTTTGAAGATTACCACAATCTTCCTTCAACGGCACCTTTGAAGATCACCACAATCTTCAATCTTGAAGAATACCAAATTCTCCAACACCTCAAGAGCACCACACTCTTGAAACACCTATCACCTAGATCACCCAAGTGTGTTCTTACCACAAGAACACTCACAAGGATATCTTGTGTTGAATGATGACCAAAAATCAAGATTACAACTCAATAATGAATAATACAATTTGAGTGCAAGTGTAATCAAGAAATGAAAGCCTAGACCTCAAGATGTGAAAGTGATAAGCTAGGCAAATTACAACAAGAATAATAACTATGAAGAACAAGTGTTTGCTTGGAATGTATCTTGTTGTGTTGTATCTCAATTGTTGTTTTTGGTTGCTCCAAAACTTCCTCTATTTATAGGAGATGATTGATCAAGCATAGGATCCTCTTGGGGATTGAAAATCTACAGAAAAATACAATTAAAATCAAGAATATAGCTGTTAGAAATCAATCCCACAATTTAAGGAAAAGATGTCTACTGTCAAACGGTCAGAAATTTGTCATGTCGAAAGATAGAGGCGGCCGCACGAAATAGACGTTTGAAGAACACACAAAAACACAAACAGGCGACCGGCCGGCGTGGACCTCGACCGGCCGACCTCATCCCCAACCAGTCCCCAAAGATTTTACACGAATACAAGTTCTGCTTTCAATTTTTATGCCAGTGCAATTCCGACGTCATCGGCCGACACCCTGGTCGACCTGGTCATTTTCTCCTCCTCATTTTCTATTCCAAAATTCATCTTCAGGTACGGGTTGCCCTCTACGGCGACCGGTTGACCTCGAGACAGAAATGTTGTCCAATTTTTGTCGAAAATAAAACTCAAGAAATACTCCAAAAATTTAGTAAAAATATTTTAAACCAATCGGGAGTATTTAGACAACATTTAGGAACCTTGTTTTGAAGTAAAAACTTATAAACATAAAATCATTAAAAGTGTTGTCTAATTTTATCTAAAATAAAACTTGAAGAAATACTCCGGAAAATATTAAAACCATTTTAAATCATTTAGGAGTAAAATCATCAAAATTAAGATAAAAACATGTATAAAAAAATCTCCCCCTTTTTGATGATTACAAACCAAAACAATTTTTAGAAATATTAGGAGGACAATTTTAAAAACGATTTTCTAGTAAAAACATCTAACCGTTTAGAAGCAACCAAACTTTCCAAAATACATAAGCAACTAAGATAAGGGAGTAAATATTATGCAAGAAAAAGCACAAGCTCCCCCTATCAACAAGCACATCAAGAATAATGTAAAAGCAATTAACCATAAGCTAAAAGCTTAGCTTTTACATTTTGTTCAAGAGCTTATAAGCTCCCCCTGTCAACAAAACATCATTAGACAAGTATATAAGTCCATCAAGCAACAATTGGACTAAATATAATTCACAACTTATGGCTTTTAAGATGCCATAGCTTATAGCTTTTATAACAAGCTTTTATTAGCTTCTTTGAGCTAACGAGCCAATATCCTATTTCTTCCCCTTTGGAATCATCAAAAAGAATGTTAGGATGATAAAAACATCATATAAATTTATCAAAGTACGCCAACAATACGATTTATCATCCTTTGAAAGAATTAAGCTTGGAATCCAAAGAAAAATAGGAGAAATGTATCATAAGAAATCCATAAGCTCATTTTGTTAGCCAAAAACATGATCTCAATAAGAATTTAAGACATTTGAAAATAAGAGAATTGTGTAGGTGATGTCTCTTTCATTGAAACATTTTATCGAACACTTGGCGGGCGTCAAAATTTGAAGAAGATGTATATAGCCCTTGTAAAAGAAATTAAGCCAAGTTTTTCATATCATCACCAAAAGCAATTTTCAACATATGTCCAATAAATAAGAGGCCTAACAAAGTAAATTCTCAAGGGTTCAACCCAATTGAGATAATTTAAGCCAAATAAGGCATTACGAATGCCATCAAGCAAAAATTAAAGAGCCATCAAGTAATACATGACAAGCATCAAACAATGCATAAAAGACATTACAAATGTCCCAAATCATCCATTAAAAAGATCAAGGCATCAAAAATTAAGAGAAGCACTTTTACCATCAAGTACTTCATACCAACAATGCCAAACTTAGAGTATTTTTACCATCAAATACTCCATCAATATCATGATCATCCAATAGCCATTATCAACTTGCTATTTTAACCCTTTCAAGAAAACAAGCAAATCTCATTAGTGCAATTTAGAGTTTTACAAGATAGTTCATAGAAATACAAAACAACATGAACAAGAGAAAATGCTAAGATAATAAAGGGGTGGGGACATCATTCCTCGTCCGAAGAGAAGCAAGTTCCGGGAATGAGATCTTTGATGAATTTCTTCAACTTGCCGATTGATTTTTGCATTTTGGAGGTCTTTTGCTCCAAAGCCTCATACCTAGCTTCATGAAATGTTCTTAAATCATCATACTCGGCTTGGGTGTACCTCCTAGGCGATTGAGCACCGGTATTACTCTCCGGATTGCTCGGTTTGCCTTCCTCCGCCAATCTCGCGGCCTCGGCATCATCAAAGAAGTCATTTGGATCTGGGGAACCTTGGCCTCTTCCTCTAGCCATTTTAGTTGGTCGGATGTCCATATTTTTGCGCGTAGTGACCATTTGGGAGATGTTATCAATGTCAAAATTATTTTGAAATACCTCCGAATTACACTCCGACGAAGGTAGTCCCGATTGTATAAGAAGTTTGCAAATCCAATTTCCCATAACAAACTTCTTATTTCCTTGAGTAATAGACTCAATTAGACATTGAATAAGAATAGCGCCAAAATTAAACGGTTCCCTTCTAGCAATCTTATAAGTCAAAAAATAGTCCATGTTGTTAGGCATTTTTCCCGCTTTTCCACATATGCAATAGGCGACAATAACGGATATAATCCGGTGCTCAAGAGTCATCGCCAACAATGAATATTTTGGCCATACGCTCAAATAAGTCTTGACTTCTTTCATAGAAACCCCCAACATCTCATCATTCCAAATTGCACAAGAAAAATAATCCCAACCACCTTCTCTCACATGTAAAATCCGACAAATGTCATTAGGAGTCCATCTAAAATGACGACCCCTTACAAACGAATTCAAAGCAAGAGGCTTCCTTTAAGCATCATATTCAACCCACATATTGGCATAAAAATGTATAATTACATCATCATCATATAAAACATAAGGATGCTCCCATAAGTACATCCACCCTTGCTCTTCAAAGAATCCTCTAATAGTAGGATATTTATTTGTAAACGAATTAAATCGACAAATTTTAAATGACGAGCTATCGATTTTGCACCCATGTTCAAATTTTCATAGTACCACTCCGCATATTTGTTGATAAAATCTAGAACATTATTAGAGCGAGGAGCTTGAGGTATAAAAGGTTTCTTACTTTTTGCCCAACGACAATTGTTGAATGAAATCATCCCGCGGAGTTCGGCAATTTGAGGATCGGAGAGTACCGGGTTTTCAATATCATCACGTTCTTGAGCTACATTCCTTTGGGTAGCTCGAATATTTCGTTGTTCAGCTTCCTCTTGCCGATTTCTCGAAGAACCCTCTCCACCCTTTCTTCGCTTGGAAGTGGGATTTTGACCAGTAGAATTTCTTGGAGGTGCCATATATGTAAAATTCTTGCAAAAAGAAGTGGATTAGCAACAAGAATCACAAAGATTGATGAAGAATTGAGGATTATTGAAGAAGGGGGTGACGCTGTGCTGAAAGGGTTTGGGGAATTTTTGATGTTCTGTTTCAAAGTGAAGAACAAACGATTTTAAACCCGAAATATTTGCCTGGGCGACCGGTCGAGGTGGGGTGCGACCGGTCGACGTGTAGGGCGACCGATCGACCTTGCTTTGACCGTCCCAGTGCAATTGTTCATTCTCCAGATTTTTCAAAAATTCAATTTTTCACCCCAAAAGTTATAAAACTTTGCAAAAATGTAATCAAGGACTAAATCCGACGAATACGAGTTTCGATAAAACATGTAGTTAGAAAAACAAGATTTGCGAGTAGTGCCCTTTTGAGAAAAAATTTACAAAATCATTTAGAGGCACTTAAGGGGTTGAAATGAAATATTTTGAAAGACATGTGCATAAACATGACATGAACACAATATCGAGTTCTAAGAATAATACGAGTGAACATACCTCGATGGTTTAAGAAACTCTTGGAAGAAGTAATAGACGATAGCCAATGAATACGAGATATAAATCCAAAACAATACTTTAAACAAATTTTGCACAAGATATGATAGCACAAGTGTAGGCCAAGTAATAAGAGATATCACAATAAAAATGCTTATGCTATAGAAATCTATAAGAATTTAAAAACATGTAAGGTCTCATTTTCAAAGGATTTTAAAAACACAAATATTTATTGAGGACCTTAATTTTAAAATTATGAAAACTCATTTTGAAAATATAGGCACAAATAAAGACATGCATAATAACTAAATAAAATGCATATTTAAATGGGGAGATACGGTTTACCAATTACGCCATTTTCATGGGTAGTGTCGTTCCCGTTGTTGATGATATCTTCCCCTCTGAAAATCATCTTGTTGAAGATGGCTTCTCCAGTTGCTCCATTTCCAAGCATTGTGTTCTTCCCATTTTTGATTATATCTTCTTCTTGGAAATTGACTTTGTTGAAAATGTTTTCTCCTTCTTTGATCAAATGAGATGTTCATTTGATGTTTCCTTGGCGGTATGAATTTTCTTCGATTATTGTTCCGCCGGGTACCTAATTTAACATTGTTTTGGGGTACCCTCAAGTGTTTGGGTCCTTTGGGATTAGTTTTGAGACTTTTAGGTCTCCAACAATAATTAGAGCTATTTCTAGCCCGACAAGTATTTACCGTATGACCCTTCTTACCGCAATAAAAGCAAGTAATAATTCTAGAAGTGTAATGACCAACATGCTTAGAGACTTGACTATTTTTCATATGATTAACAACATTAGGCTTATGGTCAAGTCCTTATTTCAATTTATCACAACTATGAACATCAACAATATCGGTCATTTTATCGGTACTCAAGTTGGATTTTGATAAATCCTTTTTCATTCAATTAATATCCTCAACAAGAGTACTATTTTCTTTTTCAAGGTTCTAACCTTGTCAAGTGTGGTGGTGTGAGCACATGATAGTGATTCATAGGAGGTAAATAAACTATCCTTATCATTTTTCAAAGCATTGAATTCCTTTTTCAAATTTTTGTATTTAACAAGCAAGCTTTGGAATTCATTTTGAAGATCATCAAAATCATTTTGCAAATCACTATAATCATTTTGTATAACAATATCATAGGAAGTAGAGGGTTTAAGACATACCTCGTTTTCTTCTTCGATGCCCATAAGACAATGTTCAACTTCTTCATAGTTGGAAGTTGTAAGAGGCTTGTTCCTTAGATTTGACATTGTATCCGTTTGAGAAGTAGATGCTTTTGAGTTGCTCCTATCATTTGCATATACTTAATGAATGGCTTCTAATTTTTGTCATACTCCATGAGCTGATCGAATTCCTACGATATTGAGAGCTTTACAATTTAAGGAGATGATTTTCTTCTCTTCATCATTTAGCTCTTTGAGGCCTTTGGAGGTGTGTGGTTTGTCTTTCATCGGAATGGATTCTCCATTTATGACGATGTTCCAAATATCGAACCCGCAACCTTGTAGATAATATTCCATTCTTTCTTTCCAAAATATAAAATTTTTGGAATCAAATAGTGGTGGCTTGGTGGTGGAGGTGCCGGTAAGATGAGCTTCATTTGTAGCCGACGATCGTTCCTCTTCACTCGCGATGTGAAACGAGCTTGCCAAAGAGTTTGGCTCTCATACCACTTGTAAGTCCAAGCGGCTACGATAATCAATAGGGGGTGAATAGATTATCTCCATTTTTTCGATTTTACCCTCTTTTTCGAACCGAATGCTCAAAGACAATAATAAATGTGCGGAATGTAAACAACACACGTCGATTTATAGAGGTTCAACCCACTTAGGGCCTAATCCTCTACCACCCCAGTATATCCGGGATGGATTTCAAAAAGAAAAAGAATTTTATTAATTACCAAAATTAATACAAACTCAACTTACAACACCTTGAAGAGCACACTCTTCTTCAACACCACCTTTGGAGATTACCACAATCTCCCTTTGAAGATTACCACAATCTTCCTTCAACGGCACCTTTGAAGATCACCATAATCTTCAATCTTGAAGAATACCAAATTCTCCAACACCTCAAGAGCACCACACTCTTGAAACACCTATCACATAGATCACCCAAGTGTGTTCTTACCACAAGAACACTCACAAGGATATCTTGTGTTGAATGATGACCAAAAATCAAGATTACAACTCAATAATGAATAATACAATTTGAGTGCAAGTGTAATCAAGAAATGAAAGCCTAGACCTCAAGATGTGAAAGTGATAAGCTAGGCAAATTACAACAAGAATAATAACTATGAAGAACAAGTGTTTGCTTGGAATGTATCTTGTTGTGTTGTATCTCAATTGTTGTTTTTGGTTGCTCCAAAACTTCCTCTATTTATAGGAGATGATTGATCAAGCATAGGCTCCTCTTGGGATTGAAAATCTACAGAAAAATACAATTAAAATCAAGAATATAGCTGTTAGAAATCGATCCCACAATTTAAGGAAAAGATGTCTGTTGTCAAACGGTCGAAATTTGTCTTTGTCAAAGATAGGGCGACCGGTCGCACAGAAATAGACGTTTGAAGAACACACCCCAACCGGTCCCCCTCAAAGATTTTACACGAATACAAGTTCTGCTTTCAATTTTTATGCCCAGTCACGGCCGTCGGGGGTCGGTCGGCCGTCAACGCGCCACCGGCGACCAGGGTCGACACCCGGTCGACCTGGCCGACCGGTCATTTTTCCTCCTCCTCATTTTCTGTTCCAAAATTCATCTTCGATGCGGGTTGCCCTCTCGGCCACCCGGTTGACCTCGAGACAAATATTGTCCAATTTTTGTCGAAAATAAAAACTCAAGAAATACTCCAAAAATTTAGTAAAAACATTTTAAACCAATCGGGAGTATTTAGACAACATTTAGGAACCTTGTTTTGAAGTAAAAACTTATAAACATAAAATCATTAAAAGTGTTGTCCAATGTTATCTAAAATAAAACTTGAAGAAATACTCCGGAAAATATTAAAACCATTTTAAATTATTTAGGAGTATTTGGACAACAATTAAAAACATTGTTTTGGTGTAAAAATAAAATCATCAAAATTAAGATAAAAACATGTATCAAACAAAATTGTAAGTAAAATATAATATCAGAAAATAAATTTATTAAAAATATTCTATATCTTACCGTTTATGCATTTGGTGGCCTTCGAATCTTGGTCGATGTCCGACCTAAGTGTTAGGTATCTGTGAAGAATAAAAAAAAATATAGATTAGGAATAAATGTGGATAATAATTAGGAACCCTGTTAGATCCATAGAAATCTATGGTGATTTTGTTGAAATATTTTTCAACTTTTGAATCGAGAAACCCTAGATGGCAGTGGGTGGTGACCCTTGAACGAATTTAATCGTGACTCGATCGGAAAATGAATCCGACGGATTTTTGGATAAGAGAATCGACCTTTATTTTTTGGAAAGATTGGAATTTTAATTATTTTAGTGCATAAAATTTATTTAAAAATCATTTCAGAATTTTTATTTCAAAATTTTGAAATACTGAAGTTATTTATTAATAATTTGTTTTATGTAAGAGACATATCTGTAAAATAATTTTTAAGTGGTAAATTTTCCAAACATAATACTAATATTTAATTATATATTAAATATTAATATTTGTTGTATTTATTACCTATTTTTTAATTAAAAAACAATAATCGGATAATAATTTGATTTATTATAATTATATTTCAACTTTTAAAGCACATCAAAATATGTCTAGCATAAGTTTTCAGTTGAAAAATATTGTATATAAATTTAATTCAGATTTTCATAAATTAATGAATTGCCCAGTCTATTTTTTATTATGATTTTGCATGTATGTTTATGTGCTTTTTATATATTGATTATTGTTTATTATGTACTTTGTTAATAATATCTATAATATTCATACTGTTTTTAAGTATAAACTATTTTGAAGGTGGAGACTCCATTTATGCTATTATGGAACATAGACTAATCAATTGGATTGTGTAACAGTACAAGATTAGTGCATTACTATATTTGGCAAGCATGTACTTGAACCTAAAGTTCTTACTCGCGCCAATGCGGGTCATAGGGGGTTGATTCCGCGAATGACACTAACCCCGCCGACCTTAGAATACCCTTCAAGTTTCAGCAGAGACAGTTTTCTCTGATGATTTCGTATGTCATGACTATAAACAAGAGCCAAAGACAATCTCTCTCTAATGTCGGGTTGTACTTGAAGAATCCAATTTTTAGTCATGACCAATTATACATTGTTGTTTCCCGAGTCACTAATTGTAAATGTTTAAAAATATTAGTCTGTGGGGACGATAAATCCAAAAACAAACAGACGAATATTTTTGTTTACAAGTAATTATTCCAAAATTAATAATTATTGAATTATGTGACTTAACTTGATTTGTTTCAAGTTTATATTGTTCAACTTTATATTCTTTAAGCATCATAATTCTCATATAAATCAAATTTAAATCAAATAACATACCGAACCACATCCCATGCATCGCACGGGTGAAATACTAGTTTTTTTAAAAGAAATTGAAGTGACTTATAAATAGTATGTCGAAATTTTCCCGCCTAAAACACTCTCACGAAATAGTTAAAATTAATTTCGCTATTAATTATTAATTACAGTTGTTGGAACAAATAATTTATTATGGTAACTTTCAAATCTATTTTGGACACTATGTATTTGATTGATTGCAATCTAATTTATGCAGATAAAATAAATAAATTTCAACAATTGAATAATTTTTGTAGAGATTTCTGATAATCTAATGTTGATATGATTTTCAGTACACAATATGCGTAATAATATTGATTGCATATGCAAAACTTCCAAAAATATATGATATAAATCTTGACAAAAAAGATAAACTTAAATTAGTTGTTGATTTTATTCTTTCTTAACTTGAACAATTATAGATCATCTTCCATACAAGATTATTTGAATTACATACGAAACTTCTAGACCGAATAACACATATAAAAATATTTGAAAAGAAATAGGAGAAAATCAAATCCGGAAATAATTTTACAATACATAGCAAATAATGAGAATAATAAATTTTCTTAATTATTCTCATTAAACCTCCTATAAATATGAGTTCTCATTGGTGTCATTTTCTGTTGCATTCATTCTTTAATATACTTGCATCATCTCTAGAAACTCTTTGTCAATCTTGCACTCTCATAGAAATAAAGGACAACAATTTATAGCCAAATATAGATACTGAATGTATATTTCATGATGTTGTGGTAGCTTTCACCATTTTTTTTTAAATCTTATTGTAGGGAGATAAAAAAAAATGGAATGAGAAACCTAATGACATTTTCAATTTACATCTTATTGTATGGAGTTAGAATACATGGCACGATAAGAAATATCCATACTGGACAATATAAAGAAAGTTGATTGAGGGTCAAGTCTATACCATAAAAGATTTTGTTGTAATATTTTAACTCGATTCACCTTAAATCTATTTGTGCATTTTTATATTCATTACCATTGTGATTCTTAATTTAATTTATGTCCAACGACACAACACCACTCGTGCATTGCACGGGCAAAATACTAGTCTATATATATATAATAGCAGAAGTCCGGAACTTTTTTTTCCCGCTCTCTTTGCTTATTATATTAGGAAACAATTGTAAATATTATAAATGATAATTATTATAAATTTTTTTATTAGGAAAATATTATAAGAAAATCGTTGTAATCATATAAATTAGGAAAAGATTGTAAATGGTATTCCTACTTTGTATGTATATAAATTAGGAAAATATCATAAATGGTATTCCTATTTTATATGTATAAAAATTAGGAAAATTTATTTACTGGTATTCCTACTTTATACCAAAAGTGAGTCTATAGTATCAATTCTATCCATACATAATATATAGATTTTAAAAATTATAAATAGTATTTCACCATAATTGATATTCGTATACGTCAGTTCTTCTTAACTATATATTACAATGATTTGTTGATTCCATACATCATATCTTCATCAAATGTATTGTTTATTTGTTTCAATGGTGTCGATCCAATTTTGTACAATATAATATTAATTAATAAAATTTTAAATATTAATGACTATTCAAACTTTCCTAAATTATTTAATAATAGCTAAAATAGACGAATTGTGATTTTATGTATCTTTCACTATTTAATTCACAATTGATTTTTTGTGTCAGAGATTTTTTTGCACCTTATTATTTATACTAAATCCTCTTATATTTATACTACTTAAATTGCATTAGAAAAATACTTTGATATTGTTGATCCTAAATTCGAAGCATAACACCAAATATGGCTTCATCTTCACGTTCCACTCTATTTCTGTTTTCATCAAGTGTCCCACCAACATCAACAGTATTAAACTCGAATTCTACAAGAAACTAGAGTTTTTATATAAACCATATTATAGATTTGTACGGACAATATTTGGTGAGTTTCTTTTTTGATTATTCTTGATAGTTTTGTTGTATTTTTTTAAGTTATTTTTCGTATGATTTCTTTATTTTTATTATCCCTCATACTAAAATATTTTTTGTCAACATATTTTGTGTCAATATTTTTTGTGTCAACATATATATTTTGTTCATATATATAAACTTTTATCCCCGCCAACATTCTTTTTGGTTATTAGTTTTATAGTTTTAATTCGGCAATTATTATTTTATTTTGATTCGGCGACATTCTTTTATTATTAGTTTTATAGTTTTGATTTGGCAATAAACTTATATCTATTTATTATAATGTCTTCTTATATTGTTCAATTAAAAATTCATTACAAATTATAATTACATTAAATTTTTTATGTCAGCGTCTTCCATTCAAATTCGGCAGTCAATTTAATGGTCTTACACCATTAAGTTGTGACATGCATAATCGGACACAAATTAAAAGTTGACTGTGGATTCAGAGTCCATGTCAGGATTTGAGTCAATTTTTATTGACAGTCAGGCATGAACAGTTCATTAATTTGCGATTGACTACAATGAGCAGGAAATTTATATTCAAATATGTATATATTATTTTATTGTTATTATTTTGTCACAGGACTCGAAATTTAACTGTAGAGCCATTCATTCTGAATCAGTTAGTGATAAGGTATTAATTTTATATTGTTGATTGGATCTTTAATGCATTTCTTTTCTTTTATTTGAAATTTTTATAGATAGCAAATTAATGACATAGTACTGTAACAAGATCATCTTAATTTATCCATGGAAGAAGTTTCTTCTCCAGACAAATCTAAACTAAAGAATGTTGACTCTTTTCTGGATCTTGATGATGGCAATAATGTTAACAAAGCTTGAGGCAGAATTCTCCAGTACCAGCTCTTTGAAGAAAACTAAGGCGGTTATCAAGAAGAAAAATGATTAGAGTGATGTATGATTGATGTCTTTGAACTACTTCTAGACTTTATTTATATTTGAATATTTTTTATGTCACTTTTTAATGGAGCATTTATATGAACAATATATTATTATTAATGAAATATTTGTTTCTTATATCATGTTTTAGAATAAATATCTGAATATTTGTTTTGTATTGGTTCAATTGCAATTAGTATAATTTTGTTAAATTAGTATTCTTTATTACATTTGTTTTTGGAATATACTTTTACTATATGTTCATTACAACTATAAATGATATTATAATTTTTGAATAAAAAAAGTCTTATAACTTTTGGATAATAAAAAGTCTTATATCTTTTTAATAAACAAGTCCTATTCAACACCAAATTGACATCAACCTATATCAAAAGAGTTTATTCGAATGGTGAAGCTCAAAAAGACATAATACAAGGAAAACAGTTAAATACCAACTTATTATTAAAAAAATAGTTTCATTACAAATTAAATGTAAAATACTAATACACGTGCAACGCACGGGGGGAATTACTAGTTTTATTAACGATGATGGTGCAATCCCTCCAAAAAAAATGGGAAAGGATTAGAAATGGCCCAATTTTAAAGCACATGTACAACATTAGCCTTACTTATTCAAAATGTTCAAAAATAGTCCTTTTACTTGTTTTAACCCCAAAATACCCCTTATATTGAATTAAAGGAAAACTAATGGTTTTAAAGGTTTTAGGGGCCGCAAAATGGTATCGAGCCTAGGTTTATTAAGAACTTTTAGTTAAATTTATTATATTTATGTAATTAACAATTGGTGAGGATAAATTACTCCGAGAATATGGATCTGGACAATTGTCCAAGATGTACACCTTACAGGACTTATCGTCAAATTTTGACGATGTACGCACAAGATCACCAAGACAAGATAGCATATTGGCAAAACCAATATGATGAAAAGGAACGTCTGCAGGGCCGATAGAAAACCTTGAGACACTTTGCCATAAGAAAGCGGCATATTATTTGAGTTTCTTAACAGTAAACCAGATAATATATGTCGATCTGATGAATCGTCAAGAAGAAGTCCATGAAAATGCCCATCATAATCATGATTCCTGATGGTGTACCAGAATGGAGCGAGATACTTGCAGATACATCTAAGATCTCAAAGGATATTAGAGAAGTCCAGAAGACGGTACAGAATTATGGCAACCGCCATATTCATTTACTAAAGATAAGTTCATCGAGATCCGAACTGGATGGAGACGATGGTGAAATATCAGAAGGAAACTCTTGAAATCCTTCATGATATTCAGAAACGAGTCAAGAACCTGGAGGACAGACCAAGTTCATCCGGAGGAAAGAAACGTATTAATTTCGGGACAGTTCCCTATTTACACCAAAAAGGAAAACCAACTGAAGTTATACGAAAAATGACAGATGATGAAAAGCTCATCACTATCATCAAAGGAAAATCCGTCACACATTAAAAATTGATGGATAGGGAGAAAATGAATCTTAAATATCTACATGACCTTGCGGAATCCTTCGTAGGATTAGGAATTGTAGACTTAAAGATGAACACAGGAGATGAAACAACATTGGTTACCTATGACGCAGCAGGTAGACCAATTCCACCTCCACCACCACCAGTAAATCCCAACGTAGAAGAAAGCGCGGGCTCAAATCATGGAACCCAGGATGAGAGGATGCATCACGTTGGAGATTTTACCACAGAAGATGAACCACTTTCAGGAACAGGAGCTCGACAACCTCTTGCAGGAACTCGACAAACCTTCTCTAGAAGGTCAAATGTTTATCAAACGCCTTATGGAAGATCGCATCTCGACCCAATACATCCATATGGGTTGATGTTAAATATGGATATCCCATATTTTAAAAATAGAGAAGTTCTCATTGATGAATGGGCTTCAGCTATGAGGATTGCAGCAGGAACCCTCGATCTTACAAAGGATGCATTCATTTTACTCCTTGAAATGAGTCTTGAGGGATTTGTAAAGATCACATGGGATATGATCGATGCAAGTACGAAGAGCGCGGTCACATCAGGAGAATCACTAAAAATAATTGTCAATGATATGACAAAGTTATTCAAAATCCAATTTATCGGCACAGGTTACTTTGAGGGATTAGAGGATGAAAAAAGAAAAAGATATAAACAAGCCATCTATAGCATTGAGTTACATGATATTTGTCATATTGACGAATATATCAAATTGTTCACCGAATACCGGTGGAAATCCAAGATTGGAGACAGAGAAGCTTCACAGCTATTCTTTGCAAAAATTCCAAGTCCCTGGAGAGAAATGCTTATCAGGGAATACAAGGATGGAACATAATTAGATATTGTGGCCAGAAGAATGTTTTTCTTAAAGGCCAAGTTATCTATATGGTGCTACCAAGTATCACTGTACCGAAATTACAAGAGATTACGGGGAATTAACAAATCAGTTCCTCTATGTTGCGTAGACGAATATCCCAACAGTTGTGGGAGGTCAACCAAGGCGGCACAAGAAGAAGAAGGATAGAAGCTATCTATACCGCCGAGGATGCAGCAACAAAAGAAACAGGTCTCCATGGAGACCTAGAATGTTCTGGTCAAAACAAAAGGCTCAAAGTTACAAATCAGGGCAAAGACCAGCATCAAACAGGAGTAGAGCCTCATCATCAGGTTCTAATCAAGCAAGTACCAGCAGAACCCCATGGAGAAGAACTTTCAGGCGAGCTCATACCAGAGCTAATGAAAGTTTCAAAGATTGTAATTGCTGGACATGCGGAGCAAGAGGGCATATCTCAACGGATATTGCCTAGACAATCAAAAACAAGTAGTTAGACAGTTCGAAGCTACCCCAGAAATCGAAGAAGCTGTCTATTATAAGGATTTAATACAGGTGTATCAGTTTGAGGATATTCCCTCAGATGAAAGCATCTATGAAGAAAAGATATATTCTGACGATGGAAGTGAATCTAGTTCAGAATCAGAGTGAAGAAGAAATTCTTCAATGCATTTATTAGGAGGATATGTCAAGATTCCACTCTCACACTACGGTGTCTCATAAGACTCTTATGAGAATTATGAAGGAAGATCCAAAGCTTCAAATCTATGATGGATTTACAATTGGAGCGATGGAAAAAGCTTTGGATAAGATTGGGTTTCGTAATGTTAAATACCAAAACAACCAGAGAATTTGTCATTCCGATGGAGTTTACCGGGAACCTGATCGAAACACAGTTGGTCCCTATTAGAGAAATCCAGGAGATCAAAAGTAGAGTTAAAAGAGAAGTTGCAAATACACTCTCATGGTTTCATATTGAAGCCATAAGAGTTATTATTAAAGCAACATTCAAAGAAGGGATAGATTCGCCACTCAATCTGGCTATCTTTGACAAGTGAATCTCAAACCTCAAGGATTCATGCCTTGGAGTGATTACAGGAAATTTGTATTTAATGTATATCCCATAATTGCATATAATTTGGGAGATCGAGATTTCAATAGAGTCATAACCCTTCATCAAGATTTCAAAAGAGAGGATTTGATGAAAGAAGGGAACATACCCTACTCGGTCACATACAAGATATCCTATGCTCTCTCGAATACACATCATTCAGAAGTATTCTTGAGAAAGAATTTATTGAATTCCCAAGAATCTTCGAGTACTTTGCTAGGGTGGTTCTACCAGAAATCATGGAGTCTCCGACTATCAAGGAGATCGATATGAAAATACAAGATCAACCAGTCTTCAACAAAAGTCAAAGTCTCAGAGTTGAGCCCAGAAGGATGTCTTTCCAACATGACAGAATGGTGAGCAGTAGCCGTTGGGAAGAAAAAAGACCAAGTACAGTTCAACGCATTCCAGATGTTTTCAAAATAACATGAGATCTGAAATGTCTAGAAGGATGGCGAGAAGTTGAAGTAATATTCGACATCACTCAAAAGGATAATATTTTTCCTTGTGATGTTCTATATTATCTGCAGCAACCAATAGCTGGAAGGTATCAAGGAAGCCTGAAGATAGGTGAATTGAGCTTACTATCACAGGAGTTGCAGGGAAATCCCATAATAATTAATACTGGGAATTGAATTTCTCGAGGATCATAAACCTTGGGAAAGATTACAAGAAGGAATGGAGTTCACAGTGGCTGATAAAAGATACAGAATTAGAAGACCACTAGTCCATTCTCCATATACATTTCTATCGGAATGTTATATCTTTGAATACAAGGCAGTATTTCGCGCCTATATTGATCAGTGCGGAATATGTATCTTTGCAAAGTTTGATGTTTTTCCTAAAGAAATTGGAGAAGATTTACCAGCTATTGCAGGAAGAGATTTCTCTAAAAGGATTCTTATCCTTAACATGGGAATTAAACAAACAGAAATCATGATCGGAGGCACGGGTGGTACCCCATGGTACAAAGTGAAAACGCCACCAATCTATTTCCATGATACAGGTGCAGATGTTTTGCTTGGAAACAATTTCCTACAAACATTCAAGAGATTCACACAGGAGAATGAGACAAGAAGACTTATTTTCACAACATTATGTGATCATAAGATCATTGTCCAAAGACTGCGGGAAGCATTTTACAGAAAAATGCCTATTAATTTTCGCAGCAAGCGTGGTGATGAAGCCAAACTCCAAAATCCAAAAATGATGGATCGAAGGAAATTTGGTGAAGTTTTATTATCCTATAGACAATTCGGTTCTCTAAAGGATAAAAAGCTTTGGGATTATAACTTGTATTCATTCAGAGTGCAAGGAGAAGAACGAGTTACTCCAGAGGTTATTGTAGAATTAATGTTAAGCCTAATGGAGAGTCCGCAGAGTGACGTGACCCTAGGGGAACAAATATCACTCGAGGATATCAAGAAGAAGATCTAAAGAAATTACAATGAAGATCATTTGGCATGGTGGGACAAGAATGAGCTCAAAGTATCCTTAAAGGTTAAACCTGGAAAGGAGTACGAGTTCGTAAGATTCAAACCAATCCTTATAAACTAGGAGGATCGTCAGGATATGCAGAAGATACTTAAGGAACATCTTGACCTTAAGTTAATTTCACCAAGAGTTTCTCCATACATCAGTCCAAGATTCTTAGTCAGAAACCATGGAGAAATCAAAAGAGGAAAGCCAAGACTTGGTATTAATTACAAGGGGATTAATAACATTTTGGAATTCGACGGATACTATATCCCAAACAGAGAACATCTGGTTAACTACATCAAAGGTGCCAAGATATTGTCAAAGTTCGATTGCAAATCTGGATTCTACCAGATTAAGATAGATGAAGAAAGCAAGAAGTTCACAACTTTCTCTACACCACAAGGACATTATATTTGGAACGTGATGCCCATGGGATTGGCTAACGCACCCCAGATATATCAAAGGAAGATGGATAATCTCTTCAAAGATTATTTCAGTTTCATGTTCGTATATATCGATGACATTCTGATCACTTCAAAGAACATGAAGGAGCATCTCAAACATTTGGAAATATTTTCAGATGTTTGTCACAATGAAGGATTAGTGCTTTCGGAGAAGAAGGCATTGATTGCAACAAGACAGATTGAATTCCTATAAATTGAAATCGATGAATCTGAGATCATCCTGCAAAGTCATATTGTAGAAAAGATACAAGAATTTCCAGATACGTTGAAAGACAAGCGACTTCCGTTTTCTTAGAGTTGTTAACTTTGATGGGATGTTTATAAACAATCTAAAGACATTACGCGGAAGGTGTTTTGCCCATTCTTAAAAAAAAAAAAGATGCGATTCAAATGGGAGGATGAACATCAAGAAAGAATTAAGCGGCTAAAAAGAAGTTTGCAAAAAGCTTCCTAAACTTGCAATTCCACAGATGAAGATGAACTGGTTCTCTATACGATGCCGTGATTATTGGTGGGCAGCAGTTCTTACAAAAGCCACACCAAACAGAAAAGTGCCATGCAAATATTGCAGCGGTCTATTTACAGACAGTGAAGCAACTCGGTGACATATCAACGAGAAAGAATTATTTGCAGTCAGAAAGGCTTTTAAAAAATGGTCTTTATTTCTACTAGCTAAAAAGTTTATCTTAAAAATTGATAATTCAAGTGTCAAAGCTTTTCTGAAAAATAAAATTGAATCAAACCAGAAAAAGCTAGGATACTTAGATGGCAAGTTGAATGTCAATATTATGATTATGATATTGTCATTATGAAATCTCATGAAAATGTTCTTGCAGATTTTCTAACAAGAGATGGAGAGAATTGAAGCTGATTCCATCCTCACAACCTCAAGACATCTTGGAGACCATATGGAAATGCTACTCCGAGAATTTGATACTCTGGTCATCAATGTTGATTTGGCCGGGAAATTACAAAGGAATAATCGGGACAAAGTAACCGATCGTATACGAGCATGTGTCCTGGTCTCACTCTCGATTGAGGACGGCATTTCAAGGGCCACTCCTCCGGGCCGCTAATAAGCAAATGGAGCGTATAGAGCGCAGGGCTCCCCAACCTATAGCAGAGGATTCAAGTACCTCTAGCACAAGTCCTAAGCTAGCAGAAATGTTGGCCCAAGGAAAAACTGATACTCCGGAGTCAAATCCCGAGTTATCACATCAACCTAAAGACGTCCCGGGTAAAGGGCGGAGAGATCAATCTTAGGCCTATGATGGGCAATTCTAAGGTTGATATTAATGAGATTAAAATTTCTTTTTCTTGGCAGAATACCAAAGCGAATCGGGGAAACCGATCACCGCATGGGATATCTCGAGAAAAATAAAGATCGATATTTCGGGAAATATCCAAGGGTTTGGATGTTACCAAATTCCACCCTGGAAGTGAAGAGATGGTACGAGTTTGGGGCTTTGGCTCGATCTATACCACTTCACCAAATTTCTTCCGGAGATCACAAAATTGCCAAAATGGATCCAGGAGCCATTTACGAGTGTTGGTCCAACAATGACAGCCTAAAATGCGGGGATACATTGGAGATGTATTTCATAAGTGCAACAACAGAGCCCATCGAAAAAGGTGGACATGAAGCCTTCCATTATATTGAAGCCGACGACCGGATGAAAGAGCCTTCAAAATAATCAATGAGGCAAATCGGAAAAGTACAATTGGCCACGTGACATTCACCGAATATCGATTACAAAATGAAGAAGGGCATGGGATTGTGGGTCCTGTCTCACCGAGATGGACAAAGTCAAGTTTCCGTTCAAGTTTTATCAAAATTCGGTGGGCGATCGATCATTCTGATGAATACTATGACAGAAAAACTACAAGATTCGCAGAGACCTATTCGAAAAGAAAAGAAATCTTCTCAGGGGAAAACAAGGCTGGGGAGTAAAGAAACTCAAAATATTGTAATATGGCTCACATCGGCCATTGGGAACTTGGTCTGTCCCAAATGTCAAAACCCGAATGAACCTAATTTGGCAAAGGATTCCCAAAAAGTCGATCGGAGAAGAAAAGTCACGAGTATCAAAGTTTTGGGGACCACCAAAAGTAGATTCCCCAAAGCTAGTGGAGACATGTGACTCAGACATGTAACAACCCACTTAGCAAAAAGACGAAAGGTGGGTCCATGAAAGATGCCGTCCAATTACTAAAAGACGAAGGGCGAGTCGATGATTTGAAAGTTTTCATAAAAACTTCGGATACCGCATGAAGAGGAGGCCCAAACCATGTGAAGATGAGTTGGATGCCAACTAATTGGCCGCAAGTGAAACAATAATTCAAGAATGAAAGAGACATCCACTGAAGGGCAATAATAGAGAACATAGTGTAAGTCCAAGCGGCTACGATAATCTAGAGGGGGGGTGAATAGATTATCTCCATCTTTTCGATTTAGCCCTCTTTTTACAACCGAATGCTCAAATACAATAATAAAGGTGCGGAATGTAAACAACACACGCCGATTTAAAGAGGTTCAACCCACCTTAGGGCTAATCCTCTACCACCCCAAAGATATCCGGATGGATTTCAAAAGAAAAAGAATTTTATTAATTACCAAAATTAATACAAATTCAACTTACAACACATTGAAGAGCACCACACTCTTCTTCAACACCACCTTTGAGATTACCACAATCTCTTCTTGAAGATTACCACAATCTCCAACGGCACCTTTGTGAAGATTACCACATCTTCAACCTCAAGAATACCAAATTCTTCAACACCTCAATAAGAAGATCACCACAATCTTCTTGCACCTATCACCTAGATCATCCAAGTGTGTTCTTACCATGAAACACTCACAAGGATATCTTGTGTTTGAATGATAACCAAAAATCAAGATTACAACTCAATAATGAATATTATAGTTTGAGTCAAAGTGTAATCAAGAATAGCCTAGACCTCAAGGATGTGAAAGTGATAAGTTAGGCAAATTTACAACAAGAATAATAACAATGAAAGACCAAGTATTTGCTTGAAGAGTATCTTGTTGTGTTGTATCTCAATTATTGTATTGGTTGCTCCAAAACTTCCTCTATTTATAGGAGATGATTGATCAAGCATAGGCTCTCTTGGGATTGAAAATCTACGTAAAAATACAATTAAAATCAAGAATATAGTCATTTAAAATCAATCCCACAATTTAAGGAAATGTGTCTCACAAAACGGTCATATTTTTTTGTCAATGCAGAAAGCGACGCACGAAATAAGAGAATTAAGAACACTTTGAAAATTTCAACAGGCGGCCGACATCGACATAGGCTTGGCCGACCCTGCTTCAACCGGTCCCCTCATTTCAAAAATGCGAGGTTTTAGTTTGTTTCAACACCAACTTGCAGTGCACCGTCGACCCCCAGGCGGCCGACGGACCGCCGAAGCCGAAGCCCGACGGCCGACTCGACTGCCGATTTTCCTTCCGTCTCATTTTTTCTGCTTTCAAAAATCATCTTTAGGTACGGGTTGCCCTATAGAGCGGCCGTCGACCACGAGAGGCAAATGTTGTCCAATATTTGACGAAAATAAAACTCAAGAAATACTCCGAAAATTTAGTAAAAACATTTTAAACCAATCGGGAGTATTTAGACAACATTTAGAAATCTTGTTATAGGAGTAAAAACCCATTGACATAAAATCATTAAAAGTGTTGTCCATTATTATCAAAAATAAACTTGAGGAAATACTCCGGAAAATATTAAAACCATTTTAAATCATTTAGGAGTATTTGGACAACCTTTAAAAATATTGTTTTGGTGACAAAATAAAATCATCAAAATTAAGATAAAAACATGTATCAAACACATAGAGGTCTTCTACCTCTATAAATGTCAAGATCTGCAGAAGGCTAAAGGCATCGAACATCTCCCTTAGTCTTCTAACAATAAATTTTCTTTGTAAAATTAGTGGAGTGTTTAAGAATTTCAGAGTGTTTTCAGTTTTTGAAGTTTTAGTTTTATGTACAAGAGTGTGATAGCCTTTATGAGAGGCTAAACAGGTTTTCTCCTCCCAAAATGAGATTACTAATGTAATAAATTTTTCTTTAAGTTCTTAATAAAATAAAGGCTTTTGTTCAACATGGATTCATAGTGTACTATTGATCTATCCCTTTGAAGAATTACTTATACGTATGGAGCAGGAAACGAACTAAGGTTGTCTTTGAGCGATTCTTTGAAGGAGTTGGATAACTTGCGCATCATCTTCCCGAGGTGAGGTTGAACAGTGAGGAGTCGTTTGTCAAACGATCCGGGGCGATAATTTTCCGATTGGTGGTGTTGCGAGCCATCTCACCCGGTGCTGTTTCGGTCGAATGAGGTATGAATTTTAAGGGATTTATTAATTTTACGGAAGCATGTTGGGCCTGATATGGTCGTAATTGACTATTTCCATTTTCACTTGTAAACCTTAGTTTGGAACTGATAACATAGAATCGAACGTCTTTTAATTATATGACATGTTAAGTTTATCGGCTGGAAACCTGACATGATCTATTTAAAACCTCCGAAATGGAGACTGGATCTAAGTAGGTGTAACAATGCAACGAATGAAACAGGTAATAGAAACTGAAAGTGTTCATATTCTGTGATATCTGTAACGAATTTAATCATATTTCCTTATTTGTTGTAAATGGTATAATGAGAACTTCAGTGAATATTTGAACTCTTTTAATATGGAAGGCTATAGTTGTAACTGAAACATAATCAAAGAGGTCATTCTTGAACTTACCCCAAAAAAAATTTAACTTGAGTTGTACGCAATTTATATAACAATATAATTGTTTTTCATTATATTTCTAGAAAAAGAAAACAGAGGAAAATTAAGTTAAAAAAGCCAATTGCAATAACCAATAATATAATTATTAAAAAAAAAAACCCCCAACAATGGGGGAAGTTTGTAAATCAATAACGAAAGTACTAAACTCAATCCAAGTAAAAAGAGAATTGTTGTGAGGAACAAAGAATCAGAAGAGAAAAGAAATCATCATTTGGCTATGTCGCTAGTGGATTACGCAGCTTCTTCAGATGAAGACGAGCCACAAACCCCTGCCGACGAAGAAGAAAATGAACAAGTCAAAAAGGAAAACCCAGAAAAACGACCACGTTTTGAGGTTCCTGCGCCAGGCCCATCATCGGCAGCGCCTCCGAACGACAACCCAGTTCATTCCCGCAACAGGTACTTCCCAAGGGTTTCAATTTTCAGTCCGCTATTCTATTCCATATCATGGCTGCATATCTTTTCTTTCTTATCTTTTCAAAGAGGGGGCTGATGCTTTAAGTCAACTAATAAAGCGTTACCTTTCAGTTTCCGAGTTGACCAATGATAGATAGTCTGAGAATTTGGTTAATTTTCTTGTGTATTTGTAAGTTAAATTCACAAGGTCCTAGCAATACGTGTCTGAAGGATCAGAAATTTTCGTTTTGAGAAAGAATTGATGCATAGTAAAGTTTGTCTCTGTTGGTTGGCTCTCTATTTATTGTTTTGTGTTTTGTGAAGTATGTTGTTTCACTATCGATCCTTTTTTTTTGGGTGCTGATAAGGTATGTCTTTGAAAGAAAATTGGGCAATTTGAATGACATCTTCAAAAGTAATAGATAGTTCTGAATTGGACAAATGGAAAAAGCATAGTTCAGTTCATTTTGGATCTTAGATGTACTGGTGGAAACAAAAAGGGAAGAATAAAGGAAAATATTGGACATGCACTGACAATTGTATCATGTGACCTTATTGGCTATAGTTATAAAGGGTTTTGATAAAACAACTTTGATTTCTTGAAATCCCCTGAAGATTGCAAATAAGCATAAGCTGCTCAAGATTGTCTTTGACTTGGCTGTTTGGTATGTCATTTGATATCCGAGTCTAAAATGCACAAAGAAGGTTCAATGATAATATTCTTAGCTAATTAAGCAGTTAATGTTAAACACACTCTTACTGGGGATATAATGATATGATTCTCGTTGCTTCTTATCCAATGATAAAATGGCATTATTCTGTTCGCTTCTTGTCTGTATTTATCGCATTGACTCATCAATCTGCACTTCTGAACAAGGTTTTGGACGTTATCTTACCATTTTTCGCTGACTGTATATGCAACAATATAACACAACCCGCTGATTCCTTTTCTGCTAGCACAACATACACAGATTTGAGGTTTTTTGGTTTTTTTTTCTCTTTTCTTTTAGGTAATATATGTGTATATATTAATGTATCAGGTTGCAGGTAAATTTATGAGTGATTTATTTAATTGTGAGTGCCTCTTTGAGTAGCCACATGAGGAGCTTATGCTAATCTCGTAGTTGGCTTAGTTAGGAGGCCAACAGTAAACTTTCAGATCTATTAATTTATGGATGTGAAAGTTAAGGCCTTTTGAGTGGACTCTTGTGCTATCCATCAACTGTCCATCAAGCAGCCTTAAACATTTCCCACGTTTAATTCCACAATTAACAGGATATACAACAATATCATCTTGTTCTCTGGCTTGTTTGAACTGAGTTGAGGCACATTGTGTACTGGAACAGATCCTTTTTCTTGTTATTTATTGGTGATGTAAGATTGAAAATAAGGTAAGTAATTAATGAAAATTTTGCCACATTGTATGTCTTTGTGGATTGAGGATTGAGTATCTAGCGTTTGGATTCATGATCCGTGTGGCGCACAATGATCCCGTTATGTCCAAAAATAGAAGTCACATAGTCCACCTTTGAGTTTAGATGTTTCAGTAAGTTCTTGTATTGGAGTATCTGCAGTGTTATAGTTGCATTTTAATAGTTTCCATTTGTTTTAAGAACTTTCTGATCAGCTTGGTTGTTTTGTCACAGTATAAAAGGACACAAAAATGGAATTATGTTTCTGGTTCATATTTCTTCATTAGTTCCTTTCCCCCTTCTTTTTCTTTTCAATTTCTTCATCATTTTCGTTTTCATCAATTCGTCTTTCCTTGGTGGGTGGGATGGGGTGGTGTGTTGTGGAATTAGATCAAGAATTGCTATAGTCCTACAAGATGTAATAACTAATAAGATATGGGTTGTCATTGTGATGCTGAATTTTCTATTTTGTAGGATCATAATTGAATGTCTTAGTGAAAGACTGGAAGACACTATTATACCGGCTTTTGATAAATGGTGATTGATAGGGTTTAAATGCTGCTTTTTTCCTTTTGATTCATAATTCTGTCATTATGGTCCTTTAAAATTTTGTGGTGACATATAATATGCAGCTTGATTCACTTCAGTTGTATTTAATGAAACTCTCCTACTTGTTTTTTAACAACATTTACTATCTAGGATGGGACCACCTTCAAGGAAACAAGCGGAAATGGTTTCTGATCAGTCTTCTGAGCTGAAGCTTCCTGATGCCTCATTCCTCTTGAATTCAACAGCTGTACCTCTAATCTACTGAATTCTTCGAGCACTCATCCCGAGTTGCAGCTGCTATGGCGGAAAGCGGCACGAAAGAGAGAGTTAAATGGGTCGGCTGCTAGTTTTCCTCGTAATAAGGTTCCAAAAGGAACGTTGCCTCACTCGAAGGGTGTCCCGGATACTGTAGGTGGTCGTTTAGTTCCACCTCAGCTGGCTGGAAGGTGTGTTTTCTTCTCCATTGCTTAGAACAAATTTTAATGGCATAATAATCATCTGAAGCAACTCTCACTTATTACCTTCTTAGAATGTCTACAGTCTTGTGTAACAGGCGTACTGTTGAGTCAATCCGTATCTATCACTCTAGACCTGCTAACTTGGAGCTTAAATACTGCTAAAGATAACAAATCCCTTTAATCTGATCGATGAGCCACTATTTTTTCTATATAAATGTTTAAGTTCATGAGTCCTTGTTTAGGTATTTTCACTAATTGAAGTTTCGGACTTGGAGTGAAATTATATATCGCTTTTGTATTTTTTATCTGCCTTTTGTTAGTGAATTTCGATTTGGTTGGAGCAAAAGGTTTGCAAGTTATGACACTAGCTTGCAAGTGAGGAGTGTCCTACACAAGGCTGCTTTTAGATAGTGGAGACATGCTATCGGTCATCCATAAGAAATACTTATTGAGATAATTGCTTCAATCGTGCAATTTAAAAAGAGTCCATTTTCCTTACTATTATCTTCTAGGCAAGTGATTTTCCTAGATAACACATTAATTTATGTTTGAGAGCTATAAAAAATTTACACTCTTCACTGCTGTAGTGATTTTCCTAGATAATATGTTCGTTGGTTTTTGTTACAAGATACAAAATCTAAAACAGTTTTTCTTTCCGACAACTGTGAGCACGACTTAGTTTCTGTGCTTTTAGTTATTTAGTTATGTAGTAGTGTTGTACTTCTTAACTATAGTGGTAGTTGAGTAAGGCAGCTGAAGTGAATTATGTTGTCGCTTGTACATTCTCTGGTTCAATATTGATCAGTCTTTAATTTTCTTGTTGGTTCAAATCCTGGACATGGATTTAAATGGATGTGCTGATGTTACAAATGGTATTTTGCAGGAGCAATGTAGTGACAGAAGACATAAGCAAGCTCTTTGTGAGAAAGCCTACCAATTCATCAACAGAATAGTTGCTGTACAAGTTGTGCATGTAGAAGTTAGTACCATCTTACTCGCCCATCCGTTTTACCGTAGCTTCAGGTTCAGGTTGGAAAAATTGTTAAATGTGTTTAGTTTTTGAGGCTTTTTTTTCTTTTCTTTTTCCAACTCTGTAGAATGGAATGGTACATGCATACTCGACACCCTTTATTGTCAAATCATGGGCAAAAATCACTTTGGGGATGTTATTGCAATTTTGTGCACTAGAAATAAATTACAGTATTTTTTGTCTTGTATCATCCCGAACATCTTGTGGCAGAATGTAACATTTCTTTGCCGCAAAGAAAAGAGTTAATAATTTGAATGGAGCATAAAAGTATATTTGAAATTAAGAGCTTTTAATGAGAAAAGAGATAAGTGTGAGCTTATTGCATATTTTTGTAGACCAAAGTCACTAAACAAAATGTGACAAGTTCTGTAAGCTAAGCTGACAGTTTCTCACATCCATTTAGATTGCCTAAGATTTTTAACATTAAGGGCTATGATATAAGCTTCTGATATGCTCCCCCTTTAAATACATTTTTAAGTTCTTATTTTTAAAATACAAAACACGCACATAAAAATGTATTTGTTACTAGTCACTTGCATTTTTCATTTTAGAGTTATATCACCAACTATCCGCAAAATTGATAGAAAGGGTATGACTATCATTTGCATGTCAAAATGACTCAAAATTCCAATTTTCGAAAACGTGAATGGCAAACGCCCATTTCAACTTAAAAATGTGTAATTATGTATAGACTGCTCAGCGTTTAGTTTAGAAAAGTAGAATATTTGGCTACAAAATAAGACTTGGAATTCATCTACACCCACAATCACTTTCCTCTTAGGTAAAAAAATCATAAAAAATTAAAATAGACAATATTGTTCGATTATTTTCTTATAATAACGAAAATATGACAATTGTAATCCACTAAACACACACTACATCGTAACTTAATATTAATTAGGGATAGTTACAAAAACCCTTTTGGGCTAATTACGAAAAAAATCCAAAGATTTTTGAAAATTACAAACACCATTGAGGTCTGATTTCGCTTAGGGTAGAATATTTTCACAAGTATACATGTATACATATAAATTAGGGATAATTACAATAAACCCCTTGAGGTTTGGGCTAATTACAAAAAAAAATTAGAGATTTTTGAAAATTACAAAAACACCATTGAGGTCGATTTAAGTCTCACATTTTCCCTTCATAGGCAAAAAGAATTTCAAAACCCCTTGACGGTTATAAATGCAGTTACCCCCTTTAAGTTAAAACATAATCAAACCTGAGTTTTTTTTTTTTAATATTTTGGAACATCTCTGTTTTTTTGTAATTATCCCAAATCTCAGGGTGTTTTTGAAATTATTCCTACAAATTATATCACACAAAATAAGCACATATAAAATCTTAAAAATAAACAGCAAAGATATACCTACCCCCTCAAACTGTATGGGGCCAAATATGAACTGAATCTAAGGGTCTATACGTCATTATGTAGAATAACAGTTTGACTCCATATTATTACCACAATACTGTTGCTAATTGATTGGAGAAATCTTTTCTATACAGACTAACTATTGAGTACAAGAATTTACAGCAGAAGACAACATTATGCACTTACATCTTCTACACCACGGCTAACTAAGTACTCCATTGATTTGAAAAGAGGTTTGAATTGAGAGCTTAGCCAATTCCAGACTGAGAATTTGGATCCATGGAAATGTACCCTAACTGATTTTATAGACCCTTGTCTGGAAAATTCCAAGTCCTTGGTCACTCCATAATCGGCATTTTTAGGGTCATCAAGCAAAGGCAGCACAACAGAACCGTCTGATTCCAGATTCTTGATCCAACCGCGCAGAAGAAAGTTCACAACCTGGAAATATAAACGGAAATGATGTGAAAATATAATTTAACAGAACAAAAAGAGCTCATGCATTTTATGGATATTCGTTTTACAATCAAACTTAGCTCTCTCTCACATTCTTCGTCTCTTAAAATTCACAAAGGATAGGATGAAATAGGATATGTGATACGGTTCTCCAATTTATGTATGAAAACAACAGCATGTCCACTTATTGTAGTTGGTAAAACAAATACGACCTGTAAATATAAACGGAAGTGGCGTGACAATATGAGCCAATCGACAAAACGAGCTCCTGTATTTATGAATATGGGATAATTACAAAAACTACCCCTAATGTTCGGGTTAATTACAAAAAAACCACATATTTTTAAAATTACAAAAAAAACCTTGAGATTTGATTTTGTATTAACTTTACCCTTTCATACGCAAAATCATTTCAAACACCCCTTTTACAATTGTAAAAATATTGCAATTACCCCCTTATATTTGTAAAAATATTGTAATTACCCCTTAGGTTTAACACGTAATCAAACTTCAAGGTTTTATTTTGTAATTTTCAAACATCTCTGGTTTTTTTGTAATTAACCAAAACCGCACGGGTAATTTTTGTAATTATCCCTATGAATATTCATTTTAAGACCAACTTAGCTCTCTCACATTCTTCATCTCTAAAGTTCAGAAAATGATAGGAAGAAATATGATTTGTAATACAGCTCTCCAATTTGTGAGTGAAAACAAAAGCATGTCTAACTGGTTGGTAAACACATACAACCCATCTCCAAGATTCAAAAGCTGCATGAATGAATTGTTTGACAAAGAGGATATTGCACATAACAGAGTGTTCATTTTTTTTTTTTTTTGGGTAAATTACCTCCACCTCCCCAGAGATTTGTCCTAATTACCTAATCTCGAATGTATGGCTTTGATAAATTTTAAATTTCGAGAGGTAGTTTAATTAGGCCAAACCTCGATGGAGGTAGAGGTAATTTACTCTACTTCTAATATTCAAATAAGAATATAACTTTTAGAATTGATCAAAGTTCTAAATGGAAAGGTTTCTCCATAAGTATCAAAATCAAGAGGTCTAGAGAACCTATGCCAAATTTAGGAAGAGTCAACTCAAGAATTGGTAGTTGCAACCAAACTCACCATTTAGATTACATGAGTTTTGGCAAGCACTTCTACTTTTTTAAGAAGTGATTTATTGTGGTAAAAAAAAGTAGTTGAGAATAAGATGTTGATAGTTTTTGCAGAATAGAATGTAAAAGATGGAAAAATCAAAGTTGAAGTGTTTTGGGAAAAAAACTTTCAAAAGTAGCTTTTGGATGGAAAAGACAAAAACACCCATATATGAATGATATTGATAGTAGAAAGAGAAATGAAAATTTTGGATTGTGATTAAAATTTGAGGATAAGAATGTCAAAAGCAAACTCTTCTTTACAAAAATACCAAAATCACTTTTCCAAAATCAGAAGCGCACCATCCCCAACTTTTAGATTTTGATTAAATGAAGCAGAAGCAAAACTGACTATTTTACAAATGCTAAAAATGATTTTCTTTCAGCTAAAAGCTGAGAATCATTTTTTCTTTTTAGTGTTTGCAAACACTCTCTACTTGTTCAACTCTATTATACTCCTAGGATACGTAAACGAATCCTGTTTAAATAAATAACCAGTCTTTTTCCTCTTTCCAACATTAAAATTGCAATACAAGTACTTTTAGTTTATGAGTAGCAAGATGAGTACCTCAGGAACTTCATCATGAGGGCAATGACCAGCAGGGCTTATCTCATAATATGGAGCATCTGGCACTTGCTTTTTCACCCACAAACCGAATATCGGCATCACCCATGGATCTTCCTTCCCATAAGTCAGACAAATCGGTATGTTATTCATTTGACACCTGCAATCATAAGCTAGATGGATATTCCAAATTCAATCGCAAAAAACAAGAAAAAGGAAGAAAAAAATTTTTAACATCAAATTTAACCTACCTAGATAAAGCTTCCTTGAAGGATAATTGTCCCCTCGGAGCAAACATGATTGAAGCAAAGGATGCAGCAGCTGCTGGATGTTGCGTTGTCTTGATAATACGGCAAAAACTTCGTCCACATCTGTTGAGTGATCTGCATAGACTTGCTTCAGTATTTCTGCAATACTTCTTGATCACTAATTTTCTGCCATCTAAATAGCCGAAAAAACGAACATATCAGAAAACTCAAACTAGAGAAAAGCAGTGGGGAAAACAGATTAAAGTATGTCACAAATAGCTCCTTCTTCTACATAAAGTACAAATTAATAGACTTAACTTATTCTTCTTAAACCGGAAGCTTTCCAATATACATTTAGACAATTACATATAAGAAAGGCTTTGGTTTATAGAACTTACAAAACTTCTATCAGTTTTCTAACGCCAGAAGGGAGAGGAAATGTTCCGGCCCATGGAAATAGTCTCGATAATCTTGGAGATCTTTCAGGATTAGGGATAAATCCCCAGAAAGGAGTTGCATTGAGCAAAGTTACACCTTTCACCATTTCAGGATTGCATGCCGCAAATAGAGCGCCACAAAGCCTCCTAGAGAATTTCCCACAATATAAACAGGTTCTTTAATTACCTACAATATCACATCATAAATTATTTCTGCACCACATTAGTTCGATCATTTTAGTTTTATGAAACAAGAAAGAGCTATGCAACAACAACTGTTAAATCTAGAGGCACATAAGACTACAATTAATTATCAGTGATCGTAAATATGAATCACATATCATGACTCATTGAAACAAAATTCCTCCAATGCAAAAGGAAAACAAGGGGTGCTATAGCGATATGATCTTCAGACTGTAAACTGTAATTGGTGATGAAGAAACTTAGAAAACATTAACTCTGTTGCAGAATAATGGATGACCAAAGCCCAAAAAAGTGTTAAAACAACAGAGTAAAGTGCATAAAGTTTCAGAGTACCTCTTCTACAAATGACTGCACTTGGTCCTTCCACAAGTCAACTGAATAAACTAGCTCTTTCGCCCACGTCTCACTTTCATCTCCGAAACCCCAAGGATCATTTTGTCCCGCTAACATATACTTATTTCCATCTTTGGACCGCAAAGTTGGATCTTCATGTGGCAATGACATGCCTTGGCCCAGAAAATCTAGCGCCCACGCTCTATAATCACGGCCAAGATCTTTTAATTGTTTATCATAGTGAAATGAGCCTACACCAAAGCCTGGAAGAAAAAGAATCGGGGGCGAATCAACATTTCCAGAGCCTGATGTTTTATAATGGACATTTAATTTTGGCCTCCATTCCCAAAAACAGCTGCTTATTGGAGCTACGTCATCGCCATTATCTTCATCTGGCAAACTAGGAATTGAGACCTTAGGTGTTGACTGACTAATGTCAGTCAGACTGCTTACACCCTTTTCGCCGTCGAGTACATTAGAGTAATAAGTTTCACTTAAGACACTTGAATTAACAACATGTTCATATCTGTTGAGAGAGCAAACTGCTGTAGAAGGTCGACACTGGCCAGGTCTCTTTAACCTTAAACTATACAAATGAGAATATCTTGAAGATGCGAATCCTGGTTCGATTACAACAGAAAAACACCCTTTTTCTTTTGCAATGGGAAGCTTTGATCCTCTGAAATTTACAACATAACAGAAGCGTGCAGCATGGCAGGAAATAATTTCCATCCTCTGGAATAACTCTCTGAAAGGAGTAACAAAATGAGAGGTCAACTATCTATATCGTTATAAAGAGAGGAAGAAAGTATCAAGATATTCAACTATTGCATGCATATTATTTGATGATTTTTTCAAGTCTTTTTTCTTACTTTGGTAAAGTCCCACTAAGTTGGCAACCCGGTTAACACTTGAACCACTATATATGTTCTAAAACAGGGCTTTAGACGCCCTATAAGCAGCCCGTGTTTTTCTCAGCCCCTACAAAACTTTCTAAACCGTGGCAGAGAGGTTACTGACTGTTACATATGCTATGGATAGTAAGAAACGGGTTATAGCCAGAATAATGTTTTCGTATGTAGAATAAAAACTTGAGCAACAAATAAACTGTTTTAGCTAAGGGGTTGCATTATTAGTATAAAAAATAGGATATCAGGCAATTGTAATCAGTTGAATTGATTGATTCCTCTCTCAAGCTTTTTCTCTCTTCCAATCTTGTATTCCTAGTCTCAGTTCTCCCCCCAAATTCTTTCTATTCTCTATTAATATGTCCATTTTCGGTTGTGAAAGTTATGATCTTAGCTCGGATCATAACAGTTACTCAAATTGTTACTACTTGCTGCACTGATAAGTCACTCCTTTTATCATCTTCTCATTTCTTTAACTCTATCTGGAACTAGGAATATATTTCTGGTCATAAAAGCCAAGAAACTAATCACTTCTCCTAAGATCTATTCAATTACCTCTAAGGGGGTGTAATAAGGTTGAGTTCTTAAACCCTTTCTATTGACCCCTTAACTGATAATATTGCACAAATTTCTAGCTCAACATCAAACAAACCCATTCATCTCAACCAATTGCATAAATAAAACAAGATCTCTGTACCCAGAAAAGGTTATTGAAACATACATAATTCCAACAGAATTTTACATACTCAGATTCCTGGATAAAATCACTGCCCCATTAACTTTTCCCATAGATCAAGATCAGGAAACAAAAAAAAAAAAAAAAAAAAAAAAAGAACCCTAAGACTCGAACATCAACAATTTTGAAAACCCATGTATGTTAAAATACTTGAGGAGTATGAAAAAATAATATATCGAAAAACACAATCTTTACCTCTAAGTAGAGAGCCCAGATGTCATTAAGTGAACTTCCCAGATTCCAGGAGAAAGGAACTGCCAATTATTTATCAATATATTTAAGGAAGAGGGAACCTTCTTTATTCTATGTTATTGCTATTGTTGATTCAGTGGCTTATATAAATGAAACTGCGGTTTATTTCCTCAAGACTCTAGAAGGAGCAAAATAATTAGTTGAAATAATTGGGTTGCTTAAGAGCCTGGCTTTCTTTAAAAGCCAAGAAAAATAAAAATTGGTAACAGTCAAACTAATAACAATTGTCGTTTTTTTCTTTTCTTTGTCATCTTGTGTCTTTCAGATTTTGGGTATATTTTTGGCGTGAAAAAGGTGGAGTGCACGCAATGTTTTGTGAAGTTGTGATTTGTGAACATGGTTTGGCCATCAGAGACCACTTATGGAGAAACTGGGAGGTGGGCTGGTGATTAATGAGATTGTTTATGTCCTAAAATATGGTATGGGTCCTTCATTAAAAAAATATATATATACGACTTTAATCAAGTACGGCTTTCTGCATAATTTGTTTATGTATTCAATTAACTCCTCATTAGTAATTTCGATATGAGCAGAGTTTCATTCGCATGTATCAGTTCTAAAAAGCGCTAGGCGCTAATGGGACGACCGACTGAGGTTTAGCGTCTAGGCGGAGCCTGGGTGGGGTTAGGCGGGACCTAATCGGAAAAATAACATAGGCGGACAAGAGGGGCATAGCGCCTTGGCGGGGACTAATCGGGAGTAGGCGGGGATTTTTAGAACAGTACATCGTATACTTAAAAATTCTCATTTTCTATTAACTCGCTAGGGCGCGATTGGATATATTTTCATTTTGAAAATTTTCATTTTGCTAGAGAATAGTGGTGAAAAATATTTTGGAAGAAAAAAGATGAATTTTGAGAGTGTGATTGGATTTGAGATGAAAAAGTAATGATAAAAGTTGATTTGATTTAAAAATAGTAAAAATAATGATTGGATATGATTGGTAGTTACAAATGTGTGAGTGAGTGAATACTGAATTTTATGAGAGAATGTATAATAATGATTAGTTTTTTTGCGAAAAAATGTGCAGATGTGATTGATAAGAGAAAAAATGAAAAAAAGTGAAAGTGAGAAAATAATATATTTCCTGAAAATTTTCATAAACAGTCGACAAGTTTGGTCAAAAAATTCTCCAATGAACAAAATGGAATCTCACTCACATCCCGCCGCGCCCTTACTTCTTTCTTTCTTTCTTTTTCTTTTCTTCCTAATAGGTGGCTTTTAATTTCCATTCAATAAGCTTGTCCCATATGTGAAATTTTATTCAGAAGATCAGATGAGCCGTTACTCGGTGCTAACGATACGTGATAGAAGTGAGATCATCTTGATGACGTATTTTGTCCAAAGGTTCTGCCATAAATTCCGATTCTACTGGATCGATTAGATCAACTTAGGTTTAAAGTTTTTTTTGATCCGCATGGGTTTATGATAAGGCAAAAATTTTTTTTAGTCATTTATCTAACACCACTTTGAGATTCCATCCTTTTTCTTTTTGGTTTTGACAAATAGTCCTTTTTCTCAACAAAAAATTGAGATTTAGTCATTTTACCTGCTATAGCAGGTTACTTTGACCTGTTAAGCTGATGTGGCATTTTTATTTTCAAAATTTTTAATTTTCATTTAGAAAACAATATATAAATCTTACATGGCATCCTAGTTGACTTAAATGATGGAAAAATTAATTAAATAAAAGAATTTTTTTGAAAAATCTGAAAAAATTATCTAAAAATTCTGAAAATTGTTTTACTAAAATTAAAAATTATTTGAATTTTTGTAACAAATCTTAAAAATTTCAAAAAAATATTTTAAAATCTAAAAAATAAAATATATAAAATCTGATAGCTTTTGTAAAAAACTAAAAATAGAAAAAAATCGAAATGGTTTTAAATTACAAAATAAAATATGAAAATTGTTAAATAAACTTTTTTAAAAAATCTGAAATTTATTTAAAATATTATAATCAATTTTAAAACGTCGAAAATTGTTCAAAGAAACAAAAATTTGTCTAAAATTTTGAAAATGGATTAAAAACAAAGACTTTTTGAAATTTTTATAAAAAACATCTGATTTTTTTTATAAAATAAAATATAGAGTAAAAACTTAAAATTATTTTTAAAAAACTATAAATTATTTTTTAAAAATCTAAAATCTGAAAATCAAAGGAAAAAAATCTGAAATTTGTTTAAAAATTAGATTATTTTTATATATTTGGCGTACCGGATTTTTTTTAAAAAAAAATAATTCATATTTTTTTGTAAAAAATTTTAAAAGTCTTAGTTTTAATCCATTTTCATATTTTTAGACTAGTTTTCTTGTTTTAGACAATTTTCTTGATTTTTAACAATTTTTTTAGTTTTTAAATAAATTTTCAGATTTTTAAACATCTTTTAGTTTAAAAACAACTTTTTCAAAATAATTTTGAGTTTTTCTATTTCAAAAATAAAATATTTTTCAATATTTCAAATAAATTTCAGATTTTTTCAAACAATTTATATTTTTTTAACAACTTTCGTATTTTTTTTTGTAATTTTAAAATAATTCCATATTGTTTTTACTATTTTTAGTTTTTTAAATAAATTATAAAATCTTAGATATTTAATTTTTAGATTTTAAAATGGTTTTTTGAATTTTTAGGATGCCATGTAAGATTTAAATATTGTTTTCTAAATGAAAATTAAAAGTTTTGAAAATAAAAATGCCACATCAACTCAACAGGTCAAAGTAACCTGCTATAGCAGGTAAGAGGACCAAATCTCAATTTTTTGTTGAGAAAAAGGACTATTTGTCAAAAGCAAAAAGAAAAAGGATGAAATCTCAAAGTAGTGTTAGATAAAGGACCAAAACAAAATTTTTGCCTTTATGATAATGTAGGGCTTGCAGCTGTTTTTCACATGTTGTTGTAATCAGTAGTAAATTTCTTAGGAATGAGTGAAATTCAATTGATAATTAAAAAAATTCTCATTTCTATTTCTCCAAGTGCGAGATAAATTTCATTTGTATAATAAGTAATAAGCGAAATGTTATTTGGACATATATCAAACAAATGTCATCCATTTTAAAATATTAACAAAAAAAGATCACTCGTTTTTTTTAAAACGAGTGGAATCAGCAATTAACATTTTTTTTAAGAAATCAACAATTAACTTTGTTGTCTGTACCTAAAGAAATTCGCTCGAACACTATCTTGTAAATGCAATGGATTTTCTAAATTTAAAAAAAAAAAGAATAAAGAAAATGAAGCTTTTTAATTTGGAAATTTCAAATTGGGCATATGCAAACAAAAAGTTCAATTCTGCACAAAAAACACACATTTCTAATTCTCGGAACGGGTGTGCCATATTAATTCGCCGACCATCTTATTCGCACATATATTTTTAAATCAACTATTGTGCTATATTTGGATCAAGAGAAAACGATAAAATATAAGAAAGAATAGTTGTTTTCACAATTTTCTTTTGCGCAATTGAATATTAATTTAAATTCTTTTGAATGCTAGTGATTTTACTCTAGAAATACAAGTACAATAGGGATGTGTTTGGAATTAATCAGAGTCATGAGAGCTTTTAGGCCATTGAGACGGTCGCCTAGAGCCCCACCCACGCGGTTGTTGGATAAACTGGTTGTGTATATCGAATCGCTGAAAATTCGAGCAGAGTTTCGATACGAAAGATGTCGAGGCAAGAGTTAGACTCTTTCTCTTAAGACAAGATTGCCGCTTTCACTATCGCGTGCGCTTATGTGGCAATTGTCTCCCAAGATACAACGACAAACAACTTGCGATATTTGCACTACAAATCGCAAGCACAACGAACACTTTGATGCTTTTCGAACTCTCTTTTATGGACTTATGCAGAATGAATATGAAGCAAGAAATTTGAATTTTCTGATGTATTGGAATGAATTCTGGGGGCTGCTTTATATAGAGCTCTTAGTGCCTATTCAGACTGGGTGCAAACATGTCCGGATCAGTCTTGACCGTCAGATCATGCACTGAAGGAACACACCCTTTGGCATACACCTCTGCACATTGGACAGTCGTGTCTAGTCATGGTGCCCCATCGGTGAACAGACGAACCAATCGGCCCATGCCATGTCGCCACTTTGACGATTCTCGCGCCAAGTCATCCACTGAGTTGCCCTGCCACGTCATCGAGCCACTGGACTGAACCCTAGTTTGATTTTCCAAAACTTTAAGGCTCCTCAAAGCTCCTCGCGATGATGCGTACGTGCAAAATGCAAAGTGCGCTTCTAAAGCGCCCAATGCAACTATGTGCGACGTGCACGGGCCCGGGCCCAGCTCCGGCTCTGGCTCGGATGCTCCGCACCATCCTCGGTGCTTTTTGAGCTAGCCAAAGGCTAGTCAAAATTGACTTGGTCCACTAGGGTGTACCATAAGAAGTTCCACATGATTACTCCTTATTAGTGGTGAATCTCTTTATTAACTAGTCAAACATTTAATATGTTTCCTATATGGGATATGACTTTCCATATTCCCACCCTTTTATATTCCATATATAAAGCATTTTAAGTGGCCAACTTCATGCATTTATTTCTCATTCACCCGACATTGGTTTTGAGAAATTCAAAATGCTAAACTCATCTACCCGCAACGTAGATGGCGTTTATCTCATTTATTTCATACATAGAATAAATGAACCTACTTAAATAATTGGTCAAAATCGGGTCAAAATCCAATTTATAAAAACCAATTCCAACAATCCCCCACATGAATGAAAATAAATGCATATGAGTATGCAGACACTAAGAGAGTTCAATACGGAAAGCTATTGCATCGGGAGAGGTAGCCTGTGGCTTTGAACCTTTCTTAGTGGAATACTATCGGATTTACTATGCTGCACAGTGACGCGATGTCTTGAACTGTTCAGATGTTTATGTAAACCAAAACAACAGCATCCACACAACATCTTTCCTCACACCATTTGGTTCTCACGGTTGTGTCCATTTTGGCCCTGGACAATATCTTGGATTCATAAGTGTTTCGTTGAAGCGACCCGTCTTCACACTTATATATGTGATCTCCTATTAAGAGTATCCTGCCATACTCCACTTCTTTAAAGTATAGGAAACATTAAAAATTTATAACTTAACCTCACCACATTCAGCAGATTTCTCCACTTGGACATGAATGAGTTGTAACTTGTTCCAAGTGTTTATCTGAATATTCATAACTTAGTTGTCCCATTGAACCAAGGTCTTGGGATCTCCAATTCACAAGGTTGGGTTACCGTTATGAACACTCTTATTTTGTGTATTTTAAGCAATGTTGTAAAAATCGGCTGGCGCTAGCGCGTACTAGCCGACCCGATTTTCCTAAAATCGGCCAAAACAATCGTCCTGGGCAAAAATCGGCTTAGGCGCCCGCTAAGCGGGCTAAAGGCGCGCTGGCGGCAAAAAATCGGAAAAAATCGGGAAAAAATCGGTATAGGCGGTCTAGTCGGAATAAATCGCCAAAAATCGGGAAAAATCGCCAAAATACAAAAAAAAATGAAAAAAATAAGAAAACTTGGGCTTTTCTAGCGCCCGTCTAGCGCCCAGCGCGTAGCGCCGCTGCCGCCCGACTGGCGCCTAGCGATTTCTGCAACCTTGATTTTAAGCTCATTCCTTTCGATAAGCAGTATACTTGATCTCTATTCAAACCTTTAGTTAACATATTCGCTAGGTTTTCTTTCGATTTCACGTAATCGATTGTAATAACCCCATTTGAGATCAACTGTCTAACGATGTTATGTCTTCGACATATATGTCGAGATTTACCATTGTGCATACTGTTTTGAGCCCTTTTTATAGCCGACTGACTATCACAATGTATCGTGATTGCAAAACCCACCGCTTAGCCAACAAGGAATATCCTCTAAAAAGTTGCGAAGCCATTCCGATTCTTCACCAGCTTTATCCAAAGCTATAAACTCTGATTCCATTGTGGATCGAGCTATACACGTTTGTTTAGAGGATTTTCATGACACCGCTCCACCACCAATGGTAAAAACATAACCACTAGTGGACTTTGAATCTTTTGAGTCAGATATCCAATTAGCATCACTGTATCCTTCTAATACAGTTGGATATCTCGAGTAATGTAATCCATAATTTAAGGTGAGTCTTAGATACCTAAGAACTATTATCAATGCCTTCCAATGGTCATTTCCAGGATTACTCGTAAATCTACTAAGTTTATTAACTGCGTATGCAATATCCGGACGTGTGCAGTTTGTTACATATATTAGACTGCCATTAATCCAAGAATATTCATTGAGATACACGCTCAACCTGATTTTTAGCTAAGTGTAAGCTTAAATCAACAAAGGCGTTTTTAGCCGGAGGATCGTCATAAGCATTGAACTTTCAATCTTGTCTCAATATAATGAGACTGTGATAAAACAAGTCCATCGATGATTTTCTGATCTTAATTCCCAGAATAACATCTGCTACACCCATATCTTTCATATCAAAATGTTTGGTCAACATTATCTAAGTATTCATGATTATATCATGATTACTACCCATAATTAACATGTCGTCAACATAAAGACATACAATCACATAAGTATTAGGTGTGTCTTTAATGTAAACGCATTTATCACACTCGTTAATTTTGAAACTATTTGATAGCATAATTCTGTCAAATTTCTTGTGCCATTGTTTCAGAGCTTTCTTAAGGCCATACAATGACTTAACGAGTTTGCACACCTTCTTCTCCTGCCCAGGAGCAACAAACCCTTCGGGTTGTTCCATGTAAATTTCCTCTTCTAATTCACCATTTAGAAAAGCCGTTTTCACATCCATTTGGTGTATCTCAAGGTTATGCAATGCTGCAATAGCAATGAGAACTCTAATAGATGTGATTCTTGTCACAGGTGAATACGTACCAAAGAAATCAATACCTTTTCTTTGTTTAAATCCTTTAGCTACTAATTTGGCCTTGTACTTATCAATAGTTCCATCAGCTTTATATTTCCTTTTAAGGATCCACTTGCATCATAAAGGCTTATCTCTCGGTGGGAGATGTACCAACTCCCAAGTATGATTTTGCATAATATATTCTATCTCACTATTAATAACTTCTTTCCAAAATGGAGCTTCTGCACTGGATAATGCTTCACCAATTGTCCTTGGTTCATTTTCTAACACATAAGTTAGAAAATCTGGACCAAAAGACTTAGTTATTTTAGCCTTTTATTATGTCTCGGTTCTTCATCACTTTGATGATCACCATCAGCAGTATCACGTGTTCTTTTGCCAGAATTATCTTCTTTTCTTTCTTGACAAGAAAACACGTCTTCGAAAAATACATCATTCATTGACTCAATTATTGTACCTTCTTATACATCTGGAATTGCTGATTTGTGCACTAAAAATCGATATGCACTACTGTTATTTGCATATCGAATGAAAATGCAATCGATTGTTTTATGCCCTATCTTGACTTGTTTTGGCTTAGGTATTTCTACTTTAGCTAAACACCCCCACACTTCCATGTATTTGTAGGAAGGTTTTCGACCTTTCCATAACTCATACGAAGTTTTATCTTTATTTTTGTGTGATATTTTATTAAGAATGTGGTTAGCCAAGAGAATTGCTTCTCCCCACAAATTCTGAGGTAAACCCGAATTTATCAACAAAGCATTCATCATCTCTTTCAGAGTTCGGTTTTTGCGTTCAGCAATACCGTTTGATTGTGGTGAATAAGGAGCTATCGTTTGATGAATAATACCAGAAACTGAGCAAAATTCATCAAAAGGAGCTCCATATTCTCCACCTCTATCGCTTCGAATTATCTTAATTCGTTTGCTAAGTTGATTTTCAACCTCATTCTTATAGCTTTTAAAAGATTCTAAGGCCTCATCTTTACTTCTTAAAAGATATATATAGCAGTATCTTGTGCAATCATCAATAAAAGTAATAAAATACTTTTTCCCGCCTCTAGTTTGCACAAACTTTAAATCACATATATCATTGTGAATTAACTCTAGAGGTTCTGTTTCTCTTTCCACTGAGTGGAATTGTGTTTTGGCCATTTTTGCCTCAACACAGACTTCACACTTGTGATGTGAATCTATTTTAAAGTTAGGTAGTAATTCCAAGTTTACGAATTTTTTCAAAGTGTTAAAATTCACATGTCCTAATCTAACATGCCATAAATTTGAACACTAAAGCAAATAATAAGAAGCATTAATTTTATTGCTTTCAAAGTTTCGGAGTACATTTATTACATTCATCTTGAACAGTCTATTATCTAAGTCCCCCTTCCCTATGAACTGTCCATTTTTCATTAGTACAAACTTTAGAGCCTCAAATACTAATCTAAACCCTGCCTTGACCAACAACGATCCTGACACTAAATTCTTTCGAATGTATAGAGCATGAAGGACATCCACGAGGGTCAACTCCTTGCCCGAGGTCATCTTCAGCACCACCTTGCCAAGACCGACAATTTCAGAAGTTGCATGATTTCCCATGTATAACTTCCTTCCGTAGATAGGAGTATATGTTGAGAACATGTCTTTGTCGGAGCATATGTGGCGTGTAGCACCTGTGTAGCATCTGTTGGCTTCAAACATATGTCTTTCTCTCAGGTTATCCACCATGTAGCACATGTTGGCTTCAAACACAACATCCGAGAGATTAAACTTGGACATATCAATTGGTATTGATTTGTCTTCATATGCACCTGGTTCCGATTGGCTTTCTTAGGAAGACAACAATCTTTAGCCTTGTGATTCGGCTTTCCACAGTTGAAGCAGTTCCCTTTGAACTTTTTAGCCTTCCCCTGTTTCTGATTATTCCACGGGTGCTTTCTCTTCTTGCTAGCATTGGGCTCCACCAAGTTTGCCTTTGCCTCCATTAGAAGCTTGCCAAACTTAATTTCATACTTGCGATTGTCTTCTTCAATTCGCAATCTGACAATTAAATCTTCAAGCCTCATCTCCTTCCGTTTATGCTTCAGGTAATTTTTAAAATCCTTCCACAGAGGCGGTAGCTTCTCTATAATAGCAGATACTTGAAAGGATTCACTCACAACCATTCCTTCTGCAATTATATCGTGCAGAATAAGCTAAATTTCTTGAACCTGGCTGATCACCGTCTTGGTGTCAACCATCTTAAACTCAAGGAATTTGCCGACAACAAATTTCTTTGTGCCAGCATCTTCCGTTTTATACTTCTTCTCTAAAGAGCTCCACATCTCTTTAGCAGTCTTTACCGAACAATACGCATTATACAATGTGTTGTCCAGTTTGTTGAGAATGTAGTTCATGCATAGGAAGTCGCTTTGACTCCAAGCATCGAACGCCATTCTCTTCTCCTTATCGATCTCTTTTCTTCCCCATATTGGGGCATCCTCCGTCAGGAAACGAGCAAGGTTCAGAGTCGTAAGATAGAACAACATTTTCTGTTGCCATCTTTTGAAGTCTGAACCACCAAACTTCTCAGGTTTTTCTCCTGGTGCTGGTGCTAGTGCTGGAACTGATGATGTCGACGCCATTTGATACACACGAATATCTTGTCTTAAATTGTTGGATAAACTGGTGGTGTATATCGAATGGCTGAAAATTTGAGTAGAGTTTCGATACGAAAATAGATGTCGAGGCAAGAGTTAGACTCTTTCTCTTTAAGATAAGATTGCCCCGCTCACGGTGCGTATGGTATGCGGCAATTGTCTCCCAAGATATAACGACAAACAACTTGTGATAGTTGCACTACAAATCGCAAGCACAACGAACACTTTGATGTTTTTTGAACTCTTTTTTATGGACTTATGCAGAATGAATATGAAGCAAGAAATTCGAATTTTCTGATGTATTGAAATGAATTCTGGGGGCTGTTTTATATAGAGCTCCTGGTGCCTCTTCAGACTGGGTGCAACCCCTGGTCTGGATCAGTCTTGACCGTCGCCGATCGCGCCTTCCGTGGTTAACAAAAAATGCGCGTCGATGGTAATGATCACATCTGACTGAAGGGACACACCCTTTGGCATACACCTCTGCACATTGGACAGTCGTGTGAAGTGCAAAGTACGCCTCTAAAGCGCCCAATGTGACTATGTGCGACGTGCGTGGACCCGGGCCCAGCTCCAGCTCTGGCTCGGACGGTGCTCCGCACTGTCCTTGGTGCTTTTTGAGCTAGCCAAAGACTAGTCAAAATTGACTTGGTCCACTAGGGTGTACCATAAAGAGTTCCACATGGTTACTCCTTATTAGTGGTGAAGCTTTTTATTAACTAGTCAAATATTTAATATGTTTCCTATGTGGGATATGGCTTTCCATATTCCCACTCTTTTATATTCCATATATAAAAGCATTTTAAGTGGTCAACTTCATGCATTTATTTCTCATTGACCCGACATTAATTTTGAGAAATTCAAAATGTTAAACTCATCTACCCGCAGCGTAGATGTGTTTGCCTCATTTATTTCATACATCGAATAAATGAACTCACTTAAATAATTGGTCAAAATCGGGTCAAAATCCAATTTATAAAAACCAATTCCAACAGCGGCTGCCTAGGCCCCCAATTAAAGTCAAAATGTATTTAACTACTTATGAGGTTCAAAATTTTGAATTTTTATTAGGAATAAAATTTGGCATGATATATTATTTATTGTTAATTCCATTAGTAAGACCCTGCAGTCTGAAGATATATCATACTGATGTGCCATAGATCATTTAACAGGCCTTATTGCTTATTTGAAAATTTTTAAGAGAAGGCATCCGCATTAGACTCCACGACAAAACAACTATTAAATTGGACAAAGCCTAAATTTCATGAAAAATATAGGATTTGTAGAAAAAGACATTTTGATTAAAATGTTAGTGAAGAGATCACACATTTTGTTGAAGAGTATTTTCATATTGATTATTTTATATATATTTATATCAATCTATTTCTTCTATTGAAAGTAAGTGTGAACAATATTTAGAATATGGAGCCATATTTGGTTTTTTATTTGAAGCCCAAAAGTTTAATACTTTGGATGATGATGAATTGAAAAAATATTGAATTAAGTTTATAAACTTCTTAAGTTTCGGTGACTTGATGATTATGATTTATTTTCATAATTGAATGAATTTAGAGAAATACTAACACAAGAAATTAATGCTTCAATAGATCATCATCATAAGATTATATTATTTTCAAATACATGCAATGCTTATAGGATATTATTGACGATACCTTTGACTATCTATATTATCGAGTGAAATATTTAAATTGTTTGATTATATATAAAACTCTAATAAATGATTTTGCACCTTAAAAATCTAGAAAATTAAAATGAACATTAACGATACATTAAACTAAGCCTCTCCTAAAATTTTGCCTAAGGCCTCAAAATCTCTAGACACGGCTCTGGAATTAATGATTGGTTGAAAAATAATATAATTCTACTAAGTTAAGTGTTTGGAATTAATGGTATGGTCCACTAAAACATATATATAGTCTTTACTACGTGTTCCTTTGTGAAACCGAATAATTTATATGCTCTTTCATAAAATTGAAAAATAAGGGCCATTTCGGATTTCCTTGAGGTAATTGTAATTTGCCCCCCAAACTTTGCGTGTTTTTTTACATTGCCCACTTAACTTTGAATTGTTCTACGTTACTCCTTGAACTTTGAAAATTATTATACTTACCCTATAATTTCCCATTTTACCCCTAATTGTTAGTGGATTGTCTGTAACTATTAAATTTCAAACAATTATTTGGACCAATTTTCTCTGAAAATCTCATCATCTTTAGTCAATATATAAATATTATTAAATAATAATAAATTCATCAATAAACCTAGGCGATGATACCATTTTCAGATATCAAAAAATAAAATAACCATAGAAAAGTCGAAAAACTCGTATAGTAGAACAAGCTAAGTGCAACAATTTGCAAAGTTCAGATGGTAAAGTAGAACAATTCAAAGTTAAGTAGGCAAAGTCGAAAAACTCGTATAATTTAGGGGGCAAATTAAAATTACCTCGATTTCAATTATGTATCATATAAAATCCATGTTCCCAAACAAAAGATAGTTAACTTAATATTACATAAGTTCATAATTACTATTTCATGGTAAAATTATTTTTATACTTCAAAAATATTCGATACTATGTGGGAATGTTCAACTAAACGTCCTCTAAGACTTGAGTATCATTAAAAATAAAATCGATGATGAATTGAGAAAGTAGGGGGTAGCTAAAGATATGCAAGTAAGATGATGTATAACTAAAGAAACTCAACAGGGGAATTTGTTCCAGCAGAAGCTCCAAATAACTTCTTGGATGATTACGCTTCAGACATTCTTATGTTGCTGTAAATATTCTATATCAATAAGAGGGTACTCCACCATACGTAGCATCTTCATACATGTAGATGGTTATCAGATGTCCTGTTTGTAAGTCCAAGCGGCTACGATAATCTAGAGGGGGGTGAATAGATTATCTCCATCTTTTCGATTTCGCCCTCGTTTTCCAGCCGAATGCTCAAGGATAATAACAAAGGTGCGGAATGTAAACAACACACGTCGATTTAAAGAGGTTCAACCCACCTAAGGCCTAATCCTCTACCACCCCAGTATATCCGGGATGGATTTCGAAAAGAGAAAAAGATTTTATTAATAATTACCAAAATTATTACAACAAAATCTTACACCAACACCTTGAAGAGCACCACACTCTTCTTCAACACCACCTTTGAGATTACCACAATCTCACTTGAAGATTACCACAATCTCCAAACAAAGACCTTGTGGAGATTACCACAATCTTCACCCTCAAGAGCACCACACTCTTCAACACCTCAACAAGAAGATTACCACAATCTTCTTACACCTAACACCTAGTTCACCCAAGTGTGTTCTTACCACAAGAACACTCACAAGGATATCTTGTGTTTGAATGACGACCACAAATTCAAGATTACAACTCGATAATGAATAATACAATTGAGTGCAAGTGTAATCAAGAATAGCCTAGACCTCAAGAATGTGAAAGTGAATAGCTAGGCAAATTACAACAAGAAATAAGACAATGTAAGAACGAGTGTATTCTTAAGTGTATCTTGTTGTGTTGTAGTTTTCTCTCATGTTGTTGTGCTTCAAAACTTCCTCTATTTATAGGAGATGATTGATACTTGATAGGCTCCTCTTGGAATCTGATTTCTACAAAAAATTGCAATTAAAAACAAGATTATAGCTGTTAGAAATCAATTCCACAATTTAAGGAAAAGTTGTCTGCTGCACAACGGTTAGAATTTTGCTGTCAAAGCATAGGGCGACCGGTCGCACTAAAATAAAAGTTTGAAACATAACGTAGAGGGGTCTTCGACCGGTCGACCCCTACAAGGACCGGTCCCCCTCAAGCAAAAAACAAGACAGAAGTTAGAACACAAATGAACTCCCGTGTAGTGCCGTCGACGAGGGCGGCCGGTCGACCCTGGGGCGGCCAAGTCGACCTGACCAATATTACATCCGTCTCATTTTCTGTTTCTAAAACATCTTCAGTCACGGGTTGCCCTATAGGGCGACGATCGACTACGAGACAAAATGTTGTCCAATTTTTGTCGAAAATAAAACTCAAGAAATACTCCGAAAATTTAGTAAAAACATTTTAAACCGATCGAGAGTATTTAGATAACATTTAGAAATCTTGTTTAGGAGTAAAAGCCCATTGACATAAAATCATTAAAAGTGTTGTCCAATTTATATCGAAAATAAACTTGTAGAAATACTCCGGAAAATATTAAAACCATTTTAAATCATTTAGGAGTATATGGACAACCTTTAAAAACATTGTTTTGGTATAAAAACAAAATCATCAAAATCATGATAAAATCATTTATCAAACAATCTCCCCCTTTTTATGATTACAAACCAAAACAATTTTAACGAGGTCGATTTTGAAAACAAAACATTTTTACCGGTAAAAAGGAACTTTCCGTTGTGAGCGACAACATTCCACGCAATATAATCACAATGATGGGAGTAGAGATATTCAAACACATATAGCAAATGCTCCCCCTATCAACATGCACAACAAGAGTTATATAGAAACAACTTAAACATAAGCTAAAATATTAGCTTTTCGATATTGAGCTTAAGTATCAATAACTTAAAAGCTCCCCCTGTCAAATATATATCATTAGAACCGTATATAAGTCCATACTACAACCAATGGACCATGATTCATACATAACCATAATGCACCAAGTGGACTAAATATGATCCACAACTTATGGCTTTATGAAGCCATAGCTTATAGCTTCTTTTCATTAAGCTTATCTTAGCTTTTATGAGCTAATGAGCTTATAACCTGTTTCTCCCCCTTTGGAATCATAAAAAAGAATGTTAGCATGATAAATACATCATATATTCATATCAAAGTGCGCAACAAAACCGATGTATCGAGCTATTTGAGCATTGAAGCTTATAAACCAAATAGGAGGGAAAAGTCGAATCATACGACTTGTAGAGGTTTATGAAAACTCATTTGATAGGCAAAACATGATCTCTATAAATGTATAAGACTTTTGAAATCGAGAGAATCATGTAGGTGATGAATTTTTCATTGAAACGTTTTATCAAACACTTGGCGGGCGTCAAAAATTGAGAAAGATATATATAGCCCTTGTAAATGAAATCAAACCAAGTTTTTCATCACCAAATGCAATTTAATAAATGTCAATCATCAACAATCAATAAGCTCATCACAAAAGTATATGAATTGCATTAAGAAAAATACATATAAGCCACAAACTCAAGGGTTCAACCCAATTGAGCTAAAGAGAGTGAAATTCTTACCATTCGATCGGTAAAGATGAGCAATGATGATGATAGTCGAGCTAGATAATCCCCAAACTATGTAATACATGCAACCAAACACATTTGAAGTGAAATGTGTGCAAATGTCAAAGGGGACGAAATAGAGAAGAAAAAGGCCAAAATGCCAAATTCGAAACAAAAGCAATATATCCGAAAACACAAGAGGGGCGGCCGGTTGGAGGTCAAGGCGGCCGGTCGGAGGCTAGGCGGCCGGTCGACCTCGACCCACCATTGATTCTTTTTCTTTTTTGCGAAGTTTGATCCAAAAATCCGATTTTTTGCCCCTAAGTTTTAAAAGTGCAAAATGCAAACGTAGACCTCATTCAATATACATTATGTCATAATCAAGCTCGAAATGAGGTAAAATACTCGGCGGTTAACGATCAAAAAAGTCCGCGAGTTATCCTTGAGACGAAATTAAACACATCTCAAGTTTTTGTTAAAAAATCACAATCCCTTAAAAAATATATCGAATCTCAATATGTTTAGTTCGATTATGACGAACCAAATTTTGAATATGAATAACCGTATAATAGATACCGAACTTGTTATCCTGAAAAAATAAGAACGTTTTAAAGCTTTGGATACAACAAGTCATACGAAGAAGTGCCTTTCAAATATTTGAAAATTTCTTTTAATGACACTTTTAATGAGATTCGTTGGGATAGTTTTTGAAGTCGAGCATATAGACATAAGGCATATGGAATGTCGAGTCTATAGGAATAATACAAGAGAACATACCTAGAATTTGTTTGTCGACCGACATGCCTTTCTCAACTTTTGTCAATCTTTAGTCATAGAGGTTGAGATATTTCTTCTTTCTTCAATGCCTAACTCCTTCAAGAGTTCAATATAATCATCTTCTTGGCATTGAATAATTTGAAGTCCAAGCAATAAATTGAGATCCCTCATCATGCTCATTTCAAGTACACCTTGCATCAACTTGGAAAAATATCTTGCACAAATATTCATTAGTAGTACCAAAAATATTCTCATAAATATGCACAAGTAAATAATCTTGCCCTTTTTCAAAAATAAAGAGAGTAATATAAACTTTACCTCTTGTAAAATCATTTAGCAAAAATAGCTAAGTCTATCAACCGTACAAGGCCTTTTAAAAAAAACATTTGGCCTAAAAAAAATTTTAAACCCCGATAGACTTCTACTTGTATAAAACCATTTAGAAAATTAGATTCAACATTCATTTGGTAAAGCTTGAAATTTTCTTAAAGCAAGAATGGGCAAGTAAAATGCAAATAGCTACAAAATGTGCTATGAGTGCAAATGTTACACCAAAATCAATTACCTTCTTCTTGAAAATACCTTCGAGCTACTAACCTCGTCTTAGTTCGACCAATGTTGCCTTGGTCATTGAGTTTGTTCCGGAATACCCTTTTTGTCTACTTCATTACTATCATCATAGGGCATCCAATTGGTCTAAGGTGTTCACAATAGAACATTTACATCCAAATGTTTTGAGGTAACAATATTTGGAGTACTTCATTTCTCATCTACACAACTAAACAAACTCATTAATGGCATCGCTTATATAAGCAAGAAAACATAGCCCAAGTGTAACAACATGCCTCAATCATCAATCACAAAAATATCTTGCATAAGAGCATAGTAGAAATAGACACTATATATATAGACCATGGAGCAAGAAACACATACTATGCATTTAGAAAATTATCAAGAGTCTAATAAATCATTCAAGTTCAAATAAGCTTAAGAAAGCTATAGGAAGGTCTCTTTTGAAATATAAAAATCCGATAGCATATAGTTGAGACCTCATTTAGAAGAAGTATTTGAACAAGAGTTGACAAATCAAATATCGAATAGTGCCCTTTTTTTAAAAAAAAAAATCTAAAAATCCTCTTAATGGCACTTGTATGAAATACTATGAAAAACAAGCACATAGGCACATGGCAATACATATATCGAGTCTATAAGAATAAGAATAACACAAGTGAACTTACCTCGATAATTTATGCCTTTCTTGACAAATAATGACGTAAATGGCCATTTGTGAAAATATGTAAATCTTACACAATTCTTAAAACAAATCTAGCACAAATCATAATGATAAAAGTGTAGGCTAAGAGATATCACAAGTAAGCTCATGCCATAAAAATCCATAAGAGATGATAATACACTTTAGTCTACAAAAATGCACAAGAGTTTTAAAAACATCATATAAGGTCTTCTTTTTCAAAAATTTTAAAAATACAAATAAGTTTTGAAGACCTTAATTTAAAATTTAAATACATGAAAACTCATTTTGCAAGTAGGACACAAATAAAAACATGCATAATAGACAAATGAAATGCATATTTAATTAGGGAGATCTTTTGTTTTACCAATTATGCCGTTTCCATGAGTTTTCCCATTGTTGATGATATTTTCCCTTTTGAAAATCTTCATGTTGATAGTAATCTCTCCAATTACTCCATCTCCAAAATTTTTGTCCTTCCCATTGTTGATGGTCTCTTCTTCTTTGAAAATCATCTTGTCTTTGCCATTTCCAAGGATTGTGTTCTTCCCATTTTTGATTATATCCTCTTCTTGGAAATTGGCTTTGTCGAAAATAGTTTCTCCTTCTTTGATCAAATGAAACGGTCATTTGATGTCTTCTTGCGGTATAAATTTTCTTGATCATTATTTTGCCGGGTACCTAATATGACATTGTTTTGTGGTACCCTCATGTGTTTTGGAGGTCCTTTGGGATTAGTCTTGAGACTTTTAGGTCTCCAACAATAATTTGAGCTATTTCTAGCCCGACAAGTATTTACCGTATGACCCTTTTTACCGCAATAAAAGCATGTAATAATTCTAGGAGCATAATGACCAACGTGCTTAAAGACTTGATTCTTTTTCATGTGATTGACACCCTTAGGCTTATGATCAAGTTCTAGTTTCGAATTATCACAACAATCAACAATATTGGTCATTCTATCGGTACTCAAGTTGGATTTAGATAACTCATTTTTCAAGCAATTTATATCCTCAACAAGAGTACTATTTTCTTTCTCAAGGTTTCTAACCTTGTCAAGAGTGGTGGTGTGAGCACATGATAGTGATTCATAGGAAGTAAATAAACTATCCTTATCATTTTTCAAAACAATGAATTCCTTTTTCAAATTTTTGTATTTAACAAGTAAGTTTTGGAATTCATCTTGTAGCTCATCATAATCATTTTGTAAATCACTATATTCATTTTGCAATTCATGGTCATAAGAAGTAGAGGGTTTAGAACTTACCCGTTTTCTTCTTCGATGCCCATGAGGCATTGTTCAACTTGTTCATCATGGGAGGTTGTAGAAGGCTTATCCCATGTTGTTGGATTTGATGTTGTATCCATTTGTGAAGTAGATGCTTTTGAGTTGCTCCTTTCATTGGCATATACTTCATAGATGGCTTCTAATTTTTGCCATACTTCATGTGCCGATCGAATACCTACAACATGATCAAATTCCAAAGTAGTAAGTGAACAATACAAAATACTAAGAGCTTTACCATTTAAGGAGATGATTCTCTTCTCTTCATCATTGAGCTCTTTGAAGCCTTTAGAGGTGTGTGGTGTATTCTTCGTCGGAATGAATTCTCCATTGATGACGGTGTTCCAAATATCAAACCCGCAACCTTGTAAATAGCATTCCATTCTTTCTTTCCAAAATATAAAATTTTTGGAATCAAACCGAGGTGCTTGGTGGTGGAGGTGCCGGAAAGATGAGCTTCGTTAAATGTCGACGATCGTTTCTCTTCACTCGCGATGTGAAACGAGCTTGCCAAAGAGTTTAGCTCTGATACCACTTGTAAGTCCAAGCGGCTACGATAATCTAGAGGGGGGGTGAATAGATTATCTCCATCTTTTCGATTTCGCCCTCTTTTTCAACCGAATGCTCAAGGATAATAACAAAGGTGCGGAATGTAAACAACACACGTCGATTTAAAGAGGTTCAACCCACCTAGGGCCTAATCCTCTACCACCCCAGTATATCCGGGATGGATTTCGAAAAGAGAAAAAGATTTTATTAATAATTACCAAAATTATTACAACAAAATCTTACACCAACACCTTGAAGAGCACCACACTCTTCTTCAACACCACCTTTGAGATTACCACAATCTCACTTGAAGATTACCACAATCTCCAAACGGCACCTTGTGAAGATTACCACAATCTTCACCTTTGAAGAGCACCACACTCTTCAACACCTCAACAAGAAGATTACCACAATCTTCTTACACCTAACACCTAGTTCACCCAAGTGTGTTCTTACCACAAGAACAATCACAAGGATATCTTGTGTTTGAATGACGACCACAAATTCAAGATTACAACTCGATAATGAATAATACAATTGAGTGCAAGTGTAATCAAGAATAGCCTAGACCTCAAGAATGTGAAAGTGAATAGCTAGACAAATTACAACAAGAAATAAGAAAATGTAAGAACAAGTGTATTCTTGAGTGTATCTTGTTGTGTTGTAGTTTTCTCTCATGTTGTTGTCCTTCAAAACTTCCTCTATTTATAGGAGATGATTGATACTTGATAGGCTCCTCTTGGAATCTGATTTCTACAAAAAATTGCAATTAAAAACAAGATTATAGCTGTTAGAAATCAATTCCACAATTTAAGGAAAAGTCATTATCTGTTTGCAACGGTTAGAATTTTTCTTTGTCAAAGCATAGAGCGACGTCGCATGAAATAAATAAAAGTTTGAAACATAACGTAGCAATTTAACATAGGGCGACCGGTCCAAGGGGGTCTTGACCAGGTCGACCCCTACAAGGACCGGTCCCCCTCAAGCAAAAAACAAGACAGAAGTTACAGAACACAAATGAACTCCCGTGTACACGGTCGACGGGGCGGCGATCGGCAAGACCGGCGACCCCTTGGGCGGCCGGGTCGACCTAACCAATATTACATCCGTCTCATTTTCTGTTTCTAAAAACATCTTCAGTGCGGGTTGCCCTATAGGGCGGCCGTCGACCACGAGACAAATGTTGTCCAATTTTTGTCGAAAATAAAACTCAAGAAATACTCCGAAAATTTAGTAAAAACATTTTAAACCGATCGGGAGTATTTAGACAACATTTAGAAATCTTGTTTAGGAGTAAAAGCCCATTGACATAAAATCATTAAAAGTGTTGTCCAATTTATATCGAAAATAAACTTGTAGAAATACTCCGGAAAATATTAAAACCATTTTAAATCATTTAGGAGTATTTGGACAACCTTTAAAAACATTGTTTTGGTATAAAAACAAAATCATCAAAATCATGATAAAATCATTTATCAAACACTGTTAATAATATTAATTTGCAATCAACGAGTAAATAAATTCACATAAGCATCACTAATTAATAAAACAAGTTGTTTCCAAAATACCAGGAAAGCAAGTAAATGAAGAGTCGATAAAACATGAACCATAGAATGTTATCTGATTGGCAGAGTTAGTTTATGAATAATAGATAATCTAGGTTCAATACTACAATCGTCTTTATCAGCTTACTTAAAAGATCTGTAATTTGTTTGAAAATATAACTTCAATCATATAAATAGGAGAAAATCTGGGGGGAAATAGTTATCTGATGCTAATGTTGATAAGTTATCTGTATAAGGGATCACATAGATGGATATAGCATTTTAGTCTGGATATGAGTCTTTGCCTAACTTGGAAACACATTTAAACATGTTATGAAACTCAAATAAATAAATAAAAATCCATAAACACTTGTCCTTGGAGAGAACATGTAATATTTTCACCACCGGCACACAAAATATATGTAACCAACTTAAGATAAAATCAAATTTGACAGGCAATAGGATTTTCCAGAAAACGTACCTATGTTGAAGAAAGTGAACACACGCTATGGTTGTTTGTTGTTGATCCCAGGAGCCTACATCACTATGCATGGGATGTGATCAATTGATGACCAATCATTCTCACATGTTTGTTGAAGCAAAGGACATCCACTTATCTCTAGAAAAGAGACCATAGGTGGCAACCCCTCATTTGGCAAGGAAAGTATATTACGACATTCCTTGATCTTCAACTCTCCAAGAGAAGTGAGATTCTTGAGCCACGGGGAGAGGGACTTTAAATTGGGTTGCTTTGCAATGTGAAGAGTCTCAAGTGTAGAAGGTAGTAGCCATTCTGGGAATGTATCAGTATTTAAATAACAACCATGGATACTGAGCATTTTAAGCAAGGTAAGTCTGTGTAAGCCCCACTCGGAACATGGCTTAATATTCTCACAGTCTTTGATGTGCAATGAAACAAGGTTGATTGGGATACCGTCCTCTGGGAAGGAAGCAATCGTTGGGCAATTGGATAACCTTAGCTCGTCGAGAGATGTGAGGTTTTGCATGCGCTTTGCCAGGAATTTGAGATTTTCACAGTTGAATATATGCATCTTTTTCAAACTTGTCGAAAGAATTCCTTTTTTGGGAAAGGACTCAACACTCGGGCACCCATCAAGCTCCAGATAATCAAGATAGATGAGTGTATGCAAGCCAGAGGGCAAGTATTTAAGTTTTGTACAATTCCCAATACGAAGAGACTTGAGAGACATTGTTTCTTTTATCACACAAGTGACTCTAGATTGGAACAATTCCAAATTGTGAGTGTTTTAAGTGTTTTTGGAAACTGTCCTCCTGGAAATGACGGGATAGAAGCACAATAAAAAATCTCTAGCAGTTCAAGAAAAATATTGCTACATTGCATCATCCCCTCAGGAAGAAACTCTAGATTGGGACAATGGTCAATTGTGAGTTGCTTGAAGGTAGTTGGAATTAATGCCTGGTTGTTTCTTGGAAAGGAAGTGAGAACCAAACAACCACTGATGTACACAAATTCAAGGGACGATATGCTATTGATCATATCCTCGGGCAATGACTCCAAACCACATCCTCGAAGGATAAGCCCTTTGAGATTTGATGGAAAGATGGTCACTGAAATGGATTCTATTTTTGGGCAATCTGTGATAACCAATTCTCCTAGTGACCCAAGTTTGCGAAAATCAAGCGGTAGCCTCTCCAAACTCTGAAAATAGTATAGTTCCACGTATTCGACATGGTGAGGAAGCTGTTGAAGTTCCTCACAATCATTGAGGAACATCTTCTGATTATAAGATACCGAAGAGATGTGAGATGCTAAAATCCATTTCTATTTCTTACCAGATGCACGAGCTTAGAACAATCACTGATTACCAACCGCTCGAGCCTATTAAGATATTGTAGCCATCCTTTAGGCAGAAATATTATGTTTCTCATGTTCTGTATTTCCAAGATGTGAGTGAGTTTGTCTCAATATACTAGGAAGCAACATATGATGACATCCTTTTAGTTCAAGTTCATTAAGTTGAGGAAGTCTAGTAAGTGAAGAGGATAGCTGCTCACAATTGTGTATCACAAGCTTTGTCAGAGAAGAAAGGTGGTAAGGGAGATCTCCCTGAAGTTTGGGACATTGTTCTACATGAAGCTCCAATAAAGTAGGAAAACTTTGACATCTGTATCCCCAATGCAAAAGGACCACAACTCCCACTCTAGCATCTCTGTGAAACTTAACTTCTCAAGCAGTGTTGTAAAAATCGGCCTAGGTGGCCGCCTAGGCACCGACTAGGTACTAGGCACCCCTAGGCCGATCCGATTTTGACTAGGTACTAGGCACCCCTAGGCCGATCCGATTTTGCCCAAATCGGTCAAAAAATCATTGCTAGGCAGCACCAAATCGGCGCTAGGAGCTCTCCTAGGCGGCCAAAAAATTGGGCCTAGGCGGGCGTCTAGGCGGGCTAGGCAGGAAAAATCGGCCAAAAATCGGTAAAAAATAAAAAAAGAAAAAAAATAGAAAAAATAGTGTTGTTCCTAGGCGCCATAAGAACTGGTCAGCCGCCCGACTAGAACCTAGCGATTTCTGCAACCATGTTCTCAAGTGATGCAAAAGGTCCAAAGGACGAATATCCATACCCATAAAACTCAGCACCGATACTTTTAATTCCAAGCACGCCCTTAATATGGAGCTCTTTGAGTGAAGGCAGTTGACTTGCTGGTGGCAGAAATACACATCTTTTGCAATCACTAAGAGTAAGAGAAATTAGCTTAGAGAATGTAGGATCACCAACCCATGATGGGAACATCTTATCGTGGTAATTTTTTATTTTTACCGTCTTCAGCTTAAGATTAGGTTGTAACATCTCAAAACTTTGGTTGCAACCTTTTCCCCTAGGAACTCTTCTGAAATAGTGCTCCATTCAAAAACTAATTGATTTAATCCTTTTTTTCCTGTAAGTTAGCTCTCCTTGCATCCTGATTAACTCGGTCACATTTTCTAATCTTGATATCCAAAGTGATTCTGAAGATGTGACAAGTTTCTCAAGTCCCCAATACTTGAACTGTAGCTACCCACAATAAATTGTGGTAACATTCGAAGGTCTACCAAATCACCTAATTCTAGTGGCATCTCTTGTATTCCACTTCCACCAATATCTAAGTGTCGTAAGTTTATTAATTTATCCATCTCAGCTGGCAACTCAGTAAGATAATCACAGTTGCTTAATAATAGTGTTTGTAGATTGAACAGAGTAATTAATGATTGAGGAAGGCCTTTAATTTTAGTGTAGGAGAGATTAATGTATCGAAGATGTCTGAGGTTACCAATGGAGTATGGAAGCTCAGTAATGCAATAACCATTGAAAGATAACACCCTAAGGCACCTCATTTTAGGCAGTAGATCGCAGGGAACGTCTTAGTTAGGTAGCAAAATTCATCTCCCTGTGGTGATGGTAATGGCGCGCAGCCACTTGGCCTCATTCAATGACTCAAATTTTTTGTAGACATCATATTTGTTGCGAAAGCATGAAAAGTGATGAACCTTCACAAAGTTCTCAAACAACCTGTTTTCCCAATTCTCCTCCAAATGAATACATATTTTCTTTGAAACACTCTGTGCTAAATCATTGAGCAGATCATGCATTATATATCGAGTCTTATCTTGTACCGAATATTATTCAAGTTACATAATATACTTGTACAGAGTCTTATCTTGTACCGAAAATATGCTTCACCCACTTCTTCCAAGGTAATGTTCCCCACAAGTTGCACAAAACCTTCTGCCATCCATAACAAGACCAAGTTTTTCTTATCAAATTCATAGCCCTTTGGGAAAATTGAACAATATGCAAAGCACTGTTTTAGATTTGAAGGAAGGTGATGGTAACTCAATCTCAGAGATGGTAGGACAACATTTTTTCGGGGAGCTATATCCCATAACTTATTGTTCAAGACCTCATTCCAATGATCATTATCAAGCTTAGAAACCAGAGCCCTTCCCACAGTCTTTAGAGCCAAAGGCAAGCCATTGCACTTCTTCATGATCTTTCTGCCAGTTTCTTTCAAACTAGAATACATTTATGAATTATCAACTCAAAATGCGTGATGCACAAACAGAGACCAACATGCTTCATCAGGCATTTCCTTCACATAATACGGGGGTAATGCATCCATGACTGATTTATTACGTGTTGTTATAATGATTTTACTGCCTGGATTGCCAACCATGAACGGGATTGAGAGGTTATTCCAACTATCTAGTTGCTCATTCCAAACATCATCTAGGACAACTAAAAACTTCTTTTTGTTGAATATCTCTTTCAAGCCATTTTGCATAAGCTCAAGATTCATGGTATCACATGGTTTAGCAGTCGCAGATTCTAGCAGGGCTTTAGATATGCGAACCAAGCTAAAATCGTCAGAAACATAAGCCCAGGCTTTGATATCGAAAACTTCATCCACCCTTTTATCATTGTAGATAATCTGAGCAGCAATAGTCTTTCCGACCCCACCCATACCTAAAATAGGAAGTATAGTTGTCATAGTACGACTTGTTTCGTCATCTCCAGCCTGTAACTTTATTATTTCTTCTCTTTCAAAAGTCCTACCATAAATGTGAGACTCAATCACTAGGGGAGTAGTCGGATATATTTGCATCATCACATTCCCCCCTTATAACCACTTTTTAAACCAAGATAATCTTTATGCTTTGCAATATATTCAAGCTTCTCAATAAGATTCTCTACTATTGAATTTACCCTTTCACAAAAAGGACTAAAATTTGTAACAAGGTTGCGCACCTGATTTGAGAAGTACCACGCAGGACTCATTTCCAATTTACATTGTAAGGCTTCTGTGGCCAACTCATCTAATATGTCTTCAGCTTCGTAAACAACATTCTTAAGCATGTCTAGCCATGTTTCGATGGTTGGATTTTCGTATTGCTTATTTTCTGCATCATCAAGCATGGAGGCATTGGTGAAGTACGCAAACTTGAGCTTCTCTAGCAGTAAGTCATTAAGTTTATTTCTCCTTAGAAATTCTAGTAACTCTCCTGATGCCAATTTTTCGAAAAGAACTTGAAGTGTTGGTGATAAAACGCCTCCCACGTAACCATGGTTTCTTTAGAAATGTCTGAGAAAATTATACTCGATATCTCTCGAGATCTTAAATCTGATTCTAAAATATTTATCTATCATTGATAATAATTTGAAGTCAAGTACTGATGTGATAAAAATTGAGACAAATTAAAATTCCTAACATTTAATTATTTAGTGCGTGGAAGGTAAGACCAAGAAGACACAGGCGATTGCTCAATCATTGGCCTTTTAAATTCATTATTGCAATTTTCACATCATATTACAATGATGAGGCTAAATGGTGTGACAAGTCACACAACAGACAAGAGATCAAGGTAGAGCAATGAAAATAAGCAAGACAAAATATACAAAAATTTATGGCTCTGGCTCAAAAAAATAAAATATATACTAACAATAACAACAAATAAAAAAGGAGATACTTACTTCTACTCGCGGATATGATGGCGTTTCTCTGGAAAATTTGCATATAAAGTGCAACCCATATGTTGCATGCCAAGATTACTTCAGATCAAAAAAGTCTTCCATGTGCTGCCACTTGACTTAGCCAGTGGCCCACAGGCTACAAAAAATTGAGGTCCTTCTTCAAATAATTCACAATGGGCCAAATTATGTCCCACTTCTTAATCACATAATGTATGTCCTTGTCATTGTCTGCAATATAAAAAATACAGCAGCATTATTTCTTTTCTTTTATTTCTACCATTTCAATCTACACAATGGTATTAATGATGTAGAAACTTTTCATCATTGATGTAAATTAGCAAGTTCTCACATCAATTACAAAAGGGAGATGCGAGAAGCGCCAGAGGCTAAAAGTACCATTTCTCATACCAAGTCAGCTTGGAACATGAATTCCCGTATCTTCAAATTTTACTGAATATTTTTTTCTGATTTCAGTTCGAGTGAAATATTTTTCAACTGATCTTCATAGTAATCAAGTATATTAAGAAAGATTCAATGTCAATAGCGGGCTATACACATCCAGTTTTTTGAATCAAGATATGTGTTAGTGGATATAGAGATAAGAAATCAAATAGTGAGAAACTTGATGCAAGAGATAGATCACTATCTGGGAGCTCAAGTATACCTTTTCAATAATAGTGAAAAGAAACATGATTACCCTGTCTCTGTGTCATATCTATTTTTACATGTGCATAGTTCTAACACTAAAACAGTATACTTGTTGATTCCCTTATATGCTAATAACCTATATCAAATACTAGTTAAAAAGTCTTTCAACTTGAAGGAAACTTTTGGAAAACACGCAGGAGTGATCTATGTAGAAAGAAGAGAAATAGGAGATAAGTATAACGAGGAAAACTAAACTTTGCTACCCATTCTATCGCCATGCGACTCCAACCACACTACATTTCAACTGCAACTAAAATTTGAATGATAAATGCTCACAATAACACAATAATCTGCAATCAAAAATCCCCAAAGTTAGCAATTTCTAGAAATTATTTAACGGAACTAAACAATTCCAAACAAATCCAGCAAATACCTATTAAGCAAAACCTCTTTTGATGTTCATATGACCTTCCAATCAAATGAAGCCCCTCATTACCATCAAACTGGATGGAGCCATAAGTGACCTCAACGTAAAGCTCTGCACCTGCAAATTTGTGGAGAAGCTCAAAGTAAAGAAACTAAAATAAGAATTTCATTCTGTAAAATAAAAATTTGAAAGACATTCGCGGCATTTTCCGCTGAGTAATTGGAAAACGCCTTTCTTAGTGCAGGTTAATAATCAAGTGGAAATGGCTGGTTTTAGCCCTTTAACACATATGAATAATTTTTTTGTCCTTTGACTACATTCAAGCTTTAAAAAAAACTATTCTTTTCCATTTTCCAATTATACCCTCCAAGTTATGCCTTTAGAAAACAAATACAAACTTGAAGTTTGAAATTCAATCAAGATTGAAAAAAGAAGAAGAAGAAATGTGGAAGAAAAACTGAAGTAACACATTAACAAAAAGAAAAAGAAAAAGAAAATGAATAAGAAAGAGAATTTTCAACTCAAAGACAACTAGAAGCTACTAGTATCTTTCTCAATCTACTTCTAAAGGAAATAAACATTGATTATATATTATCATTTCTATAAAACGACTTAATTCATTGTGAAACGACTGCAGTCTTGTTTATTAATTGATCGTAGTCTGTTTACAAGACTATAATCATTTTTTTAAAGACTATTTTTTTTATAAATTATAATTAGTTGAAATCAATTTGCATTATTATCTGAACGACATACTATTAATTATAAAAATAATATACCGTATTTTACATTACAATGAGTGAACATCATTGTACACAATTTATCGTGTTCTACTAGTAATATCCAAGTGTACTGTATTTTTTATTCTATTCAACTTATAATAATGTTCTATTATAAGACCTATGCCATTATATGAATAAAATAAATCATAATTATAACGTTTTAAGTTATGTCTGGCTTGATTTCAGATTATTTCGTCAAAAAATGTATAGAAAAATGAATAATACAAAAAAGATATGCAAAATTACCAAAACAACTAGAGTTATTTTACAAGACTATATAGTCATTTTAAAAAAATGACATGAGTATTTTTGAAAAGACTATAGTACTATAGTCCTTTTACAAGACTATAGTCGTTTTTATAAATTGTAATAAATCCAAATTAATTTGCATTATTATCTGAACGACATAATATTAACTATAAAAATAATATCCTCTGTTTAATTCTAAGTATGTGACTTACAATAATATGGAGAATCTTGTTAGGGCGATTATTTTTGCCTAAAATAATTTCCAAAATAAAAGGATTGTGTTTTAATTATTTTGCGTTTCTAGACTTATGGTAAGACTGAGTTGGATATAGACTAGGAAAGAAATCATATTGATATGGTATATATATATATATTAGAACTCTTGGATATTTATCTTGTTTCCTAACATAAGTGGACAAGTGATATACTTGTCATATATTTGTATATATCTTCTTTCCTTGTGTATTAGGACTCTTTGAAGGACTTGGACCCCTATATAAGAGAGAGTAGGTCTCCTGTAAGACCGTCTTATGGATCCTATTCCATAAGACGGATCCTCTAGCCCAACCCGCGCCTGCGCCCAGCCCAACGCACACAGCCCCAGCCCAGCCCAATGCACGCCCCGCCCACGCCCCAACCCACACATCTTATTTAAAAAAAAAAAGAGATGCCCCACAGCGGATTTGAACTCGCGACCTTAATAGACTTAAGGTGGTGTTGTACCACTACACCACTAGTACTTATATAATAATGTATATAAACTCATTCATAAATACGCCTGGTAATTAAAAAAAAAAACGCCTATAAATGTAAAGGCTAAGAATCGAACCCATGTCTATTAAAAAAACATGATACATTATCTCAATAAATGGATACTTATAAAAGTGTTACTTTAACTAAATCATATTTATTTTTTATTTTTTCTCTTTTTCTGTTCCTAGTTTGTAACTGTATTAAGAAATCTGATATTTTATCTCAACAACGAATACTTTTACTTATAAAAGTGTTACTTTAACTATATCATATTTATTTTTTATTTTTTCTTTTTTTCTTCATTTCTAATTTGTGACTATATTAAAAAACATGATACTTTCAATCACGAAGGAAAAATAAATAAGACAGAGCTAAAGTAACATTTTTATGAGTAAAAGTATCCATTTTTTGAGATAAAGTATCATGTTTTTGTAAATAAATCACGAAGTATGAATTCAATACAGTGAAAAAAGAAAAATAAATATGACAGAGTTAAAAGTACCACTTTTATGAGTAAAAGTATCCATTTTTTGAGATAAAGTATCATGTTTTTCTTAATACAGTCGCATATTATCATTAGATTGAAGTATCACAAATGTATCATATTTAACATCAAAAGTATCACTATTTCCAGCACAAGTATTAGTTTTTCAATGGTAAAAAACATTAGCTATGAGACTAGAATAAGTACATCAAAAATATTTATTTTTTGAATAATGTTCACCTTAAAAGTATCCCTATTTTCGGATAAAGTATTACTTTTTATTCATAGAATTTAAAATTTTAAAATGACATTGTCCATCATAAAAGTATCATATTTAATATCAAATGTATCACTATTTCCAGCATAAGTATCAGTTTTTCAATTTAAAAAACATTAGCTATGAGACTAGAATGAGTATATCAAAAAATCTTATTTTTTGAATATGTAAAAATTAAAGTATCAATGTTCACCTTAAAAATATCATATTTATTATAAAAGTATCACTATTTTCGAATAAAGTATAATTTCCTATTCAGAGAATTTAAATTTTTAAAATGACGGGATGATAATGAAGCTTTATATTCATGGTTATACTCATGGTTATACAAAATATGCATAACAAACACTAGTGGTCTAGCTGTAGAATAACACCTTAAGTCTATTAAGGTTGCGGGTTCAATTCCCCTGTGGAGCTCTTTCTTTTTTAAATAAGAGGTGTTGGGTGGGTGGGCGGGTGGGTTGGGTCGCGTGGCCTGGGCCCAGCGGGTGGGCTGGAGCGTGTAGCCTGGGCGCGGGCTGGTGGCCTGGGCGGTGGGGGGCTATTAGTTGCAGTTTTTTTTAAATATTTACCGGATCCAGCGGGTTGGGCAGGCTGGTGGGCTTTATCTGTCTTACGGAATAAGATCCATAAGACGGTCCTATATGAGTTTTTGCCTATAGGAGTAAAGGACGTCCATATTCAATACACAAGAAATACACCAGAGATACAAGAGTCTTGAGAGAATTAAGAGTCATTCAAGCACAAGGAATCTCACTGTACTGGATGTGATCTTGAATGTGACTACATCAGAGATTACATTCAGTCATGCAGTTGCGTTTGTTAGTTTTTTCATCCATAGCTTTTTGAATTGTGATAAATGTAGTCCACACATGTCTATTGTTGGATGAGTTGTATTACAAAGTTTAGATCTACTCTAGATAGGAGTTTTTCATTGATTTTCTACTAGTTGATTTTAGTATTCTTTGTATACGGAATCAAACATTTTTACTAGTGGAAAGTTTCGCCATATTGGCACACCTACAAGCTAGTTGGCTTGTAGATAAATTTTTACATCTTGTGTTTCCATTTTCAAAATTATGTTGTATGTGTGTGACCACATCTGCAATCACATCTATTCTCTGCGAAACTTTTGGTATTTATCCGTCCTATAATTCTTTAAAATCTAACTCTAATATTATAATGAATAAGACAATGGACATCATTATATACAATTCATCGTACTCTACTAACACCATCCAAGTGTATCTGTATTTTAGATTCTAAATATTCGACCTACAATAATGTCCGATAATAAAACTTTTAACATTATATAAATAAAACTAAATCATAATTATACATTTTAAGTCACGTCTGACTTGATTTCAAACTATTTCGTCCAAAAATGTATAGAAAAATTAATAATACAAAAAAGATATGCAAATCTACAAAAACAACTAGAGTTGTTTTACAAGACTATAGTCATTTTTTTAAAATGACTTGAATCTTTTTGAAAAGACTATAGTCATTATGTCAAAACAACTATAGTTGGTTTACAAGACTATAGTCATTTTGATAAATTATAATAAATTCAAAATAATTTGTATTATTATTTGAACGACTAATATTAACTATAAAAATCATATACTATGTTTTACATTCTAAGTATGGGACTTGCAATAATATGGACAATAGAACTCTAATATTACAATGAATAAGATGTTGGACATCATTATATACAATTCATCGTACTCTACTAATAATATCCAAGTTTAGTGTATTTTAGATTCTAATTATTGACTTACAATGTATAATGTAATATAAGTTGAGAAATAAACTTCTAACAATACATGAGTTGGAAGAGGAGTTTCATTACTAAGTATCCAATTGATTGGTTTGAATAAACAAAATCATAATTATAACGTTTTACGTCGTGTTTGCCTCAATTTCAAACTATTTTATCCAAAATATATATATAAACGAATATACAATACAAATAAAGATACAAATTTACATTATCTTCTTCTTGTGGATGCTCAACTATAACTTTGATCGTAAGGGTTTACACAAACTAGGGGGCTTAGCCCACCCTCTTGTGGGGTGGAGGTCAGGGCATATGAGAGCTGATGAAGATTTGGTGGGAACTCATACTGAATAGCATCCGTCCGAGTCTGATTTAAGGAGAGATCAACTATTATTAGATTTGGGGAGTCGAACATACTTGTTCTCTTTACGTGGGAGGATATTATTGTACGTCAGCAGACCCTACCATAACACTAGTTAGTACGTGCACATCTCGCGGTTTAGCAATTTACGATATAGATCATGATATGAAGTGTATGAGGATATTGGAATTTCACACACTATTTCATCGCTTCGACTTTGTTTCTATATCTAATATTTAATCATCATTAATAAAATCTCCAAAACAAAATATAGCAGTACTTATTGTTGAGTTCAAATTTGTATTAAAACAGTAAGATTTTAGAAAGTTGGCAAATAGTTAATTAATAATGAAAATTGAATGTAATAGTTTATATGATAAGTTTTCAAATGAAACGACTACAAACGTTTTACAAGACTATAGTCGTTTAAACGTGAATTCCAAATCTGCAAATGAATATATAAAAGTATAATATGGACATTTTACCTTAAAAGAGACCTCAAAAAACTTATTACTAGTAAGTTAGGCCTTAAAAAGTTGTCAATGGCTTGATTAGGCCTTTTTTTACAATATCCTTCAAATCAAATACATGAATGTACATGGGGGAAAAATACATGTTAGGGAACCTCATTCAAAACCTTCCTCTGAAAAGAGGTTCGAAATGAGACCTTAACCAATTCCACACAAGAAACCTCTGTTGGAATAAACTTTAGTGAATTAATCACTTTAATCCAGGAGCCTTCATATCGAATTATTAAGAATCAAGTACTAGATTGCGGAAGCGTACCTGATTCCATAGCAGTTGAATCCTAGGATTTGGCCTTCTAGATCTACACATCTCGAAACTTTTCAGAGATTTTCTTCGTAGGTTTCTTTCTGACAATGGGATAGCAGAATAGAATATCGTCGACGTGTGACCTAGGGACCATAACCCTTATATAAATGTGTTACATTGGGTATTATATTTTAGCTCATCATTAAAATAGGAATAACCCATTAAGTCTCTACACATTAGAAGCCCACACCCTATTAGATACATAAAGCTCAATTACTTAAACCTTATTTGATCACTTATAAAATGAGATTATTCTTATTTGACAGTCCACAATACATAATTATTTCACATATAAGCCCAATATTGGATTGAAGATCCAACAATCTCCCCCTTGGGCTATATGTGTAACCTTATAATTATGTATTGTAAATATAACCATATGAGCCCAACTTTGCTGCTATAACCAAATGTATTTGTAACCAATCCGGTCCATCAATCGTACCAACATAGGATCAAAGCGACATTCATTACATTCATCGTAACTCGACCCATCAATGGTCACATATGCCAATACAATTAATGACATGGATCATGACGTGGATGTGTAGCATGGAAATTTCATGCAATGTGATCTTAACATGTCTATTTCTAACTGGTCCACCTTACCTTAGTGAGATCAAACCATATGCCAGAATCAAAGTGTAAATGACCTCAAACTTTATCTCTGCAGAGTAAAACCTTAAAATATCCTTAAACTGAAGTGACTGAAAATGTGTCTACATTGAAATAACATTATAATTACAAACTCCCACTAGAACTGGATATTCTTAAAAAAAACTGTATATCATGAACTGATTTGACACCCATATGAGCAACAAGCTCATGAAACCTTTTGGGTGGCAATCTTTTTGTAAACGGATCTGCAATTAATGGAGTTTGTACCGATATGTTCTATAGACACCTATCCACTTTGATTTATTTCTTTAACAACTAAGAACTTGACCTCTTTATACTTAGTCTTCGTCGAGTTCTTGTTGTCTGGAATATAGCGTTGTTGACTTAATGTCACAAACTTAGTGGTAAATACCATCTAAATATGCAGCCTCGTGACAAACTTTCGTAACTATATTCCATGACTTGGATGTTTATAACACAGTATGAATTTTGCTATCATGATAGAAGAGTCTATATAGTAGATTTTAGAATCTTCCACAACTAGCGAGGCCACCTTAGATACCATGTTATCTTGACATCCAATAAAATCAGAGTCGGTATACTGAGTGATCTCAAACTGATCCAACCTTTGATATGTGAGCATGTAACTTTTCTTTTTCCATAAGTACCTTAGACTTGTTTGGCTGCTTTTCAAATATTGTATATTCCTGACTTATTTATATATCCGTCAAGCATACCTACAATGTACACAATATCCAACTGCGTACATACCTGATCATACATCAGACTTCATATTGCTGACGCGTATGGAATCTTCTGCATTTTATTTTCCTCAAATCATTCTTTGGGCATTGTTTGATACTGAACTTGTCTCCCTTAGCCACGGGGTTATTATTTGGTTTACAATCCTGCATGCCATTTTGAAGTACTTTTTTGATAATGCTCTTTTGTGATAATCCATAGTACTTCGAGAATGATCTCAGTGTATTTGTATCCTTTAGAGACATCACCAAAATCTTTCATCTCAAGGTTCTTAATCAGAAATCTCTTGGTGTTGTGCAATAACCTATATCGTTGATGGCAAGCAAAATGTCATCGACATACAACTTTCTCCCATAGAACCTATGATATATACAATCATCGACCAAATTCATCTCAAAACCGAACGAGATGATCACTTGATGAGACTTTAAATACCATTATCCAGATGTTTACTTGAGTCCATAGATGGATTTCTTAAGTTTGCAAACCATATCCTTTGAGTCTTCTGACACAAAGTTTTTTGGTTGCACCATATAATTTGCCTCATCAATGTCACCATTGAGAAACAACATCTTTACATCCATCTGATGTAACTCAAGATCAAAGGGTGTCACCAATGTCATTATAATCCTGAAAGAGTCTTTCAAAGAAACTGAAGAGAAAGTCTCTTTATAGTTGATGCCTTCTTTCTGTGTTAAGCCATTTGCGACAAGACGAGCTTTGTACATTCCCCCATTGAGTCTTGAATCTTTCTTGGTATTAAATATCCATTTTCAACCAATGAGTTTCGCACCTTATGGCAATGGGACAAGTTCCCACGCGTCATTGTCCCTCATGGACTTTATCTATTCATTCATGGGCATCCATCCACTTATGAGAGTTGGAACTTTCCATGGCTTGATAGAAGTTGATTAAATAATCTTCCATCATTCCAATGCCAACCTCATTTTCTTGGAGAAATACAATGTATTCATTTGGCATTGCATTTCTTCTTTCTGTAGTGGATCTCCTTTATGACACGAGTTCTTGAGGTTGTAGAGTTTGTTCATCTAGAATAATTTTTGAAATAGGAGGTTCTCCGATATTGTCTTGATTTGTGTCTTGAACAAGGCTGGGAATGAAATTCCAATCAATGCCAACAACACATGTGGGAATATCGATGTATTCCACTTCAAAGACAAAGTCCTTAATTCTATCTCCCCCCGCAAACTCAACATCCTCCAAGAACCAACATTTATCGACTTAGAAATAGCCTTGGTTGTGGGATCATAAAACTTGTACCCTCTGGACTTTTCAGAGTATCCAACAAAATAACAACTAACTGTCCTTAGGTCCAGTTTCTTCTTATTAGGCTTGTAAGGCCTTGCCTCAGTTGGACATTCCTAAATGTGCAAATGCTTTAGACTAGGCTTCTTGCCCGTCTAAAGTTCATAAGGGGTTTTTGTTAGTCGTTTTAGTTGGAAACCTTACTAAGGATATATGCTGCAGTCTTAAGTGCGTCTTCCTAGAGTGATTCCGGTAAGATAGAATGACTAATCATACTCCTCACCATATCCTTAAGCGTTCTATTTCGTCTTTTAGCACCACTATTCATCACTATTCATAATGGCAAGCCAAAGTTAGTGAACCGTGGGACGATATTGCATTCTTCTAGAAATTAGCAAATAATCCTAGACGTTGTTCACCTGAACCACCATATCTGTCATTGCATGCACCACCACGATCAGATGTGATGTTTTTAATCCTTTTGTTGAGTTGATTCTCGACTTCAGCCTTATAGGAATTGAACACGTCTAGTAACTATGACCTTTTTATTAATGAAGACATGTAGCCATATCTAAAATATCGTCTATGAACGTTAATATATATTATTGACCATCCCAAGAAACCATAGGAATGACTCATAAATATCCGTATATATAAGTTCTAAGACAACCGAAATCTAATTGGCTACAAATCTCTTTTATTGATTTATTTTTCTACTTAAACCTTGTGTACTTAAAAGTAGGGACTTGTTGGATAAACAGTTATATCTGTCAAATAAAGGTTATTGTGAAGAACTAGAACTAACTAATTTTGAATCATGAGACAAGAAAAATTTTCAATTTCTAAATGAACAGGAATAACCGAATTTGTGCAAAGCAGAAACAAAAATCAAGTTCCAAATAAATGTCTCATCTAGATTCAAATAAAATCCAATACTTAACAATAATCTATATTTTCCTATTACTTCAACCATAATTGTCTTGCTTTTGCCTATTTTGATGCCATCATTTAGCTTTTGGCAATGGAGACAACCCCTTACAAATACACTGTTGTGAATTGATGAACTAAAATCTTTCCACCATGTGTGCAAAGACACCGAAGTTAAGTTAAACTCAAAACAAACCATAATTAAGCAGCGTACCATATCCTTCTATATTTTTAATTCCTTGCTTTTTATTCTTCGAGGTTAAGGCAATATTAGCCCTTTTTGTCTCTTATTGCTTTAGCCTTTTCTCTTTCTGAGCACAGTATGAGATGACTCATTTAGAGACTAAATCTCTTTTTAACTGTCGACTCACCTTAAACTGGCTAAACTGTGTCGAAAGAGATATCAAAAACTAATTGCATTAGCAAGTCCTCAGAAGCAATACGAGACATATCTATAATTTATTCTTGATATTGCCTTTACTCTCGTACCTTACTGAAGTCATATTTGTCACAACCGTACTAATTTGAGCCTTTCGTTCTCGAAAAATTATTTTCTCAATATCCGCAAGGAATTCCTTAGATATAGTGACTTTTCTAGATAAAGTGACCTTTTAACAGTAAAAAAAACTATATTGATGCTGATAGGAATATAAGCAGGAATATACGAAATTAAATACAGAAATTGAACAATACACAAATCATGCTCACATAAATCTCAGAATCCTAATAATAAATTCAAATAATGGTAAATCTCATCTCAAGACACCGGCACTCCATTAATATTTCATCTTTGGACAAAATATTAACTTGTAATTGATATCTTGGTGCGATAATCTAACACTGATAATAAGAACATATCAAACAGTAAATCTTCCTTTGGGCCGATTCAGTGTTCATATATAAAACCGAATAATTATCATGCGTTTATTACCACAGGTGCACGTGCAATTATGATAAATATTCACCTTCCTTTAGTCCGGTTAATATTCACATATGTTGCACACGCACAACCTTTTATTTCCACAAGAGAGATCACTTTGGTGACATTTTGCTTCAATCAATTCATCTCAAAATATATGAATTCTTACCAATATTCGAATTTAAACTTTAAATTCCAAGATTAAACTTGATTTAGAGTTTTCCTTATTATTTGAGGCCAATTTAGAAAACTAAATAAATAAACTTTAGTTATTTACCAAATTAAAACCTTTTATAATAAAACTCTAAATTTCTTTAAACTTAAATGGGCTTTTCAAAAGAACCTTTATTAGCAGAAAAAACCCAAAAATACTTTATACTTTAATTACTAAAAGGCTCCAAAAAAACTGATTTTCACCATAGCCCAAATTTTTCTGAAAATTACAATTTTTTTCCAAAATTCTTAATCTGTTAACAAAATTACCATCTTCTCCAATAAACCAAGATTCACCACCTTAACCGCTAAAATCTGCAACACATATTCTTTAACCTCCAAACCCATTCATGTCGCCGGTCCAAGCTCGCTGACCGGAGACATAGCCCACCGCATCCTTTGCCGATGAACAGACGACCAGTCACCACGGCTGCACAACCGCATCGGGAAATCGCGATGCCACCAAGAGGAGACCCAACCCATCCTCCGTCACCGTCTGTCCGTGTAGCTAATCGGTCGTGTGAATCCTCCATCCGACAGCCAACAACCCATCTCCGCCAGCCCCCCGTTCAACATTCAAATCACAGCCTCAATAGATAACTCCCACGGCGGAAGACACAAGTCATCAAGCATATGGGTTTTGCTACCACTAGCTTGTAGCTCAAGTGGTATCACTAACCCTTTATAAGGGTGTTAACCAGGGTTCGAACTCTGTATCTTTCAGTTTATTTAAAATTTATCTCCTCCCCACAACCAGTACTCCCAGCTTATTAAAAAAAAAACAGATGGGTTTTGCAATTTTTTTTAAAAAAAAAAACTAATTCTGAAATTGCACAAAATCAAGAGGATTTACAAAACCATTTCCAGATTTTATAATTATTGTACAAAAAACCCAAGAGATAAGCATGAGTCTAAATCCAAATTCATCTATAATCAACAATTGGGAATAAAATCCAAAATAAAGTAACAGGCACCAGAGAGTTTTCAGATCATGTAATATGCAATCAACAAAACCCGAAACTCACTCCAAACGATGGCAACATATGCATATTTCTCATTTTAATCATAAACCCAAGAACCAAGAACAATCCGAATACAAATACAAAACTCAACAATTGCGAATATAATTATCAAACTAAATTCGATTCCCAATAATTCAATATGAAGTGACTCTGATACCACTTGTTGGAATAAACTTTAGAGAATTAATCACTTTAATCCAGGAGCCTTCATATCAAATTATCAAGAATCAAGTACTAGATTGCAGAAGCGTGCCTGATTCCATAGCAGTTGAATCCTATGATTTAGTCTTCTTGGAATTTGGCCTTCTAGATCTACACGTCTCGAAGCTTTTCAGAGATTTTCTCCGTAGGTTTCTTTCTGACGATGGGATAGCAGAATAGAATATCGTCGACGTGTGACCTAGGGACCATAACCCTTATATAACTGTGTTATATTGGGTATCATATTTTAGCCCATCATTAAAATTAATAACTCATTAAGTCTCTACACATTAAAGGCCCACACTCTATTAGATACATAAACCCAATTACTTAAACCTTATTTGATCATTTATAAAATTGACAGTCCACAATACATAATTATTTCACATATAAGCTCAATATTGGATTGAAGATCCAACAACCTCAAGCATGGAATTGCACCCAAACTGATTCTGTAGACCCTTCTGAGCAAATTTCAAGCCGTTGGCAACTTCAAGTAGTAAATTTATGGGTCCTTAAGCAAAGGGAGCATTGAGCAGCAGAACGGAACCATCTGACTCCTCACTCAGGAATCAAGAAACTGAAAAAGAGCCCCCAAATTTTGTGCATATTCATCTTCCAACTTACAAGGTTCACCAACTGATGGGTTATTTAGAAAAAAGGAAAGAGAAAATCAATCCTTACAATGAAAATAAAATCCATAAATGCTGGAAAATTTTGCAAGAATGGTCAGCAATTTTAGTCATTTGCAATTTGCAAATTTAGTTATGTAACTTAAAATTTGTCACGATTTTTGCCCTTTTGTTGCCGGAGTTGGTAAAACCAGCAACTCTCAGGTGAAGGATACATGGGCCGTATTAATATTGAGCTGGACCCATTTTATCATCAGTCAAAATATTTGGTCAAAATAATTTATAACAATAAATTATAAATGTAAATTATTTTTTATTTTATCATTATATTATAATATATATATATATATATATATTCATTTTAAAAATAATATTTAACATGTTTTTATAATTTTTTTATTTTTTATAAGATTTTTAGATAAAAATATTACTAAAATATTTTATTATAAATGATTATTTTATTTAGATTTATATCATTTATTTAAATGTATATATATATTTTTAATATATTAATAAAATTATCTTATTTCATTAACCTTTTTTAACTTTTTTTTCACCAGTCAAATAAAGTTGTAGGACTCATTTTGCTCGGATTTTGACCAAGTATCTTGACTTAAAATGAAATGGGACAGCTCAATATTAATATGGGTCACGTGCATTTGGCGTGCAAGAGGGTTGCTGAATTTTTTATTTCGGTGACAAAATGACCAAAATCGCAATAGATTTTAAGTTGCATGACTAAATTTGAATTGCAAAACGAGCAGGACTAAAATTGCTTATTACCTAAAGTTATATGACCATTTTTGTAGTTTTCCCACATGATTTATAGTGCACAAATCACTTATTTAAGAGTGAAAATGTCTGAATATATAACTAGAACAACACCCGTGTATTACACGAGATTTGTCTTAAGACAAAATTTTGGTGTCGCAAATTTATTTGTGATAGTTATAGGAGATCCAAAATAATAATTAGAAATACTAAACATGAAATTTAATTTATAAAAGTATAATACAAATCATTCACTGCAAATTCTGAAAACTTTCTTTGTAAATTACATTGTTTGTTCTATTTCCAAGAGTATCGTCATTGAGGCGTTTAAAGAATCACTTAGTTGATTGTACTAATTTTATTAATTAAAATTATCCAATAAAATATCTTCCATTTTTTTTTCAATTTCAACAACATTTAAATTGGTGGGGAGATACTATTTATTTAACTTTCCACATAGTGTAGTCGGGTAAACACCACTTCAATTAAATTTGCATGATATTCGGTAAGAAACAAACAAATTTATTATTAATAATTTCAGTTGTTTTTTTGTGTCGTGAAATTTTATTTCTTAATTACATTGTTACAGTCATTTTCATATTAATTTACCATAAATTAGTTGTATATTGCAATGATTGATATTTAATTTTTTGGCGTTTAAAAAAATCACTTAGTTAATTATGCTAATTCTATTAATCAAAAGTATCCAATAAATACATCTTCTATTTTTTTAGAGTAGTTTATTATTAAGATTATTTAGATAGATGGTTTAGAATATCTTTTACCTTTTATATTATATATGGAAAAAATATGAAAAAAGGTTAATCATGGATAAATGTGAAGTCGCCACGTATAATTGAGAGAATGAGTAGTTGTCACATGTCTCAGAATATTGTGGTGTTGACATATGTCCTTGTTATTTTTTCGTTTAGTATAAAGAGTTGATAAACAATCTCTTTCTAAGACTTATATCATATTTTTCATCTAGATTAATTATTAAGAAACTTTCTGATCAACTTCTCCGACAAACCCTCGCCACCAGACAAAATCATATAATTTTCTTCAACATTATTAATATCATCAACCCTCATCCATTCAACATCATATGTTGCTGTTGAATAGTTTTCAATCCGATGGTCATTATTGTTTCGATTGGTTGATTGAGTGGCAGCAGAAGAACTTTCAGAAGGATCATTGTAGTAAGTTCTTTTGGCCTGGAATTCTATTGTCCATTAGCGAAAAACATATACGGGAGGAAAATATCAAGGTCCAGTCGCACGGTGGGTAAAAATATGATGCATGAGGTAAAGGCCAATGCCTAAATGAAGAGATATGGCGACAAAGTTATAACTAGCCATGTGAGTTGGAAATCAATGTGGAATTGAGGAGAGTTTTAAGTTGTAAAAATTGTTTACAACAATGATATTGGATTATTCAACTCACTTAATTATGGTAAAAGTTTCTCTCCATGAGAACCCTAGTTTCTCTCCGTGAGAACCCTAGTTCCGTTTTCTTTTTTCCGCCGCCTCCATCTCCATTCTCGGCATTTCTTTCACCTTCATCCTTATTCCTCTCTTCAACCTTGTTGGTCCTGAGTTCATGATTGAAAGTTTGTATATGCAGGTGGCTGCATTACTAGCATGATGTGTGGTGTTTCTTTTTTACTTTTTTCTTTTCCCTTTCTAATGCATAGGTGTGTGAGTGGTAAGGGTCCATCATTCCTACTTTTTAATGGCCATTATCAATAATTTTTTAAGCAATTTACTGTATTTTTCTCTAGGTTTGTGTGTATCTCTATGACTCTATGCCATTAACCCTTTCCAACTACCCGTGAACATTGATTCTGATCTATTGTCCTAGTTTGGACTTTAGCGTCACTGTCCCCTGTTAATGGAGCAAGATATAGTGGACAACATTAAAAAATTTGCATTAACAACAGATGAGAAAGAAGAGATAGCTTTAAAAGAAAAAGATGTCTCTAAGAGTAAAGTGAATGTGCCCGAAGTCTTCTGGGTAAAAGCTTTGGAAGTAGAAAAATAAATTTTGATGGCCTATGTAATACCCTTTTGAACATTTGGCAAACCAGAGATCCCCTCACGGTGCAAGAAATAAGAAATAATTTGTTTCAATTTATCTTCCAAAATTAGGAAGACAAGAACATAGTGCTCAAGGGTAAAACCTGGACATTTGATAACCAATGTCTTCTTCTTAGAGAATGGTCTGAAGATATTTTGGAGAAAGTGGAATCTATCAACTCTGTGGAACTCTGGGTTCAGATCTGGAATCTCCCATTCCATTGGATCTCTCTTGAGACTGGACGAAAAATAGGTAAAACGTTCTCTTTTGTCTCGGATGTGAATATACCATATGCCGGAAACATAAAAGGAAGGCATATCTGTATTCTAGCTGATATTAATTTGGACAAACCCCTTCTCCAGGGAACGAATATTAAGCTGGGAGAAGAAACACATTGGTTAGATTTCAGGTATGAAAATTTACAAGGATTTTGTTTCTACTACGGGCTTGTGGGTCACGGTGAAAAAGGGTGTCAATCTCGACGAGAGGATCTTTGAAAGAATGATTTCAAAGAAGACCAATTTGGAGACTAGCTGAGAGCTCAGGAATCTTCCCCCTTTAGACAATCGAGCAGAGCCTCAAGATTCACTACGGGTAATAATTCTAACTTATCCCCCATTGATAGAAGCACCGACATAATTTTGTCGGATATACCAGGCCAGGAGAATAAGGGGATAAATGAGGATAATTTATCTGGGAAGGAAATACCCATAAGGGTGAGCTGTCCTAGGGAGGATGTTCCAAATATCTCATGTTTGGACCAAGACAAAGAAAACATAAACCCTCTCAATTGCCTTCCGGAAGGCCTATCTCCAATCTAACCCTCTCCTCTTGTGATGTTGTGTTCTGACGAAATTGGAAGGAGAGTATCTATACCCTTTAGAAAGTCCACAAATGAGCTTGTATTGACAAATAATAACCAGCGGAAAAATGAAGGTCAGGGGAAGAAAATTGGAGAAGCTATCCCTATAGAGATGTCTGGTAATTTCGAGGCCTATTCCAGCGGTAAAAAATGATCAATCAATATGTTGCAAGAGGATATAGACCCACAATCAGGAGAACTGGAAAAACTTAAAACTGGTGATGGAGTTGAGAGATCCCAATTTGTGAACAAAGATGTGGAGGTGTCCAGTCTTGAATGGGCCCAACCCCATCAATGAGAGCTTGTTTGTGGAATTGTAGAGGATTGAGAGTACCATGTACAATTTCCCAACTCGAGAAGACCATTCGTCTCCATCTCCCCGATCTTATTTTTCGATGTGCAACAAAAAAGAAAAAAGTTTTTATTCAAACGGTGTGTAAGAAGTTGAATCTTGATAATCAATGGATTTGTGTGGGCCCTAATGGTAAGAGTGGGGGTCTTCTTGGTTTTTGGTTAAAGGACGTTAAACAAGATCGTCTATACTTCTCTGTTTTTCTCCTCTGGATCTTGTGGAAAGCTTGTAATCAATGGATCTTTCTAAAATATGGTGGCCTGGTATTGATATCTTTTCTCGAGCAAAAACAGAATGGCAGGTGTTCGATATCATCGTCACAGGTCCCTCCAGTTTTTGTGTTCTGTCCGGCACCCTCAATGGGCCTTCTCTTGATAATTCTCAGCTCTCTTCCACAGTAGGTCCACTTGTTTTAGTTTTCAGTGTTGTTTCTGGGAATGTGATGAATATAGGGATTGGGGGTTTGATTTTTGATGAGCATTGATCTTTGGTGAAAGCATGGACTGTTTCTAGGGATCACATCTATAATCCAGTGGAAGCCGCCCTTGTTGGTATTCACCATGCTCTGTTGATGGCTTTTCAACTTGGATTGAAGAGAATTTCCATTCATCTAGATGACAAGGATATGGTAGGCAAGCTCGACAACAAATTTTCTTTTGTAGCGAGTGAGGCATCCATAGCCGACGACATCCTTCTTCTTGGTTATCTCTTTGATTATTTTGATTTCAAGGTCATGAACCATGTTTATTTGGTTCAATGTAATAGACTAGTTCTTGAAGCATTGGGTAGTTTGATTGATTTGAATTGGTCTAGCCAATTCCCCTCTTGGTTATCATTGTAAGCCATGTAGATTTTGAGCCTTTTAACTCCGTTTCTTCCGTTGTCAGTTCCGTTTGAGTTTTAATATATACGTCTATCGTTTGAAAAAGAAATTATATTGGATTATTCAAAAGCATGTATTTATTGAGGAGAAGTTACTTAATCAAGTCCTAATGGGATAAGGAAAGATTATCACCATATGTGTTAACACGATTAAAAAAAAAGACATAATGCAGAGGGGCGTATTGTTTGTGTTCTATATGTGGAACGCTAACTAGTACTTGTGCTTATTTAAAGTTAATTTCACTTGTCACACAAATCGCTACACAATGATATTTTGGCCTCTTTGACTCTTCTTTGTCAAAATCAAATGAAATATCACGACTATAAGAATCATATCCTACACCATATTCTATTCCATAAAATTTTTGTATCCCTTATATTAGTTTGCTCGCAGGATTAACATTAATCTCATTGGCTGGACGTAGGCTTTGGGTTAAGGCTATCATATTGAATTGGTACATGTTCCAGATATAGGTACCTATTTCATCAGTAACGCAACCAAAGTTTAATTATCGTGACAACTGAAAATTATAAGATCCGACAAATAAAGGAGACATTCCTATTCACTTTTAAGAGAACTTAATTGATATACTTGAAAAGGGTTTCAGCAGTCTATGTTGGACCAATGAAAACAATTGTGTTTGGTCTCTATAACTGAAGGGATTGGTCATCATATAGAAAGCCCAATACCACCATAAAGCATTGATGAATATTTGTTTTGCAACGAATTCAAGATAAGGCTTCTATATTAGCAATTCAAAGTTTCTTTTTCCATGGTCCAGGTGAATTTTTGAGATCGCTAACTTGAAATATAATACTATTAATCCTACCAAGACTAACATCCTATTTTATGATACTTTTCTCTAAAAATTAACCCTCCACCTCAGAAACTTGTTTATGTTCTCCTCATCAACAAATGTCCTCGAATACAATTCTTTGTTCAAACTCTCCATACACATTATAAGACACTAGGTGCCCCTCATTTACATACTTGAAAAAGGTTTCAAAATGATCTTTGTTGGGCTAGCGAATACAATTTTGCTTTTGGTCCCCGAATAAATGGGAGATTGATCATCGTATAAAAACCAAAATACCATTATAGAACATTGATGAAAAATTGCTATGCAACGAATTCAGATAATTATCCTAAAAATTTGCGAGCTTGTTTATTAGCAATTAGAAGTTTCTTTTCCCTAGTCTATTTGAATTTTTGAGATCAATAACTTGAAAGATAGTATTGTTAATTGAAGGACTCTTATTTTCTTGTCACGTGTCTTCGTAAATTGAATCATCTACTTCAAAAACTGATTTTTGTTCTTCTCATCGTCAAATGTCCTCGCATACAATTTTTTATTCTAAAACTCTCAATACACATTATAACACATTCGGTCCCCCTCCTTCTTGTACCCATGCATGAACACAACATTTCAAGATCATCACCTAAATCCTCTTTCAGTAGCTCATCCTCATTAAAATCACTTCGCCAATCTTAGCTTTGACTTATTTTCTCACCTTAAGTTTTAATAAATATTAATAATATAATTATATAAGTTACATATCAATTATTTCCGCACAATGTTTAGCTCATTAGGTTTTGAACTAGAAATTTATTAACTAATTTGATGATAAGGCTCTTCTATAAACAAATCAGTAATAAAAAAAATGTTTCGAGAGTTAGTATTGATGGGCTTGTCTTCTTGTTTAATTTTATTATCAATAAAAAATATTAAATTGTATTTCCCGCTTATTGTCTGGTGATATTAAAAATTATTACAATGCAGAGAGATAGAATTCATAGAACTATCAGAAAAATGCTTATGCCAAAGTACAAAACACATGCCTCGCAAATATACGGTTTGTACATTACGCATACAAGGTCATACGTAGTTATTGTTAGTCCAAGTGGCTACGATAATCTAGAGGGGTGAATAGATTATCTCGGTTTTCAGATTTTGCCCTCTTTTTTCGAAAAACTCAAGCAAAGATGAAATGCTAAGTGCGGAATTTAAACAACACATTTCGATTTATAGATGTTCAACCCACCTAGGGCCTAATCCTCTACCACCCCAAGATATCCGGATGGATTTCAAAAAGAAAAAAAAGATTTTATTAATTTACCAAAAATTAATACAACACCTTGAGGATTACCACAACCCTCTTTCACCACCTTGAGGATTACCACAACCCTCTTACAACACCTTTGAAGATTACCACAACCTTCAAACACCTATCACCTAGATCACCCAAGTGTATTCTTACCACAAGAATACTCACAAGGATGTCTTGTGTTGAATGATGACCAAAATCAAGATTACAACTCAATAATGATTGATACAATATGAGTACAAGTGTAATTAAGAATTGAAAGCCTAGACCTCAAATTTGTGCAAGTGAAAGTGCTAAGGCTAATACAACAAGATATATGAAAGTGTTTGCTTGATTGCTTTTTGCTTGTGTAGAGTGTTGTGTCTTGTTGCTTGAATGAAGCCTCTATTTATAGGAGAGGTCTTGGCTTTGATTTCCAGACATAGGCTCCTCCTTGGGGAGTGATTTGCTGCAAAAGAAACCATTTAAAATCATCAAAATAGTCATTAGAAATCAATCCCACAAAACAGGGAAAAGTTGTCCAAAATGCAATGGATAGTTTGCTTTGATAAACCGAGTGCGGCCGTGGGTCGCAGAGATAAGATTGAAATTGAATTCCTGCTATTTTTACACAGGGGACCTATCGGAGGGGGTGCGACCAGGTCGCCTAGTCTTGACCGGTTGGGGTTGATAAAAATCAAAACAAAGAAGATCGAACCAAAAGAGGTGCTCCTGTGTACCTCGCCGCTCCCTCTTTTTTTTTCTACGTCCCATTTTCTTTTTCAAAACTCAACTCAGTGCGGGTTGCCCTATAGGGCGACCTGGCCGAGCTGAAACAAATGTGTTGTCCAATTTTTATCAAAAATAAAATTCAAAAATACTCCGAAAAATAGTAAAAACATTTTAAGTCGATCGGAAGTATTTAGACAACATTTAGGGACATTGTTTTGGTTTAAAAACTCATTTGAACAAAATCGAACAAAATCATCAAAATCATGATAAAAACATTTATCTAACAAACTCCCCCTTTTTGATGATTACAAACCAAAACAATTTTCTTGAGGACGATTTAGAAAACAAATAATTTTCCGGTTTTACGAGTGAACTATCCGTTAAAAACATTCCATACAAAGCTCCCCCTATCTATGAGCATATCAACAAGAGATATTGCATAGGCTAGAAGCACAAGCTATAACAAGCTTATATAAGATGCATATAAACATCATAAGCTAATAAACTCCCCCTGTCACAATACTTATAATCTTTTGCAATTGAGTCCATAATACAAGCCATGAACTAGGTATTATTGGCTTTAGGAAGCCAAAGCTTATAGCTTTTACAACGAGCTTTTATTAGCTTCTTTTGGCTAACGAGCCAATTTTCTGTTTCTCCCCCTTTGGAATCATCAAAAAGAATGTTAGGATAATAAAAACATCATACAATTTCATCAAAGTGCGCCAAAGAGACGGTTTTTCAACCATTGAGCAATTTAGGCTTAGGAACCAAGGAAAATGGGAGAAATGTATCATGAAGAGCTCATACACTCATTTTATTTGCAAAAACATGATCTCAATAAGTATTGAAGATTTTTGGAAGCAAGAGAGTCATGTAGAAGTTGAAATTTTCATTGTGACATTTCATCGAACACTTTGTGGGCGTGAAAATTAAAAGAAGTTATATATAGCCCTTGTAAATGATTCAAGCCAAAAAATTTCAACACCAATTTACATCAAACATCATACAATACAACATAATAACTAAGCTCATCAAGATCATATGCAAAATATATCAAGAAATATACAAGAAAGCCATAAACTCAAGGGTTCAACCCAATTGAGCAAAGGAAGAAAAATTCTTACCATTTGATCGGAAAAGATGAGCTATGATGATGATAAACATGCTATATAAGGTCCAAGTTGTGAAATGAATGCATGAAAACAAATTTTGAGTGAAATTTATGTGAATTTGGCAAAGGGGACGAAAAATGACAAAAAGAAGTGAAAATAATGAATGTTGAAGACAGAACGATTTTAATCCAATTTTTGGCTTAGGGCGACCGGTCGTGGTTGAGGGCGACCGGTTGCCCTCAACCTCTTCAGCCCACTGTTTTGTCAAGTTTTTCAAAATCCGAATTTTCAACCAAAAATCCGATTTTTCGCCCCTAAGTTTTAAAAACATGTAAAATGCAAACATAAACCTCATTCAATATGCATTATGCCTAACCGAGCTCGAATCGATGCAAAAGTCTCGGAAGATAGCGGTTTTGTAAAAATGTCCGCTAATTGATCTTGAGATGGTACAAAAGATATCTCAATTTTTCGTTTGGAAAGACAATTCCTTAGAAAATGATGTCGAATATCAATATGTTTAGTACGGTTATGATGAACCGGGTTTTGAGCAATATTTATAGCGGATATATTATCACAAAAGATAGGTACGTTTTCAAAAGAGCATTTGTAATCCTCTAAGGTTTGTTTCATCCAAAGAAGTTGAGTACAACAAAAAGCGGCGAAATATATTCGAACCGCCGTTGAAAGAGAAACACGCTTTTGCTTCTTTGAAAACCAAGAAACTAGGCGATCGCTAAAAATTGACATGATCCTAAGTACTTTTCCGATCATCACTATTTCCCGCATAATCAGAATCACTATAACCTTTAAGAGAAAATTTTTCATTCTTTGGATAAAATAGACCATATTGAATAGTGCCTTTCAAATATCGAAAAATCCTTTTAACGGCACTCATACAAGATTCTTTGGGATTGCTTTGAAAACGAGCACATAGGCATACGACATGAAGAATGTCCTATCTCTAGCGGTTAAATAAAGTAAACTACCAATCATACCTCGATACTTTGATTCATCCACGGACTTGCCTTTTTCATCTTTGTCAATTTTGACATTTGTTGCCATGGGAGTAGAAACGGTTCTTCCTTCTTCAATGCCGAACTTTTTCAAAAGTTCTTTTGTATATTTTGATTGCGAAATGTATATGCCTTCTTGATATTACTTAATTTGGAGTCCAAGAAAGAAGTTGAGCTCCCCCATCATACTCATTTCAAATTCTCTTTGCATCAATTTAGAGAATTTCTTGCACAAAGAATCATTAGTAGCACCAAAGATAACATCATCAACATAAATTTGCACAAGTAAGCAATCTTGCCCTTTTTCAAAAACAAAGAGAGTTGTATCAACTTTACCCCTTATAAAACCATTTTGCAAAAGAAAAGAGCTAAGTCTATCGCCATGCATGCACGGGTGCTTGTTTTAAACCATACAAGGCCTTTTAAGTTTATAAACATCATTAGGCCTAGAAAAATTTTCAAACCCCGGAGGTTGTTTTACATAGACTTCTTCTTGAATAATACCATTTAAGAAAGCGGATTTAACATCCATTTGGTAAAGTTTGAAATTTTTAAAACAAGAATAGGCAAGTAAAATACGAATAACTTCTAAACGTGCTACGGTGCAAAAGTTTCATCATAGTCAATACCTTCTTCTTGACAAGACCCTTGTGCTACTAACCTTGCCTTATTTCGAACAATGTTGCCTTGATCATCAAGTTTGTTCCTGAATACCCATTTTGTACCAATAATAGTTTGAGATGGAGGACAAGGTACCAATTCCCATACATCATTTCTTTCAAATTGATTTAACTCCTCTTGTATCTCTAAGAACCAATCCTCATCCTCAATAGCCTCCTTAGCATTTTTAGGCTCCTTTTGAGAAATAAGAGCTTTCTCGGCAAATTTTCTCCGGGTCATAACTTTGTCAAGGGGATCACCAATAATAAGATCTTTTGGGTGATCTCCCTTAAATTTCAATGCAACGGGAAGATCCGAGGTATCACCTCTATCTTCTTGAGGACCATTTGAAGTGGATGGTTGATCATTTGATGTAGATGGTTGATCATCAACTTGAACAATTGGTTCAATAGAATCCTCTTCATCACTTTCATCATTGGGTATTCTTTCAACACCCGAAGCTTCATTAAATTTGACATGGACGGATTCTTCAACAACTCCACTAGTCTTATTGTAAACCCGATATGCTTTGCTTTTTGTTGAATATCCCATAAATATCCCTTCATCGGCCTTAGGATCAAGTTTGTCCAATTGATCCTTGGTATTCAAAATAAAGCATTTACAACCAAATATCTTGAAATAACTAATATTTGGAGTTCTACCTTTCCAAAGCTCATATAGAGTTTTATTCATTTTAGACGAATATAAACTCGATTAATGACATAGCAAGCGGTACTTACGCTTCGCCCAAAAATATTTTGGAAGTGAAAATTCATTGAGCATGGACCGACTCATCTCTTGTAGTGTCCGATTTTTCCTTTCGGCTACTCCATTTTATTGAGGTGTCCTTGGAGCCGAAAAACTATGAGCATATCCTTTGGTTTCACAAAAGACTCTAAATTCACCATCAAATTCTCCACCTCGATTGCTTCGAATAGACTTAATAGTGTCTTCCTTTTCATTCTCAATAAGTCTACACAACTTAACAAACTCATTAACGACATCGCTTTTATTGGTAAGAAAAAAGAGCCCAAGTATATCTAGAAAAATCATTGACAATAACGAAAGTGTAATGTTTTCCACTTAGACTTACCGTACCAATATCCCCATACAAATCAAGGTGAAGCAATTGTAGGGGTTTGGTTGTGGAAATTTCATTTTTGGGCTTAAAACTACTTTTGACTAATTTGTTCTTTTGACAAGTGTCACATAAGCCAAGATTTTCAAAATTCAATTTGGGTAGTCCTTTCACATGTTGGTTTTTGTAAATATTTTTCAAATTCTTGTATCCAACATGTAGGGTTGTAAACGAACAGAGCGTTCGGCAAACTACTCGTGAACAAGCTTGAATATTGTTTGTTTATGTTCGTTTATTTAGTTAAACGAAAATAAACGAACAAATTTTAGGGACCCCAAAATAAAAGTCCATCTTCACACAAATTGATCGAAAAATTCAAATTCTCTCTCAGAAATCGCCATGGGAAACACCGAGAAGCTGATGCAGCCGAGATCATGGATCCGAAATTCACCTCAAAAAGCCTCCAGCAGCGCGCGGAAGTGCGAAAGGAGGAGAAGACCGAGAAATTGAAGGTGAAGAAAGCGATCGAGAAAGGTAACATGGACGGCGCGCCGGATCTACGCGAGAACTCCATCCGCAAGCGCAACGAGCAGATGAACTACCTCCGCCTCTCTTCCCTCGCTCGACGCCGTCATCGCGCCTCGACACGCAGCGCGAAGATGACCGCGATCAGCAAGTCCATGGGGAACATCGTCAAATCTCTGAATCGTCTCTCGCCACCGGAACCTGCAGAAGATGTCGGAGACGATGGACGCTTTGAGCGGCAATTCGTGAACATGGAGGTGCAGGCTGAGTTTATGGAGAGTTCCATGGCTGGTAGCACCTCTCTCTCCACTCCGGAAGGCGAGGTCAACAGACCTCATGCAAAGAAGTGGCGGATGATTACGGGCTCGAGGTGTCTGTCGGCCTACCCCACTGCGGCTCATGCGATGTCGGTGAAAAACACCGAGAAGGTAGATGAGGACGATCTCACCAGCGCCTTTGCAGCTCAAGGCTCGCGGTTGAAATCTTATTTGGTACCTATGTATTCTATATAAATCGAGGTTACTCCTTATTTCAATTATTGTGTGAATGATTAATGTCCGGATTTCTTGAATTCTCGGATTAATGTGTATAAATTCGACCCATTCGATAATGGGTTTGGTGTTGATTCTCATGTTCTACTTTTCCGTGGTATTTCAATTCGAGGAAAAAAAAAACGAACAAATTTTAGGGCTCGTTAAATAAACGAACAGAGCTTGAACAATCCTATACTCGTTCATTAATAGCTCGTGAACAAGCTCGTTTAGTGTTCGTTTATAAATGTTCATGAACAAGCTCGTATAGCGTTTGTTTAGAATTGTTCGTGAACAAGCTCGTTAAGGGCTCGGCTAATAGCTCGATTATTATTCAATTAATAATAAATAATGTTATTTAATTTAAAAATATTGAATTTAAATATTGATATTTGTTTGTTTGTTTGTTTGTTTGTTCGTGAACAGAATTGTTGATTGTTCACGAACAGTTTATGAACACAAATTTGAATATGAACATGTTCACGAACACGTAACAAACACGAACTCAAATATGAACATGTTCACGAACATGTTCGTGAACAAATTCGAGCATTACAAAAATTAAATGAACGAACACGAACATAAACTTAACAACCCAAACCGAGCTCGAGCCGAGCTCGAACAGGACCAAAAATAAACAAACATTTGGCAAACAACGCTCGGCTCGGCTCGGATCGTTTATAGCCCTACCAACATGTCCAAGTCGCCTATGTCATAAACTAGTTAAATCATTATTGGCGACTAAACAAGAAACATTTTGACTAACCAAATCACTTGTACAAATTTTGTAAAGATTGCCTTTTCTATTTGCTTCACAAATAATTTCACCATTTTTAAGTATAAGGCATTTTTCTTTATTGAAGGAAACATTATAATTTGAATCACAAAGTTGGCTAACACTTATCAAATTAAACTTAAGCCCTTCTACTAAAAGAACATTACTAAGAGAAAAAGAAGAGTTACTATTGAAAGATATCAAGGTAGCAAACATAAACTTTGGGATAAAAATAATACCTCACCTGATTACATCTACACACAACAGATGGGCGCCACTTGTCATAATCCAACATAAACATAGTACTCATGGTACAACCTGGTACCATAGCCGTTGGAGAATTATTCCCTTTGGATTCCTTCTTATCTCATGATTAGCTGTCATAGCTCACAGCTGCAATCTATCTATATATATTGGAAATAGCAGCTTTATTTCTTTGTACAATAAAATTATCTTTCTACATTAAGTAATGGAAGCATTTAGCTTTTCTCTGCTTTATTCTCTGCCTTTTAATGGAGTTTCATTTGCTCTTGTTTTCTATCATGGTATCAGAGCAGGTTGAATACCTGCCTCTGATACCTTCCTATTCTTCCTATCTTTTCCATTTTATTTATCATCATGTCTGTCACCTCAAACAATGCATCAGTTGGGAATTCTCCCCTACAAATCATATCTCCTCATAATCAGTTGGTAACTGTGAAACTTGATGATACCAACTATTTGGTTTGGAAACAACAAGTTCATACGGCCATTAAAGGATATGGATTAGAGGGTTTTATTACTGGCAGCTCACCTAAACCGGATCAGTTTCTTGAAGCAACTGAGGATGACACACCATCCCTGAATCCAGAATTCATTGTATGGGAAAGACAAGACCAACTATTGGCCTCATGGCTTCTCTCCTCCTTGAGTGAAGGTATACTTGTTTTAATGGTTGGTCTAAATACTTCTAAGGAAATCTGGCATACATTGGAAACTAATTTTAGTAATCAGTCATTAGCTAGGATCATGCAATATAAAATGCAACTTCAAGCCTTGAAAAAGGGATCCTCATCCATGAGAGAGTATTTAGGAAAGTTAAAAATTTGTTTTGATGCTTTAGCTGCTGCGGGTCAAAAACTTTCTGAAAAAGAAAAAATCATACATATAATCACTGGTTTGGGACCTGAGTATAATGCAGTCATGGTATCTGTTACCTCTCGAACAGAACCATGGATTGTGAATGATGTTCAAGCATTGTTGTTGAGTTATGAATCAAGACTTGAGTCCATGGTTGTTCCCAATGTTATCATGAATTCTGATGGAACTCCTCCCACTCTGCATACTGTCACACCAACCCCAGGAAGAAACAATCAATTCAATAATAGAGGTCGATATTCTCAAAATTTCAGAGGTGGCAGGGGTGGTAGATCTGGTTTTAGAGGAAGGGGTGGAAGGTTTCCAGCTAATAAGATTATTTGTCAAGTATGCGGTATTGCTGGGCATGGTGCTGAGAGGTGTTGGCATAGGTATGACAACAACTACATAGGTTCCAACATCAATTCTAATCAAAACAGAGGCAACAACAGTCCAGCACTTAACATAACACAAGTGCCAACATTCTCTACCACTCCATCTGAGGCAGGAACTGATAACAATTATTGGTTTCCAGATTCTGGTGCATCAAATCATGTTTCCAATGATTTCAGCAACTTAAGCATTGCTAATGAATATCATGGTGGTCACAAGATTCAAATGGGAAATGGAGTTGGTGAGTGCATTTTTCACACTGGTACATCTTACCTAAAATCTCCACATAATAAAAGAATTTTTGTTCTCAAAAACCTTCTTCATGTTCCAAATGTTACTAAAAATCTTTTGAGTGTTTCTCAATTTGCCCAAGATAATAATGTTTTCTTTGAATTTCACCCTTTTTATTGTCTTGTTAAGGACCAAGCAACACATGAAGTGCTCCTCCAAGGGACTCTTAAACAAGGATTGTGCCAATTTCATCTTAACAAGACTCCGCACAAGATAAAGACCTCTGATCCCTGCAGCCTTAGTGATTGGATGAATGTTAACTCTGTTTCTCTTAAAAATGTTTCTAGTTTAGACCTCTGGCACAAGAGATTAGGGCACATTAGATATGAGATTGTTGAAAAAGCCTTGAAATCTTGTAATATGCCTTATGAAATAAAAGAAAACACTAGTTTGTGTTCTATTTGTGCTGTGTCAAAAATTCACAGACTCCCTTTCTCTCATTCTGAAAGTGTCTACTCTCAGCCCTTGCAATTAATTCATTCAGATCTTTGGGGGCCATCACCAGTTAAATCCAAAAATGGACATTTATACTACATTAATTTTGTAGATCAATATACCAAATTCACGTGGCTATATTTTTTGAAGGCAAAATCAGAAGTATATGACATTTTTCTTCACTTTAAAACTCTGGTTGAAAATCAGTTTGGTTTCAAAATCAAGGCCCTACAAACTGACTGGGGGGAAGAGTATAGGCCATTAACTTCATTTCTTCAAACCAATGGCATTATCCACAAAGTTTCATGTCCATACACACATCAGCAGAATGGCACCGCTGAGAGAAAGCATAGATATATAACTGAAATGGGATTGTCCCTTTTAGCTCAGTCTCACCTTCCAGCTTCCTATTGGGATGATGCATTTGCTGTCTCTTGCTATATTATAAACAGAATCCCCACAAAATCCTTGGCATTTAAGAGTCCTTTGGAGATGCTCTATAACCACAAACCAGACTACAACAAGCTTAAGGTATTTGGATGCCTTTGTTTTCCTTTTTTGAGGCCTTATAACAAGCACAAACTTGAATTTAGATCTATTGCAGGAACTTTTCTTGGTTTTAGCAATTTTCATAAAGGTTATAAAGTGCTTCTTCCATCTGGAAAAGTTGTTGTTACAAGACATGTTTTGTTCAATGAGGAAGTATTTCCTTTTGCTCAAAAATCCTCCAAACAGTCTCATTCTCTCAATGATTTTCACTCAGTAGGACATCCTCCTATCATCACATCTCCTCCTTCACCTCAAACACCTAATTCCAATTCCTCATTTCCTAATTCAACCAACACAGAACCACCTCAAACTTCTCCTTCACAAACTGACAGTCCACATCCTATAGGAAGTCAATCCAGCTATTCCACCGTCCCTTTAGTAGTAGATCTTCCTATTGAACCACATCACTCTCCAACTCCAAATCCCTCTGAATCAAGTCCAGACACCAATATTTTTCAAGCTCAAAACAGACATCCTATAGAGCGAAGGCTGGAATTCATAAGCCTAAAGCGCTGAACATCACCCTTGATGAAACTGAACCGAGTTCATTGGAAGAAGCTTTACAAAATATTCATTGGAAGCAAGCTATGAAAGAGGAGTGTGATGCTTTAATGAGGAATCACACCTGGTATCTCACTGATCCTTCAACAGGAAAGAATATTGTAGGGTGTAAATGGGTGTACAAGACTAAAAGAAATCCAGATGGAAGTGTTGCTCGATATAAAGCAAGGCTTGTAGCTCAGGGATTCTCTCAAGCAGCAGGTTTTGATTACAATGAAACTTTTAGTCCTGTCATCAAGCACACTACTATCAGAATCATTCTTAGCATTGCAGTCTCATTTTCTAGGAAAATTAGGCAACTAGACATCAATAATGCCTTTTTGAATGGTGACTTATCTGAGGAAATATATATGTTGCAGCCACCTGGTTTTGAGAATGAGAAAGGGAATATTCAAGTTTGTAAACTTGTTAAGGCTATTTATGGTCTTAAGCAAGCATCAAGAGCTTGGTTCCTTAAAGTGAAAAACACTCTTCTCTCCATGAATTTTCAGTGCTCTAAAGCTGATAACTCGTTGTTTTATAAAAGAGGACAGCAGTCAGTGATCTTTGTTTTGATAATGTTGATGACATTCTTGTTACAGGCAACAATTCCATAGAAATCAGTAATGTTATAGTTCAGCTTGGCAATCATTTTTCTCTAAAGGATTTAGGTGAATTACATCATTTTCTAGGAATGGAAGTTCATAGAAACAGTGAGGGACTCATGTTGTCTCAACATCACTATGTCCAAGAATTGTTATCTAGAGCCTCTATGACCAAAGTCAAAGGATCAACAACTTCTATGGTAACGACTCCTCCTCTCAGCAAGCATCATGGTGATCCTACAGTTGATAGTACCCTTTATAGAAGAATAGTAGGTGGATTGCAGTACCTAACCATAACAAGACCAGAAATAGCATACTCGGTAAATAAAGTAAGCCAATTCATGTCCAATCCTCTTGATTGTCATTGGAAGGCTGTCAAAAGAATATTGAGATATGTAGCTGGCACCTCTAATTATGGTCTTCACATCACCAAGTCATCTGTTCTAAGTCTTGTTGGTTTCTCAGATTCAGATTGGGCTGCTGATCCCGATGACAGAAGGTCAGTTAGTGGCTTTTGTGTTTTCCTTGGAGAGAACCTTGTATCTTGGAGTTCTAGAAAACAATCATCTGTTTCGAGGTCAAGTGCAGAAGTGGAGTATAAGAGTTTGGCTCATGCAACTTCTGAGGTTATGTGGATAATTAATTTGTTATCAGAATTAGGCATTTCTCAGCAAAAGAAACCAGTTATTTGGGTTGATAACTTAAGTGCTATTGTTTTAGCCTCTAATCCTGTCCTACACGGTCGCACCAAACATGTTGAATTGGACTTTCATTTTGTAAGAGAGAAGATAGCAGCTCAATTGCTTGAAGTAAGACATGTTCCTAGCATTGATCAAATTGCAGATATATTTACCAAGGCTTTGAGTGTTCAATTCTTCAGCAGACTTAGAAGTAAACTTAAATTGATCAATTTGCCTTCATTCGAATTGAGGGGGAGTATTGAAAGATATCAAGGTAGCAAACATAAACTTCGGGATAAAAATAATACCTCGCCTGATTACATCTACACACAACAGATGGGCGCCACTTGTCATAATCCAACATAAACATAGTACTCGTGGTACAACCTGGTACCATAGCCGTTGGAGAATTATTCCCTTTGGATTCCTTCTTATCTCATGATTAGCTGTCATAGCTCACAGCTGCAATCTATCTATATATATTGGAAATAACAGCTTTATTTCTTTGTACAATAAAATTATCTTTCTACATTAAGTAATGGAAGCATTTAGCTTTTCTCTGCTTTATTCTCTGCCTTTTAATGGAGTTTCATTTGCTCTTGTTTTCTATCAGTTACCAATTTCTCCATTTCCAAGAATTCTTCCTTTGCCATTGCCGAACATGACCATACCCTCTTCTTGGAGCTTGATGTTGGTAAAAGGTTATCTCCTCCCGGTCATATGGCGTGAACATCCGCTGTCCACGAGCCATTTTGAATCTTCCATTGTTGTTATAGCCCCTATTACCTACAAAAGAATTTCTTTTAGGTACCCTATAATTTTGGGGTCCATGGGGGTTAGTCTTGAGACCTTTGGGTCTCCAAACATGTCTAGAGCTATTTATCAATTTGCAATTATTAGCATAATGTCCAACTTTGCCACAATAAAAACAAGTAGGAGTATTAGAACTATTAGCACGTACAAAAGTTGGACCTTGGTTATTTTTCTTAAAAACACTTTGAAATGGCTTATAACCAAGTCCCAATTTGGAATGCTCACCTCTTTGTGCATCTAAAATTTTTGTCACTTTATCCGTGCTTATGTTGAAACGATGCATATCATTTTTCAAACATTCAATATCTTTTGTGAGCAATTCCTTTTCGATTTCAAGAGAGTGAACTCTAGTAAGAGTAAGAGTATGAGCTTTGTCTAGAGATTCATAAGAGGTAATAATTTTTCTTTTTCAACCTTAAGCTCCTTATGCTCCTTTTTCAAATTTTTGTATTTAACAATTAAATTTTGAAACTCAATTTGCAATTCATCAAAATCACATTGCAAGTCATCAACTATGGAGGAAGTAGACGAATTAGAGCGTACCTCATTATTTTCATCGTCTATGGCCATGAGACCATGTTCGGTTTCTCCTTCCTCATCGGTTGTTTCGAGTAGTTCATCCCACGTTTTGACCTCCGCATTTAGAGTCTTCTTTTTCGTGAAAGGCTTCCTTTTCTTTTGCCCCTCTTCATTGAGCTTTGGGCAATCGGCAATGAAGTGCCCGGGTTTTCCGCATTTAAAGCAAGCATTATCTCTTGGTTTTCTTGCTTTATTTTTATTCACAAATTTTGCAAATTTTCTAACAAGTGCGGCCGTCTCCTCATCATCATCATCATTATCATAGTATGCATTATTAGAAGAAGAAGCAAGACCTTTAGGAATAATTTGCATACCCGATTGATTTATGGATGGTTTGGAATTTTTCCTCTCCTCGAGATAGACTTCATAGATGAGAAGATTTCCAATAAGCTCGTCAAACTTGAGTGTCTCAAGATTTTGTGCCTCTGTGATTGCCACTTTTTTTTGGACCATGAGCCGGAAGAGCATTCAATACCTTAGTCACCTTGTCTTCTTCGGAGATGATTTTTCCGAGGGCCACAAGAGGATTGACAATATTATCAAGCCTTTCCACCATCTTGGAGATGTTTTCCCCATCATGCATGTTAAAGTTTTCAAAGTCTTTAACAAGCATGGTCTTTCTTGCTTGCTTGACCTTCTTGGTCCCTTCATAGATTGTCTCCAATTTTTCCCAAACCTCATGTGCCGACCTTATGCCTCTTATGCGATTGTACTCGGTGGCGGTAAGAGAACAATGCAAAATATTTAAGGCCTTACCGTTTAGAGAAAAAACCTTTTTGTCGTTTTCATCGAACTCCTTGAAAGGTTTAGGAGCCGAGGTGCCATCCTCCGATTTCTTGGTTGGTTGATCAACTCCTTCAATGACCACATTCCAAATGTCGAACCCGCACCCTTGTAGGAAGCACTCCATACGGTCTTTCCAAAATGCGTAGTTGTTGGCGTCGAATAGTGGTGGCTTGTTGGTGGAGGCGCCGGTGGTGAGATGAGCATCATTTGTAGCCATGGATCTTTCCTCTTTACTCGGAACGAGCTAGCCAAAGAGTTTGGTTTTGATACCACTTGTTAGTCAGTGGCTGGCTACGATAATCTAGAGGGGGTGAATAGATTATCTCGGTTTTTCAGATTTTGCCCTCTTTTTCGAAAAACTCAAGCAAAGATGAAATGCTAAGTGCGGAATTTAAACAACACACTTCGATTTATAGAGGTTCAAGCCACCTAGGGCCTAATCCTCTACCACCCCAGTATATTCGGGATGGATTTCAAAAAGAAAAAAAGATTTTATTAATTTACCAAAAATTAATACAACACCTTGAGGATTACCACAACCCTCTTTCACCACCTCGAGGATTACCACAACCCTCTTACAACACCTTTGAAGATTACCACAACCTTCAAACACCTATCACCTAGATCACCCAAGTGTATTCTTACCACAAGAATACTCACAAGGATGTCTTGTGTTGAATGATGACCAAAATCAAGATTACAACTCAATAATGATTGATACAATATGAGTACAAGTGTAATCAAGAATTGAAAGCCTAGACCTCAAATTTGTGCAAGTGAAAGTGCTAAGGCTAATACAACAAGATATATGAAAGTGTTTGCTTGATTGCTCTTTGCTTGTGTAGAGTGTTGTGTCTTGTTGCTTGAATGAAGCCTCTATTTATAGGAGAGGACTTGGCTTTCATTTCCAGACATAGGCTCCTCCTTGGGGAGTGATTTGCTGCAAAAGAAACCATTTAAAATCATCAAAATAGCTGTTAGAAATCAATCCCACAAAATAGGGAAAAGTTGTTTGAAAATGCAACGGATAGTTTGCTGATAAACCAGGGGTACGACCGGTCGCGCAGAGATAAGATTGAAATTGAATTCCTACTATTTTTACACAGGGGGACCGGTCGGAGGGGGGTGTGACCTGTCGCCTTTAGTCTTGACCTGTTGGGGTTGATAAAAATCGAAACAGAGAAGATCAACCAAAAGAGGTGCTCCTGTGCACGGTCGCGCTGTGGGTCGACCTGGCCGCCCTCCCTCTTTTTTTTTTTTTTCTACGTCCCATTTTCTATTTCAAAACTCAACTCAAGTACGGGTTGCCCTATAGGGCGACCGGTCGAGCCTGAAACAAATGTCTTGTCCAATTTTTTATCGTAAATAAACTTCAAAAAATACTCCGAAAAATAGTAAAAAAAATTTAAGTCGATTGGAAGTATTTAGACAACATTTAGGGACATTGTTTTGGTTTAAAAACTCATTTGAACAAAATCGAAGAAAATCATCAAAATCATGATAAAAATATTTATCTAACAGTTATATGAGTGGGACCCACCACTGCCACTTATACCTACTTAATATATTACTATTTTCAAACTGTATCGATGATCTCTCTAATCAGACCTACCACCTATAAATTTTACAAATATAATATCATATATACAAATTAAATATTGAAAGTGGATGCCACCACTATTTGTTCATTTATCCCAACACAATTTCGGTTTACTACAAAAACCAATAAATTATCAAAATTTATTTTTCAAACACTAGAAACTAAAAATAAGTTATGCAAACATAACTCATCAAGCCCGCTATATTGCATGGGCTAAACGCAGCGAAAATTAAAATTTAAATCATGCATACAATTATACATAAAAATAAAGCCCCGATTATCGTAGCGATTTAACGATCGCGCGTTTATACAAGTTGTAAAATAAGATTTAGGATCTTACCTAAAATGCTTCCTTTTGAAGATGATGTAGAAGGAATCCAAATTCCTCACAAATAGGTAAATCCTCGCAAACTCGCCAATAGAGATTCAAGCGCCCCCTCTAATCGAGTCCACCTCTTGGTTGTGACACCGGGATAAATTCTTCGCTAGTAGAATTTACCACATTTTCGATATTGAAAAATGGAATAAAATTTAATTCCAACAATCAACTATTGTTAAAATTTTGTAGATGAATAATTATTGGTTAATTATTCTCTACTAAAAATTTTGAAGAGAAAAATGGTGTATATTGAAGAGAGAGTAAGTGAGCTTAGATTGTGAGAACAAAAATGGGTGTTAAGAAACCAACATTTATTCTCATTCCCTTCAAAAAACGTGCCTTGATTTTTCATTAGATGAAAACATGCTTTTTTTTTCTTCTTTTAATCTTAATCAACAAAACATAATCATTTGCACAATATAACCTTTTTTATTAGAAAAATAAAAGGTTGTACAATGCCACCTACTAGGCTACTTTCCTACACATGCTAACATGTTGCATGTGATTTCAAGGTTAGATAAATGATGATGTTTTTTTTTTTTAATCTCTCTTCATTATAAATATGTATATATATATATCCTAATATATATATATATATGTATATATTAAAATAAATCTCATTTATTTATTTCTCTTCAATTATCTAGTTGGCTTCTACAATTAGGCCTACTAGATTAGGGTATGGGATTGACTTTAAAGTCCAATTAATTAATTCTACTAATTAATTAATTAAATCCCAATTAATCAATTCAAATATTGATTAATTCATTCTATTCCAATTATTTGATTCTCTAATCAAATTAGATTTAATTAAATAATCAAATTATATAATTAAATATTTAATTCCACATTGAATTAAATTAAAAACCCAATTAATTAATCTATATCAATTAATTGCATCCAACCATTGATCTTTCAATCTCAAAATGTCAACATCCAAAATTATGTGTGACCCTTTTAGGTTCACGACTAACACTAGTAGTAGGCTTACAACTTTTGTAACTTTCGAATAATAATAACTTATTTTATTTATTAATCCAATTAATAAATATACTTGAAGTTAACTCTTTAATTTCAAGAACCTACAAATCATGGTAACACCTAGCAAGTAGCATGATTACCTAGTATTAGGTGAAATAGCGAGTAAACCTATTTCAATTGCAATTGCATACATGTACGATCCTTTCGACAACTAATTTCCCGATTAAATCCTGGCATAGATTTATAAGTCGAACCCAATTGATTTAATAATCGTGATTCCATTTCAAGTACTTGTGATTCTCTTATGAATCAAATTCATCGTGCTTGGCCAAGGTCTTTGAACCACAAACTATGAAAACACAGAAATTCCCTTATTAAATGACAAGTGTCGAATTCTATGTTGGCACACACAAACCTCCATGTATATCACTACAATACCCAAAATACCTCTTTGTGATTGTCAAGCAATCAAAAGGTAAATCAAAGTATTGTAGGATATACACAAGGTATAGTTGTGCCTCAATGTACGAGGATTAATCATGTACTATTGCAATATGAAAATTCTTATTCGACAATCAAAACTTCTATCTAAGAATTTTCATTGGGTCATGTTCATGAACTTGTTCGCTAACAAGCACCCACATATGTGCATTTGTGTCTCAACACCGATGTTAATGGAATGCAACATCCTCGTCTCATGAGCATGCACCATATGTACAAGTCTTACGGGGTTGTTTAATGTCCTATCTTGAAAAACCCATCGACTTGGAACAAATTTAAGATCAAAGCCTTAGAGACATATTCCATGATCGCCATCAAATGCGCGACCATGCGTCATAGCTAAAATTGATCTAAGGACTTTATCATATGTGCAAATATGTGATAAATGCAAAAGAACATAAGATAAAGAAATGCCTTTATATTATTATAATTTCCAATAAAATTGTTTTACAAGTAGAATAAAATCCAATCTAATTGGAACGCCGGGCATTCTACTCTAACACTTACAAGATCGGAGTATTTGAGCTTCAAAATGAAACGAAGCCGAAAGATGTATTATAATGATCTTTATTTTTTTAGGTTAAGGTATGTTTCGTTCGTTCAAGTACATGTATCATGCATTTAGTTCTTTCTCCATTATTTCTTAAAGGATTATTGGAGGATCGACTACATAATTGGAGAATGCATCAAGTGACAGTTACCGTCCATATGAAAGTGAGTTGGAATATAAATTCATGCAAAAACACAAGAATTTCTATTTCATATTCAAAGACAAATGTGTATAATAATGATATAATCTTATAAATACGATATTCGTTTAGTATATTATATTACATACATCAAATATATGGATTGATGAAAAGAATGCGTTTAAATGGAAAAAAAACAAATGAAATGCATATCGAAATCTAAAACCATATACCATAAAATACACGGGGTGAGAGATGAGGGAATTTGCAAATTAAAGTTATTATTTTTTGAAGATTCGGAATAAAATGTACATAATAAAATAATAACACGATATTGAAGTCAAGGTTACAACTGCTATTTTAATAATGCTTTTAAAACACATTAAAAATTGTTGTGATAGTAAAAAAATTGTAAATACTTGAGCTGATATCGCATGTCTTTTTGCAACGATGTTGATCAGAATTTGAACCTGAGTTGTCTAGTTTCTTTGAGACTTATCTTCCCAACTAATTAAAAAAGGTAAAATTTGCAAAGTGTTGCTTAGGATATTGAAACACAACTTAAATACTATAATGAACACAACTTTAAGTGTTCCTATAGTAAAAAAAATAATTGTAATTATAGATTTTTTAAAAAAATAGATTAATTAATACAAATTTTTGTTTTGTTTTCTTGTTGAATCCCATAACCAGTATATCGATTTATCTATAAGCACACCGAACTTTTGTTTGAGCAATTATTATTGATTTATGATATAATATGAAAAAAAACAAATAATCAAAATTATTAGAACAAAAGGAAAAGCCTTCAAAAAGAAGAACACAAAGAAAATAAAAGAGTAAATCTCACTTTACCACTTTACCCTCTTGTACATTCAATTGTATCACTTTACCCCCTCATAGTTTCAATTAGTAATTTAGTATCACTTTATCCCATCATCATATTTATTTATTAAAAGACCTAATTGCCCCAACTATTCTTTTAAATTAATTTAATTGCATTAAATTCATATAATTATTTTTGTTAATTTTATTTTGCTATTTATCAAATTTAATATATTTCATATTTAAAAACTATAATATAGGTTGTTTTCTGATAACTAATATATTATATAATTCTATGCTTGTGATGAATAACAAATTAAAAGTATAAATATATTCGATAGCGGAAAATACCATATTAAATTACTATATAACAGGGACAATATTAAGTTAAATAATTGGCAGCTAAATGTAAAATGCAATAAATTTTAAATAAATATAATATTAGTATTAATTAATCAAGCTGTAAAATTTAATTTAAAAAATAGGTATAAGTTCATTAAATATTAAATATTTTTAAAAATGATTTTGTTATTTTATTAAAACTAATAGGTAAAAATAAGATGGTCATTTTTTCGAGTATATGATTATAAAATAATATTCTACAAGTATAAAGGGGTAAAGAGATATTAATTGAGGATACTGAGTAAAGTGATACAATTAACGACATGATTGGTATGAATGAATGGAATTAGGTTGGAATGGAATGAACTTAGGAATGGAATGATGTAGTATTACTATTCTTATAATTGGTATGTACAAGGAATGAAGAAATGAATGGATGACGATTTTTTACTTGATTTAAATATCTTGACCGGTAATTATAAATTAATGATAGTAATTGAGAAAAATAATTTTAAAGTATCAAATTCTCTTAAATAAGATTTTTTAAATAAATTTTATTAAATATGTTATTCGTAAATTGATATAAGATTATTTTAATGTGTGCTAAATAATATATATATATATATAGATTTATATCTATGATATCAAAAATATTTTATATAATATTTTTTAGGGATAATTACAAAAACACCCCGAGATTTGGGCTAATTACAAAAAAAAAAAAAAATCCAGAGAGGTTTTAAAATTACAAAAAAAACCCATCAGGTTTGATTATGTGTTAAATTTAAGGGGGTAACTATAGTATTTTTATAAATATCAGGGGGATTTTGATATTTTTGTTGCTTATGAAGGGGGAAAATGTAAGACGAGAATCAAACCTCGAGGGGTTTTTGTAATTTTAAAAATCTCTCGAGTTTTTATGTAATTATCCCAAACCTCGGGGTATTTTTGTAATTATCTCTATTTTTATAAGAAAATTTAGAAAATCAACAAAAGAATTCTATATCAAAATTTTGATTTAAGTATTGAATATTGATATAAATTGACTATGATTTATTAAAATATTAAATATATATTATTATTTTTATTTATAATACTACTTTTCGAAAATATAGATTATATCCACATTTTTAGTATTTTATAGAAAGATAATTTTATTAAAAATAAAATTTGAATCATTCTTGATGATTAGGAATAGTTAAACCCACTTATAGAGGAGGAATGATTATTCCCTTACTTTTTTGGGAATAGGGATTCCCATGAGAATGAGTATTCCCATTACTAAAGCATACCAAGCATGTGAATGAGAATGAAATAAGAAATGGTCATTCCATTCCTACCCCATTCCCACATACCAATCATGCCGTAAGAGTATAATGGGTAAAATGATACGCAAAGAGAGTATAGGGGCAAAGTAAAATTCACACAAAATAAAATTAAAACTCAAATGACATGAAATGGGCAAATGGGATAAGCGGGAGGGGCAGTTTCGTCCTTCCGCCGCACGTCATAATTCCGTCCTACGTGCACGATCTCATAGTTTGCCGGACAAATCACATAGGGGTACCTAAATTCCCATTCTACCCCCATCCTGTTATGAAAACCCTCATTCCCCGACCCCCGTCTCTGAAAAATCGAACTGTAACAGAAAGAAAGCCAAATCGAAACCTAAATTAACATAAATAAAAAAACCCCTAGAGAGAGAAAGCTCTCTCTCTCTCTCTCTCTCTCGATCTACTTCGAGTTCTGCACTGAGCCTAGATCTACGCACGCCATTCACCGATTCATTTATGTAAAATCTCCATCTTCGGATACATAGATACATCTAGATTGATAGATTTGTAGGTTTTTGTAATGGCGGGCTATATAAAGGGAGTGAACAGATCGGCGTCGACGGCGTTCTCGCCGGACGGTGCGTACATCGCTGCTGGGACGATGGCAGGGGCGGTGGATCTGCAATTCAGCTCCTCCGCCAATCTCGATATATTCGAGCTTGATTTCGTGTCCGACGATCGGCAGCTAATCCTGGCGGGCACTGTCCCGAGCTCTGAGCGCTTTAATCGGCTCTCCTGGGAGAAGGGCCCTGCGAATTCCGAGGAGTATTCCCTTGGCCTCATTGCTGGTGGTCTTGTCGATGGCAACATTGGGCTTTGGAATCCTAAGCCTCTGATCTGGTGAAATTTAGTTACTTGGAATTATTTTTAACATCCTCTTGTTGGCAATTACCCACGTTTTTGAATGATTGGAGGATTCATGATTCCGAGTGTTGATTATGGCTGCATTTTTTATACTTCTATGATTGGTGATATTTTCTGGTTAGTTAGACTTGCAGATAATTAATATCGTGAGTTTTGTGATTGCTTAATTGAATGAACTTAGAGATGTATGTATGCTAACTGAGCTGGATGCTGATTACTTCTCTCTTCTCTATGTTGTTTATCCCCCCCCCCCACCCCCCACCCCCAAAAAAAAATGAAGCTGGGGGAAATTGAAATTTTGGTTTTAATCACTTCTTAGATAATTTTTCCGTAAACAGACAATATTCACATTCATAAAAGTTGCATATTTTGCTTCTTGGTAAATTTGAGAAAAAAATGGATGTAGGAAATTTCTGTTTTTCTGTAATTAATGGTTGGGGATGCTCATCTTCTTTAAATTAGTTTTGTTCTGGAACTCATGGACACAGGAAGATGGGCTGTTAAAGAACGAGGGTCCGTACACTGAACGCACATGCATACTCTAAAATAGAACGATTACTGACCAACAAATTGCGATGTTTATCTACCTTATAATGTTTTTTTATTTTATTCTGTAATCACTTCAGATTTGTTAGTTAGCGAGTCTACTGTAGTATTGGTGATGACGTTCTTCATTATCAAAATAATACTTGCAAGACATTTTTAATGGGAAACAGTATCTTAATAATGTTGACTGGCTTCATTGTTCGCCTGACTTTGCATTTTTCTGTTCATTCCAAATTGGAATCTTTCATGCAGTGTGTGTTTTGGTTCCTCTTAGGTCTTGATTAGAGGAAGAAACTGGCAACAAATTTTAGGAAAAATCTGAGATTTTGCTTGAAAACTTTTCTGGTAAGAGTGTGAGGATTGTCTTAAATAAAGGAATTTATTATTGATCAGGAAAATTGGACAGGCTTTTCTCGGTAAAATTCAAACTCTTAAAAAAAACCGGATTCTGTGAAGATGAGATACTTTTATTTTGAAGGACATTAAATTATTTTTCGTTGTGTTATTGATTAACTGTACCTATTTTACACGACATCGAAGAAATCTTATAAATTGAAATGGTTGAACAATAGAAACTTTCTTTACAAGTCAAACTTAAACTGGATTTTATACAGAGCGAATTTGACATTGAAGAGTCTGAAAAGTTTCTTAGAATTTTAAAGTGGTATTCCATATTTACTGTTAGTCGAATCTTGAAGAAAGTAGGCTTAAGTAATATGGTCAGGTCATTAATAGCTCGGCTTGCCTCACACTACTTCAGGAGCTTGCCTTGATGGTAAGCGCAAACAATTTGAACTCCCAACAACATTCTGAAGATGGTCCCTTTTTAGTGGGCGTGGTGACGAGTGGTGTTGTATGCATTAGATTAACTGTAGCTCTTTTAAGTTGATTTAGTGCTGGACTTGTGTATGCTTTTGCTTCTCATTGCCAGAATTATGTTCTGATTTTGCTGTTCTCTAGTCATGTAATTATGTTTGATTTTGTCTGCTCGATTAAGGCTATAAACATTATTCACAACCAATGATCGACACTTTTATTTGACTTCACATCCCTTAGTTTCATCCAGTAAGCTATACTTTGGTATTATGCTGCTACCTTTCAGTTTTCCTTAATATGAATGTTTATATCATGATGTTTTTCTCGCTTTCAGTTCTGACCCCAGTAAGAAGGGTTCTGATATAAGTGAGAATGCTTTTGTTGCGAATCTTTCAAGACACAAGGGACCTGTAAGCATCTGTGTTATGTATTTTTTATGCTTTTTCTGCCATTACATTTTAATTATGACTGATTAGAATGATGGGTTGGCTTGATGTTTTCCTTTTAATACGGGTTCAGGTTCGGGCTTGGAGTTCAATTCTCTTTCTCCAAACCTTCTTGCATCTGGTGCCGATGAAGGTGATATTTGTATATGGGATGTCTCAAAGCCATCAGAGCCAAGTCATTTTCCACCACTCAAGGTATGCAATGATTAATACCTCCACTACCAGTCATAAAGCTTTTAAACTAATTCCATGGAAAACTTTCGTGCAGAAATTGTTCTGCTTGTTTCCATATACTATTTGTCAGATATAAAATGTATGAGAACTGTGAAAAATGAAAGGTATGAAGGACTAATTAATTAATCCACCTTGGTAGTCTCAGGACAACAGCTTAGATTCCTTGGTTAGTTACTATATTATGAAGTTGTCTTTTGTTGTGTGGGAAGCTCTTGCTCCCTTGTAAATTTTCTTCGAGAAGACAATATAGAACAGTATATCATCTTGAGGTTTCAGTTCATTCTGGAATTTTTTTTTATATGTGCGTACTTGGTTTGAAGAGCATGTTGAACCTGAGCATCTTAGCAATTTTGTCCAAATGTCAACTGCTGGGTTATTTAAATTTTAAATGGGCCGTACATGTTCAAACCAGTGAGATCCATGCATGTGTGTGTTTGCGTATCCATGTACTGCTGGCTTCATCAAAGAGAAACAGGATAACCCACGATAATTTGTATGGGGCAGAATGCAGTAATTTTCAATTTCTGTGGTAGAAAAGATCTCCATTGAAGAATTTACAGTGAGGATCGAGTATCTCCTTCAGAGACTTTAGTGTTCCAGTGATTTTCTTATTATTCTTAAAAAAATTTGTTTGATGCATTTGGAACCACTTACAAAAGGCAAATAAGGCTACTACAATCAATAAACCTTATATATACTTCTCCCACTCTCCCCAGACACTACAAACTCTAATGCGCATGTCTGAAATTTTCTGGACGTGTAAATTATTTTGTCAATTATTTGCTAATCAGTATTATGACACACATAGGAGTTGACAAGACCTTCATTATGAGCTGCTTCATTGATATTGCACCTTTTTATGGAATATTACTTTCATTAGGTATGTAAACTGAGACTAAATCATGAGCGTAAAAGAGTCACTATTTTAGAGCTGAAGGTTTGGTTTTATAAGCCTTGTTGGAGCAAGATGCCTCAAGCTTGGCTTTTGGGCTACTAGTTTCATGGAGGGATAAGATTATGAGTTTATGACCAAATATGACGGAATGCAAATTTAGCAAATCAAACATAAGTTATCAGTAGTTGTCAGACACATGGAAATGGGATAATTAAAAACATGACAAAAGGGAGAAACAGTGAAAATAAATAAAAGATGGTAAGAGGAAACCAGCAGAGAGGCAGGAGAATATATTGGTAGGTATTGTACATATGTGCTTTATTTCTATCTTTCTTTCTTTCTGTATTTCTTAATTTTCTTTATTTTTTGACGAGAAGGTGTCTCCTATTAGAAAGAGAACATAGTTCTTCATGATAAAACAGAAAGCAAAGATATTATATCATGTGGCATACATACTTTGTGGAACACCACCAATTGTAGCATTTTGTACATTGATTTATCACATCATTGATTTCAGAAATTTCATCCAATTTTTTTTTAACTATTCCTCATCAGACCCATGAATTGCTCTAAATCTAGCTCTACCTCTTTGGTATTTGTTCATCTTCTCTTTTCATTCGCAAAGGCTGTGACCTTGGTTTTTTCTATAGATGGATAAGTTTTCCTATAGGTCAATTGTTAGTTTCTCTCTTACTTCTGGAATTTCAGTCTAATGCTCTTAAGTTGTGCCGCCCACTTGTCTGTTATTTTCACACTCAGAATCAGGTGGGGAACTCAAACTTTTTGAACTGTTTCTCAGGGAAGTGGATCAGCAACACAAGGTGAAATTTCATTTTTGTCCTGGAATAGCAAGGTTCAGCACATACTGGCCTCCACTTCATTTAACGGGACAACTGGTAAGAAGGATGTTGTTTGACAGGAATTTGCACTAAAGTTTACATTTTCATTGGAATAATTGGCATTTTCTGTAATTTCAGTGGTGTGGGATCTGAAGAAGCAAAAACCAGTTATAAGGTACATTGATTGCCATTAAATGTGAAGCTGGGTTGTTGCACTTTGAACCATTGGCTGTTGACATTTGATTCTCCCCCTTTCTGATCTCAAATATGTCTACTTGGCAGTTTCTCGGATTCAATTAGAAGGAGGTCCTCTGTTCTGCAGTGGCATCCCGATGTTGCTACTCAACTCATTGTTGCTTCAGATGAAGACAGTTCACCTTCTCTCAGGGTATGATACATTTGCTCTTAGTTTAGCTTCTTGGCACAAATATTATATCTCAGACCTGCTTAAATTATGACCATTTTAATTGGCTTGTGCATCTTCAGCTGTGGGATATGCGTAATATAATGACACCAGTAAAAGAATTCGTTGGGCACACCAAAGGTATGATATATTTCAGGGGTCACTTATAATCATTCACAAAGTTTCTGTCTCAATTATTGTTTGCAATATGTTTCTAGTTGAGTTTCCCATCTCTGATCTCTCAAGTGGATAGTATCTTAATATATCAATTGTTTGAAAGTGAAAATGATCAATCTTCTAAGGTGTAGAGCTGGCAGATGCTTTTGATTAACTATTCTGATCTCTCTCAAATGGTGATAACTTCTGCCTGATGCTCTCCCATCATTCTCCTATTATTGAACTTAATTCGTTTACATAAAAAATAATTGTCCAAGTTTCAGTCTATTTCTGGGCTAACTGAATTGTTTAATTGCCATAAAACCTTTTTGCGAAATAGCGAACATGGAAAATATAGCAATCATGTATTCTGTTTCTCTTGGATTGATAGCATCATTTAGTGTTTCCATATCAATATTGATTACGTTGCAAAATTTTCAGAATCTGATGGTGCTTTAACAGATCTGATAGGCCAACTAAATTGCACTTGCTCTTGTGGGAAGAATCAAACTTTAAAATTAAAGACATTATCTAACATGTAAGATTGAAAGATCTAGGATAATTTACCAGTAGGAAATTATTTAAATTGTTCGTGTATGATACAGTCTAGGTCAAGTTCTACCAAATACATTTTCCTTAATATTACAGGCTAGGCAAATGATTGCTTTTCCAAATTTAGAGCTTTCATTAGTGGAGGAAACTTGCAATGAATAAGCATAGCCACTCCAGTGGGATTTCTGGTTCTTTAATTTAGGAAAAAAGCTTGTAATGCAACGGGCTTGAGACTTACTTATCTGCTGACTGCTCTATGGTAAGGTGGGAGTTATTCATAATTTACAAAGATAGGTTGCACACTTTCCAAAACTTTTGATGCTTTCTGATCTATGGTGAATGGATGAAACGATGAACCAATGAACACTTTTTTGTTCATTTGCCATCAGAGGATGGGAATGTTTAGGGGACTGTTTTAACACCAGTAGATGATTCTGTTCACATGAGATATTAGTATAACAAAATTTTATTTCCATATCCATTTCTGGAAACAGGTTTACACATTTTGTTTTATATACTTGGGCCCTTTTGCTGGGAAAATTTATTTATAAATCAAGAGCGTCATAGAAAGCAGCTTATATAACTTCAAATATTTTATAACTGCATTTTTCCTGCACTCATCTGGAGAACAATTTTCTTCCTGCCATCCTCTCACCCTCTCTGTACATACCCTTATATTTATTTTCACCCATACTCAGGACAACTGATAGGACGAGATTTTTTACCTATCATCTGTCACCCTTTCCTGCCCATTTGTGTTGTTTTAGTTACTTTTAAGTGTTAATCATATCTTCATTATTGTGATGACTATCCTTTAATACTAATAATTTCATAAACACGTTGGAATTTCATTGAATGCCCTGTCACGTGCATCAGGTGTGATTGCTATGTCATGGTGCCCGATTGACAGCTCTTATCTGCTTACCTGTGCCAAAGATAACCGTACTATTTGCTGGGACACTGTATCTGGAGAGGTGAATATATTGACTGCTTATATTGTCCTTAGTGCATATGTGTTATTAGTTCCATTACGCATGCGGATTTCCTTTTCCAGCTGGTGTTTTGTTCTCCTTCATTCTTTGAGTCAGCATTTCGACACACGGAACAGTAATGACGTGAGTTATTTTTGTAGATTGTGGCTGAATTGCCTGCTGGAGCCAACTGGAATTTTGATGTACACTGGTATTCTAAGATTCCTGGACTCATATCAGCATCTTCATTCGATGGGAAAGTTGGCATCTATAATATAGAGGTTATTTCTTATTGCATGGAACTCATTTCGATCTTCAATGGTTGTTTGTTGTAATTAATGATGCAGTGAAAGAAATAATTGTGGAAAATGATCTTTCAATGATGTTCCCCTTTTCGCAAACTTTTGTTTAGATTCATGGATCATGGATTAGCATTTAGTGATTGAAACTAATACCTGTTACTTGCACGTCTGTTAAATTTGCTCCTAATGTAGTTCAGTAACCATGTGTAACTAGAGAACCTCAATGGTCAGGTTAAATACAGTTAGTGTTTAGGGTTCTTTGGCCTGCTGAAGATGGATGTGAGCTTTTCTCTGGAGGCATTCACAGAATCATGAATATGTACAACGATTCTAAGGATTCATAGGTTTAATTGTGGATCCAAGACACAATAGAAACATTTGAATCTTAGGTTTCTATTTCAAACCTTTTATATCTAAAGATATATGTATTTATCCAAAATACATGCAATAGAATCCTTGTATTCAGCTCAATATTTTTAGTAAAAGATTGGGCCGAGTTTAATTGCAATTCAAATAAGAGAACGGAGAGTAAATAATTGTTATCTTACTTATCCAAAGTATCTGTTGCTTTAAACTCAAATTTGATCTCTTTCCATACCTCATAAGCGGCAGCTAGTTCAACCGTTTGCTAGCCTCATGGATATACATAATTGAATATTGCTCATGTTCTGGAATAAATGTAGTATGAAAATGGTTGTAACAGATTCAAAATACAAAATAATTGTTTTCCTTTTTTTCCTTTTCTGGACTTGCTAAACATCCTTGCTATCAAATTGTGGATTTTGGTTTTCTTCCTATTGACTCTGTACTCTTTTTAATTGCAGGGTACTGGTCGATATGGTATTGGAGAGGGTGAATTTGGAGCAGCAGGTATCATCACATCTTTTAGATGGTAAAAAGTTTGTTATCTGACCCATCTCCATGGGGAGAACATAAAAATGGATAATTGTTCTGGGAAAAAGCTCTTAGCATCTTTTAAATGCATTGACTCGGTCATTGCATCTTTCTAGTATTATATGCTACTCCTTCGACCTTTTGATTTTTTACCGCAGATTATCTTGGGAGAATGGAGATACTTGATGGTCCTATTGTTAAAATTGGACCGGTTCGACTCAGTTTTTAAATCAAACAGTCTTGCCTTGTATCTCCGAATCTTTTTCCTTCATTGCCTTGTTTTTCTGAGTTAAAATTTGGATTCAGTATATGTGTTAGCCTGGTAGGTGTTAAGTAGTATAATTCCCTGTGTATTACTGTACAACAATTTGCTTGAATAGCTTTCTTGGTTGGGGGGTTTTGACTGTTGTGTAGTTGAACACATAATGAAGAATTTCTTTTGGCACTTTTATTGCAAGAGTTGTAAACACAGGATTAGAAAAGATACCTAAAAGATTCAAGTAGTAATGATGTTCCAGGACTCTCTGGATATTATTTTAAAGAGGCCATTGAATGATCTGCGAGAGGAAATAAATGAAAATAAGCGTTTCTCCTTGCAGTCATCTTAATTTAGGTTTTGGATTAGTCTCATATGTCATGTTTCTGTAGCACCTTTGAGGGCCCCAAAGTGGTACAAGCGCAAAGCTGGAGTTTCATTTGGTTTTGGAGGCAAGCTTGTTTCATTTCACTCTGCCGAATCTCCTGCTGGATCTTCGGAGGTGCACTGAGGGACTTGTATTGTTGATTTCCCCTGATTATTTTACACGTTGTGATCTTTTTCCCTATTTCCAGGTTTATGTGCACAATTTAGTTACCGAACATGGTTTGATTAGTCGGTCTTCTGAATTTGAAACTGCAATACAAAATGGGGACAGATCTGCACTAAACTTTTGTGTGAAAGGAAATCTCAAGAATCTGAGTATGTCTTCTTTATTCCAGACCTGGTGCCGTTGAGATGAATTTATTATTGCATACATGGTTATCTTCAAACTTGTCTTTATTATTTTCTGCTCAGATCTGAGGAGGAAAGGGAAACCTGGGGCTTCATGAAGGTTATGTTCAATGAGGATGGGACTGCAAGGTCAAAGCTGCTTTCCCATCTTGGTTTCAGCCTGCCTGCTGAAGAAAGCGATACTTTAAAGAATGATGTCTCTGAGCAGGTAAATGCTCTTGATCTTGATGGGAGTACGACAAAAGAAGGAGTTTCCGGGTATAAAGAATCTGCCTTATTTGCAACTGACAATGGAGAAGATTTCTTTAACAATCTTCCAAGTCCCAAGGCAGATACACCTCTGTCCAATTCAAAGGATGAATTTGTCGTTGGAGACTCTGTCAAGGAATCCCAACAAGAAACTGACGGACAAGATGAGAGTTCTGATCCTTCATTTGATGATGCTGTTCAACGTGCTTTGGTCGTTGGGGACTACAAAGGGGCAGTTGCACAATGCATTTCTGCAAATAGGTTGGCTGATGCTTTGATCATTGCTCATGCCGGTGGTGGTTCTCTATGGGAGAGCACACGTAACCAGTACCTCAAGACAAGTAGTTCTCCCTACCTAAAGGTGGTGAAACATTGTTGTTTGGATTGGCAATGTTGTGAACATATTTCCTAATTGTTTTTTGGAAAATGAGTCCGTCTCTTGATGTTGACTGTCTACACTTGTTTTCTGTTTTAGGTTGTTTCTGCCATGGTAAACAATGACCTAATGAGCATAGCAAACACCAGACCTCTAAAATCATGGAAGGAAACTCTCGCTCTCTTTTGTACTGTAAGTATATTCTCTCCTCAAACCAAGTTGGATTTCAAAATACTTCAACATGTGGTAACATTCAATGGAAAATAGATAAATTGTACTGTAGTTTTAATTCTTTGAAGACTTGAGACCCATATAGTTTTTAGTCGCTGACTACCTTGTCAGCCTGTGGATATATTAAGGATTTAGCATGTGATGACCGATGAAATTCTACCTATAAACCTATCTCTTGCTAAGTTTTCTGACCAGAGCTCTATTGTCGATTTCTATTGTAAAACTAAATGTGTGTACCTTTTGTATAGTGACACAGACGAGATCTGTGTGCATAAAGATGAGTTTGTATTAGTATTTGTATGCGCGTGTGTCTGTTTTATGTTATAGCACTAAACTTTTAGTCCAAGATTAAAATGGGAAACTCTGATCTGGGTCATGACCTGAAACCGAAACAAGATCAGAGGTGGTGGGCTTGCTCTTAGCTCAGGGCCTTTGAAGCTTTGTCTATAAAAGAATGATGTTTTGCGATCTAAGGCATTAGTAAACTCCATACACTTTTGATATTAGTAATTGCAATGTTAAGACTGACTCTTCATGTTGCTCTGCTGTTGGTACTTTCAATGTCTAAATTTGTTTGACTCTGTGTGCCCACGTATGCTCATGGCTCATCGGAGCATAAAAGAAAATGAACCAACCACATGATTTTTCTCTTTGGGTGTTTCAGTCGTGGGATTAATGCAACTTGGTGTATCTAGATTATTTCTTGACTTTGTTTACTGTTATTCAGTTTGCACAGTCAGACGAGTGGGCGCAATTATGTGACACACTTGCTGCTAGACTCATGGCTGCTGGTGATGCTACTGCTGCTACGTTGTGTTACATATGTGCTGGAAATATTGACAAAACTGTGGAAATTTGGTCTAGAAGTTTGTCAACAGAACAGGATGGAAAACCTTATGTAGACCGTCTCCAGGTAAGCATGCATTAACTAAACATTACTGATGATGACTTATACTAGATGGGACATGGACTTATAGATATTACTTATATTTTTAAGGATTTAATGGAGAAGACTATCGTCTTTGCTTTGGCTACTGGACAGAAGCGATTTAGTGCTTCATTATGTAAACTAGTTGAGAAATATGCTGAAATATTAGCAAGTCAAGGGCTTTTAACTACAGCGATGGACTACTTGAATCTTCTCGGGACGGAAGAATTGTCTACCGAACTCATTGTCTTACGTGATCGTATTGCTCGTTCAACTGAGCAAGGTACATTTTTTATGCGATCTCTTTTTGATGCATTCTTCTCCTTATAACATTCAGCAGAAAAGGGCCTGCGGTTAGTTGTCTGGTGCACCCATCCCACCACATGCACACAAATTAAAAAAAAAGAATTAAAAAAATGATATGTTATGGATTGTTAAGATGTGAGTTTGCTAGCTGTATGTATGGTCATTCATGTAAATCACATATGATGCATTGGAAATATTTGATCCACGTTTGAGGGGTTAAAAAAATTAGTCTTTTGCAGCTGTAAATACCAACTCCATGCCAGTTTACAAACTCAGACTTGTTATTTATTTGAAGTCATCCTTTGTGTGGTGTCCTGTAAATACATTTGTTACAATGATTTACATGATATATCTTAACCTTCTTTCGGGCCAAGCTTTATGTTTCCAATTTTTCTTTTTTCTTTTTCTTTTATATGCATATGAAGAGAAAGAGGTTGAGAAGACTGTGACTTATGAGAATAATCAATTACAAACTGCACCTACATATGGTGATCAATCGAGTTATGGTGGTGTTGATGCATCTCAACATTATTATCCGGTATTTATTTCCCTATTCCCAGCATCTAAAATGTGCTGCCTTATTTTTTATTTTTTATTTTTATTTCTGACTTCTGATTCTTACTTTTACATGTTCTCCTCTTTTTATCTTCTTCAGAATACTGCAGCATCCCAGTTCCAACCAACCGTTCCAAGCAGTCCATATGGTGAAAATTATCAGCAGCCACCTGCTGTTTCATATGAAAGGGGTTACAATGCTCCTTCGACATATCAGGCAGTCTCACAGCCTAATACACCACAGCCTTCCATGTTTGTCCCTTCCCCTGTAACTCCAGCTCCAATGGTAATATTCCATTTGTTTTAGTTTTTATTTAAGCTGGTCTATTTTATTTTGGTTTGGACTAGTGTGGCATGTCAGAATCTGATCAGGATACATGTGTTCTCGTGATCCTTGCAGGGAAACTTTCCTCCGCCTCCTGTTAATACTCAGCCTGCCGCGAAATTTGTACCCACAAACCCTCCTTTGTTAAGAAACGCAGAGCAATATCAGCAGCCATCTACTTTGGGCTCCCAGTTATATCCAGTATGCTACTCCACCTTTTCTACTTTTCCTCTTTTATAAATATGACCAGAGCTCTAAGTTTGCCTTAAATCTGTTATTTAGGGTGCTGCTAACCCTAGTTATCAAGCTGGTCCGCCAGGAGTGCCTGCATATGGTGCCAACACATCTCAAGTTGGCCCAACGCCTGGGCAAAAGATGCCCCAGCAGGTCTTCACTCCTACTCCACCATCTAGAGGATTCATGCCTGTCAGTAGTCCAGGTGTTCAAAGACCCGGGATGAATCCAGTGCAACCTCCTAGTCCTACTCAGCCTGCTCCAGTGCAGCCACCAGTTACTCCTGCTGCTCCCCCTCCTACTGTGCAGACTGTTGATACGTCGAATGTACCTGGTAAACTTTCTGTCCCCCTCCTTTGTGATCTTTTTGGGACTGTAGAAGCAATTTATCAAATAGCTGCAGATCATTCTATTTTGCACGATTTATTTGTTATTTCTTATAAAGAGGTTGATTTTAGTATGTCAAATATTAAACAAGGTGAGATTTGAGAAGGTGGATTGGAATTTGATCTCTTAATGGTTTCCTTTCTTTTTCACTTTGGGGAGTGGTGGTACTGTTAAATATGGGATTCCCGTTCTTCATCCTTTTCTTAAATTCTTTTGATAGAATCATCATGCTGCTCACTGCTGAAGGCTACTTGTACAACTTTATTTGGCTCTGACCCGACAATAGACACTGGATATATCCCTCTCTAGTGGAGGAATCAGAAATTTTTTAGTCATGTATTGTTCAGGAAAACGTGAACATATATATACCATATTCTTGCTGCGCCTGTATTTTGATGTTTTCAGAGCTTTTAATTTATTTGTTGTCTATATAACTTTATTTCATTCACTCGGCTTTCTTACATCATTTTTAAATCTGCTGCAGCACAACAGAGGCCCGTTATTGCAACTTTAACAAGACTTTTTAACGAGACAAGTGAAGCATTGGGAGGATCACGAGCAAATCCAGCTAAGAAAAGGGAAATTGAGGACAACTCAAAGAAATTAGGTGCTTTGTTTGCAAAGCTCAATAGTGGAGATATATCTAAAAACGCCGCAGAAAAGCTTGTTCAACTCTGTCAGGCGCTTGACAATGGTGATTTTGGTACTGCCCTTCAAATCCAGGTACATGATAAATCTCAAAACACACACACACATACTTATTTATACATATGCATATACATATATATATATATATATATGGGTAATTACAAAAAAATACGCCTGAGGTTTAGTTAAGTTACATGGATTTAGTCTAGTTGCATAAAATTTCAGTTATCTTTTAAAATTAAAAAAAAAAAAACTGATATTACAAAAATAACCCTTTGAGATTTGTATTTGTTTTACAAATTACCCACTCAGTAATCAGTATAGTTCAGTTTGTAAAATAGAAACAAATTCAAGGGGGTATTTGTAATTTTAAAAGATAACTAGGTTTTTTTTGTAATTAGGTTAAACCTCAAGGCAATATTTGTAATTATCCCTCTCTCTCTCTCTCTCTCTCTATATATATATATATATATATATATATATATTTCATTTATTTGTGCCTGGTTGACTGCAAATTACACTTTTGCATGATATATAGGTGCTTCTCACAACAAGTGATTGGGATGAATGCAATTTCTGGTTAGCAACACTCAAAAGAATGATCAAGACGAGACAGAATTTCAGATAAATTATCAATCAACTCTGTGAACTTGTGATTTTGCTTCAAGTTTTAGTTGTGGAATGACATTTTGTACACAAGAATTTATATGGTCGGATAGCATGCAGGTTCTTATTTTTACTTTCGACTCTTTGGCCTTGTGATATCTTTTTTGCTTTAACTTCATTGAGATTCTTCAAGGACAGTCCAACTAAAGATAGTTTTGAGGACTATGATAGTTTTTGCCAATTATTCTTCACATAGTATATCATGTAGTGTTGAGATATAGATGCATTTTGATTTGACTATGCACTGTTGTAATCTGGCTTTGGAAACTCACCTTATCTTTTTATGAGACCATTGGGTTGTTTGATTAGATTAATAAAAACATTATTGTTTTCTTTGTTTTTGTTGCTTTGGTGACTTTTTTTTTTTTTTGGGAGTACATATTTTGGAAGGGGAGGGTGGTGGGAATCGAACCCCACACCGGTGGAAATAAAATCTAACAATTACCTATGGAAATTGAAATTAACTTGTAAAAAAAGAAGATATCTCTAGTTCTATACTTCTATCAATCAATCTATATTTTATATAATATATTTGTATGCGGTGGGTTCGAGTTGTCCAACAACATTCAAATCTTACTATTTAAAAGTAATACCTGCCCAAAACTCGTTTAATTGAGTTTGAATACGTCTTGAGAGGACAAATTTAATATGAGTCTGTATTTAAACACGTCCAATTGCAATTCTCAGGGCTTAGTTCATATAGAACGGGGGAACATATGCGAGAGCCACTTCATGAAAATGATAAAATTGAAATATTTTAAGAGTAAAAATAGTCTTAGAAATAAATTTATCAATCCAATTTATAAATTTTGGTGAATGCTGTAGTTGGTTCAATGACTACCTCAAGAGTCAAGACCAATAAAGTCATGGTTCGAGGTCTTGTCTTAGCATTTCCATTTTTTGATATTGTCAGCTTATCTTTAAAAGAAATAAACAAATTAAAATAATGTAATGGCTACATTTGGTGAATTCAAATGGGTTAGATCCGATCCGATACATACAATCATAACGAACATAATTCCCAATTGAGAACCCCGCCAAGAAAAAAAAAGGGTAATACTTGTTAATGTAAATAATTTTATATGTTTTTGCCTTCTCAATTAAACATTAATTTTCCAAATAAAATTTAGATTTTAAATTGAGATGTATTTCTTGTTATTTGGACCGAATTGATTCAACTGCATCCAAAGATTTCTTAGGACCCTTGGATTGGATCTAGTGCGGTTTAAATTTAATTCTTGGTTCTAATACCATATCCCACCCCTGACCACAAGCTTGTAACTCATATGGAATCGCTTAGCCTTTATAAGAGTGTTAATGTTCGAACCATGTATCTTTCAATTTTTTTGAAATTTATCCACTTCCTTCAACCACTATTCTCAACTTATTAAAAAAAAACATATCCCACCCCTAGAATTCCTTTTTTTTTTAAATACAAATTCATGTAGGGGAAAGAGGTAGGAATCGAACCCAAATAATTTTACAAACATCTTACCATTAGACTACTAATCTATTCCTAAAATTAAAACTCTATTTTTGTTAAGTTTTTAAGAAGGAAACGCCAAAAATAAGACTACATGAGATTTTTTTTTAATATTCTAATAAGAGAATGATTAAATACATGTTATTTATTTTTATTCAAATCTTGAATTCATTAAATATGAATTATGACAAAAAGAAAACACTCAACTAATTTCATAAAAGGCGCTTTTGTCTTCTTTTTATGTACTTTAACCTTGCAATAATTAGATGGTCGTATTACTTTGACTCGAAAATCATTTGTCGGTAGGGGTCCTTTTGTCTCCGAATTGGCGAAGTGTTAGTACTTGCGTCATTTAACTTTTTTTTTTTTTTTTTTTTTTTGGGGTGGGGGTGGGGGGTGGGGGAGAGGGGGAATGAAATATGATTGATAAAACATGTGATAAATTATAATAACTTAAATTATAAAGAATATCAAGTTTACTTCATAAATGTAATAAATGTGATAAGAGGTTTACAATTTAAAATATTATTGCCATTATTTTTCATGTCCTTAATTTTTTTATTCTTTTTCTTTGTCTTCACAATTGACCTCCACCCCACAGACTCAACTGCTTTTCATGTATTTAACTTACTGTTCATGTATTTAACTTAATTACTTGGATAACTTTGACCACTAAATTTGAAAGCCAGTGGTATCATTGCTTCTTTATAAGGGTGTTAAACAGAGTTCGAACCCTGTATCTTTCAGTTTTTTCAAAATTTATCTCCCCCCTCCAACCAGTACTCTCAACTTATAAAAAAAACTTACTTGGATAACCCATTAAACCTATTTCACAAGTCCCGATCTTCTATTTCTTTTTGTGTTTCATTTGGAACTGTAGTATGCATATGAATGTTACATATGTAACAATGATATCATCGAATTCACCAAATTCACTAGTGTATTTAAAATGCCACATGAAACATAATAGAAATAAATCAATAATAATAGAAATAAGAAATACACGTGTCATTCAGTGGCGGCCCTGAGGAGGGGCCTAAGGGGCGACCGCACCGGGACTCCAAATTTATAAGGCGCCTCTAGGTCTACCATACATGTTTATATATATATATATATATATATTGTATGAACTCATCTATTTTTTTTTGTTATACATTAACCAATTACCAGTGGATAATTTCTTATTTTTTTATAAAACCCTTTTGTGTATTGTATTATGTATTCGTGTATTTTATAAAATGTATATGGAGATAGTATGCAGTCTTGTAAATATTCTTTTAGAGTTAATTATTTTATAATTGTAGCGGATGTTACTAGCTATTGTTGCTTTAAAGAGCATACTTGAACAATTGCAAATACACGATAATTTTTTTGGCTTCCTCTTTGATTCAAAGAAATTAAATTCTGTATACAATAATAAATTGAAAGAATGTTGTCAAAATCTTGAAAATATTTTAAAGCATGATAACTCTTTAGATATTAATTAAGATGATTTATTTACTTATAGTTGAAAGTGTTACGTGACTTTAACAATAGTGTAATAGATAGCACTTGAATGTTGAAAGCTTAAAGTTTCTATTTGTTTTGGGTTCCTATCATGATATCTTGATTGCCTATAGAACATTGTTAACTACGAATTTGATGTAGTTGTAGAAAGAAGTTTCTCTAAGTTAAAATTGTTAAAAACTTACATATTACTTATAGTCAACATTGTCACAATAAATTAAATGAATTGGAAATCTTATGAATTGAAAATGATAAGTTTGATGATCAAATCATTTATAAAAATATTATTGATGAATTTGATTTTCAAAATGCTAGAAGAAACCACTTTAAATGATTTTTTGATACTTTATTTTTATTTACATTGTACAATTTTATTCTTTGCATTGTTACAAATTGAAGGGACTTGTTTTTATCTTTCGCCTCAAGTCTTCTAAATGTCAGGACCGACACTAGTGTCATTTCATGGAGTATCTTTTCTTTTTTCATGGGCTCGATTCTTAATATTTAGATCTCACTCATTAAGTAAACATGAAGACTGGAAATTTTTGTATATCCAACCTAAACTTTTGAAGTAAATAATCCATAGAACTTTATAATCTTTCCCCCCTCCATATTTAGTAGTATTCGAGTGCGGGATTAAGATAAATCTTTAAGTTGGATAGTACTTTCAACATTAAATAATACGTGACCAATATTATACTAATCTTACAAATTGATTACGGAAATTTGTAAAATTGGATCAATAACTTGTTCTCTTAAGACTTTTGATCCGTTAAGTTGTCAAAGATTGATTTTAATTTAGTAAATTTCAAGTTTCGAGAAACTTAGTTCGATTTTCGCTGAAAAATTCTTATTTTATCGAAAATTGCTGCTTTGGATTGGACATGGATGACAACAATAAATTGGGTAAGTTTTCAATTTGGAAGGAATCGTCACGTGTCCAGTGACTGTATATATAAGTTTGACAAAAAAAGACAAGTAAGCATTGGAAGGGATCTAGCCAAATTATCGTGGATCCCGCCAACAAAATTCGATTTTTAGGTCCTGGTTTCTTGTCCTATTTATTTAATTTTTTAATTTTTTATCTGATTAAATATACTAGTATATCACCCGTGCGATGCACGGAATGTGATATAATAAAATATTATATAATTTTGATATTAACAAATTGACATATTGTAGGAATTGTAATGAGACGGGACATGACGGGTATCACAAGACTTAAGACCTGTCCCATCATTTGAACGGAGAAAGGGATGTAGGTTGATACGTCTTGACCCGAACAAAATAATTTATGATTTACAGATTTACTAAATAATAGTTGTTACAATAATTTAATACTTTCTTACAAAATATCATGTTAAATATCCAACTATAGATTAAAAATTTAGAAAAATAAGAAAAAAATAATAAAATGATTACACAATTGATTATATATTTTAGAAAAATTTATACATATATTAAAAACACTTGTTGAGTACTCTATAACTTTATAAATTATATGTTCACTTAATAATTTTCCACAACTAATTAAATTGGATCAATGGAGATACTTGAAATTATATCACTAAATACTATACATATACTTTAAAAAATAAAATCAGAGTGTCATTTGATTTATAAATAACTACATCATTCCACTTAAATGATGATTGTTTTGAGAAAAATATCTAAAAGAAATGAATAAACAATTTTTGATTGTTTGAGTACAAACCCATATACATCTATATTGTGTAATACAAACTTGAATATATATAAATTTCATTTAACAATATTTAAATTTGAGTATATCTTTTGTTGATTTTGTACTATATATTATATTTATTTACATTTTTTAAAGTTGGTTTCAAAATCTTAATTTTGTTCTCCAGATTTGTATTGTATTATTAGGACCATATAGTATACTGTTTGAATTTTCATATTTGATAATTACCAGGTATTAAATAATTCAATATTTTACACTATAGTTTTTATTTATTTAAATAGTCTTAGATTTTATTTGATAATTTTTAAATTCTTAGAACAATTGCAAATGTAATTTGATTAATTGTTAGTTTATCCAATAATTTCTTTTTTTTTTGTTATAATAAACTTTAGATTTTATTATATGTTTTTGAGACTTATCAAATAAATTTTAGATTGAATTGATAATTTTAAGGCTTTATTTCATAATTTTTATTTTATTTATATAATTTTGTGAATTTTTGGATAACTTTAGATTTATTGATTATTTTATAGATTTTATATGCTTGTTTTTTTATTTTTAATTTATTTGTGCTTTAAGTTCTTAATTTTTATTTGATCGATTAGATATACTTTTTAGTATTTTCATCATTAAATAATTTTTACATTACAAATTATGTGATAATAGGAAAGATTGAGTTTTAAAATTAGGAAAGTATAAAAATAGTTGTCAAAATAATTTTACTTTAATAATTAGAGCTTACCAAATTAAGCTCACAATAAGAATCTGATTTATTGAAAATAAGAAATTATGTTTTTTTTTTTTTAATTTGGATGGTTTAATTCAGTTGTTTGTCAAAATAATATTACATTAATCATTAAAACTTTCCTAAAAAATCTTAGCATTTTTATTGCAAATTGTTGACAAAATTAAATTACTATTTTTTATTACTCAATATTTTTTAATAATAATTAAATATTTTATAGATTTAGAAAGGTGAAATGGACGGGAAAATTTCCATACTACTATTTATAAGTGACTCTCTCATTATATATATATATATATATATATATAGATAGATAGATAGCTAGCTAGTGAGCACATGTCAATTTTCATTATAACTATATAATATCCCTATTTTGTTGTCCATATGGACCTTATGTCATCAACATGGTCCAAATCAAATAATTCCTGGCGATAATCGACTAAATGTCTCAAAATTTTAAAGTTATTGAATTAAAATAAAAAATTGACAACTTAGCATACCGGAAATCTAAAAGATGCCAAGTTATTGAATCAATTTTATAATTTTCCCAAACTGATTATAGCCACGCAGTGGAAGTTGATAATCAATTATTTCCTTTAAATATCATTATGGTGCCATTGTTTAATGAGCAACTCAAACTCAATTTGGCAACTTAATGAGCTGGATATTTTTTATTTTTTATTAGCGAAAGTGATTAGACTAAAAATCAATGAAATCTAATGAGGAGTTAGAATAAAATAGTTTCAAAGTGAGTTGCTCCAAGTCCTTTGATAGTCAACTTATCTCACTCACATGTCTCATTGTTTGAAAGTTTTATATATTGCGACATAAATAAATCATTAAAGGCATCCAAGCACGGATGAGATCTTCTATTCTACAGTATGGTATTTCATCTCCTATTACACTGCATGAATGATTGCGCGTGTACAAAGTTACTATATAAAACCCCGATTTAGCCTTAATTTATGCTCCAAAATTAATATGGTAACTTCTATACACGTGACAATCATCGATTCGGTGGAATAGAAGATGAAACACCATCCTGAAGTAGAAAATATCATCCGATCCACCAAGTTCCGACAAAAACCGTTTGACAGTAACATTAGACATTGAGTAAGAAAGTACATTGAACTATAAATTAAAGCAATAAAATGCTAAATACATAAATTCAATATAACTGAAAATGAGAAAGGAATTAATAACAGGGAAAGTCGATGCTCCACTTGGGTATTTAGCTACCCAAATGGGTTTGATACCATTGGATCAACACATACACACGCATATCTACATGAATGTGTGTTAATCCAAGGGTATATAACCCACTTGGGTAACATCGACTAACCCGAAATAACATATTACACAAATATTTAAATGTGAGTTGCGTGATATATCATAAGGTTAGACACAAAGACATGATTTATTGTCTTCAGGGACGGAACCAAAAAATGAAGATGAGGTTCACGAGGGGAGCGAGATTTATTTTTTCTTGACATTTCTTAAAAATTGAAATTGAGGGGGGGGGGGGGGAGGAGGGGGTTGTTAACTATTTATTGTTCCCTCTATCCCCAAATATATAGTCTACTATTCCTTGTTTGGGTGTCCCAAATATACGGATATGATCCTCTATTCCAAACTGTGTTTTATCTCGTATTCCAAGTTTCTTAAATATACGCCAAGTATAAATTAATGATGTCATAAATACACTTGTCGTGTAGGGGTGGTATTTGGAACACGAGATGATACACAATTTGGAATAGAAAATCTCGAGTGCCAAATATATAGTCTACTTTCTATATTTAATAATATTTTTTCCATTCTTTTACTATTATAACCCTATTTAATATGCATTTTATAATTTATACTATTCATTAAATAATGATAAATCAAGTAAATATTTAACATATTCGTAGTTTCCAATACTTTTCTTAATATGTGTGAAAAGTCAAAATGAACTATTAATTATATATTTGGGACGGATGGAGCATTTCTTTTTTAAAACATTCAATTAATTAGGTGTTAGAAAAAACAAAATATGCTCCCATTATTTAGTTTTGGATTTATTATAATTATATTTGTGCCCCTTTGTCAAAAATAAAATATGACCCTACTAATATTTTTGATGCAATTTATAGTTATGTTTATTTCTGTAAAACCATTCTAAAACATTCATGGGTCCGTGTCCGTCTGACAAAACCTTCCAAATCTTTGAGACTTCGTTATTGGAACTCCACTTTTTAAATTGCTGAACTCGAATTATTATTATTATTATTATTATTATTATTATTTATTTATTGTTTTTTTTTTGAAACCAACTGGGATTATTATTATTCCATTAAATACGAGCAACTCAATCTTGTGAAACTTACCAAGAATTTGAGCTAGTTGCCTGCCCAATCAACTTACTCTTTATAAAAACAATAAAAATAAAAATAAATTTTTTGTGTTTGCCTAATTATTGTAGTTTACTTTTTGATCAACTTTTTTCGAGAATAATGACATTAATTGCCTCATGTTTTTGCATAAGATGCCGATTGGAACTGCGACAAACATGGCGAAAAGTGATTGAAAAGCAACGTCCTCGACTTAACAAATGGCCAAATGGGCATTGGTTTTCTGAAATTTGACCAATTTATTAATAGGATGCCAGTGGAAGTACTAATTCACTGCAATTAGCCAATTATTCAAACAAAATAGTTTTTGAGCAATTTATTTTCAATTGTAACTTGATTGACTTTTCATGAAATGGAGAATTTGATATATAGGCACGTATTAGAAGAAGAAGTGATAATAGACCAAATTGGCCATTTCTGTTTTATAAAAATAAAAAATAGTTATGTGTTTTTAAAACATGTTTTTAGCCATTTTGACTAAAAACTGACGACCATATATACGTTTCGTGTATTCTTTCGTGATGTAACTTGACTATTTTTCAAAAATTGAGAAAAGACCAAAAATTTCGACGTACTTAGAAGTAGTAAAGGTAATAGACCAAATAGACTATTTCTGTTCATTTGAAAGTATTCTGACCACCTCTCCAAAACCACATTTGAAAGTTTGTGTTAGACGGCTTTATGGATATATAATCCATGAGACGAACCGTATATTTAAATAGAATTTCGAAAACTCATACACATAAAAATAATCCATATTTTGTATGTGTTTATGATCCGTCTCATGAACTTAGATCATAAGACGCCTCACGTAAACACTCCTCAAGTAAAATTAGGTGTTTTGATTTTCTTCTTTCAAAATAGAGAGGAGTAAAATTAGGTATTGTGATTTTCTTCTTTCAAAATAGCACAATAACATTCATAATCATTGTTTTCTTTTTTATTCGTTATTGCCCTTATAAAGAATAATTATTATTTTGTTATATAATTAATAAATTCTGTTTTATTATGATCAACTCTAGGACCCGCCATCCACAGGGTGATCTTAATATTCATTCATGTCGGTATCTTCACATATAGGGCAATAAAAATGGTCCCAATCCCATTTATCAATTTTATTTATTTATTTATTTTCTTCATATGGTAACACTACACAAAAAGTAAAAAATAAAATACAGTGAGAGATTATTAACGAAAGGGCTTTGAAAGGAGCTTTTTGGTTTTCGTATTTTATTTTATGGCCCTAAACTATTGTAAAACAATTAATGGTAGCAAGATACTATGTCTATATGATGCATTACATGACTGTTGGGGCGAAAAATTTACCCCACCGAGAAAATTTGATCTCTAATATTCGTTTCGCCTTGATGCCTGCAAAACAACAGTGAGAAGGGGGCCGGAGGGTTTTTCCGGCGTATCCTCTCCGACGCTCAAGTCAGGATCGCTCTAGAGGGAAAAAATATGTAAAATAGAACAATATATCAAATGTGTATATTAGAATTCTAACCTGAGGCACCCTTTTTGTGAGCTATTTATATGTCGACAATTAGAGTTGCGTGTTTACCAAGCCAAGCTAAAACAATAGCTAACACATGTGCTTATGTTAATTATTCATTTTGGACCGCACACCTTCCAAATTATATTGATCCTTTTTGATATCGCAAATCTAGCCCGTATCAATGACTTATCTAGTGCATTGATTGATTATCTTCTTATGTTTATTGAAACCAAAATATACATAATTGATGGAACTCACTAAATTCAATTTCAAAACTAAGATCTTATTTTGTAATTCATGTGCTGTACTTTATATATTCATACCGCGTATATATATTACAATACGTATATTTAGATTATTGTATATACTTTACGTTTATGTATAAAACACGAACGAGAAGAAAATATTACACAATTGGCCTCCATATTTTAAGATTTTCCTCTTTTGTACTATATCACCCATTCCTCAAGGCTCAAAGTAATTGCAAATATATTAAAGAAGATAAAGTTTTTTTTTCTTCTAAAGTTAAATAAGATAAAATTAGATGGGAAGAAAGCCATTTATCTCAAAACGTTTGCAATTATCATGATTGCATTTATTCCAATTCTCCCAAGATAATGGAAAAAAAAGAAAAATTGAAAAGACCAAAACGCTCATTTTGCACATTGACATTGGAAACTCTTTGCTGTTAAAAAAAAGAAAGTTAGAGAGATTGGAAAGTCGTTTCAAATGCAATAACTTTGAATTGAATCAACCGATATGATGGCATGCAGTAATGATTGGCATGTGCCCATCCTTCTATTTTTCACGCTTTCTAATATTTTATAATACTTTATTTTTCAAGAAATTCCTAAAACTTAAAACATTACTAAATATTCAAAATTTTAGATCTTTTAATGATAAAAAATGATGCAAACTGTATGAACTATGAAGTAAGAAAGACGTTGAATTCACTATAATTTTAGGATCAAACATAGCTTAAATTGCACATCATCTGTTTTCCCTTTTGAAAATGATTTTTGCCATTATTTTTATGTAATATTATTTTAAGACTCTAATTTATTACCACAAAAAAATACATCAAATAAACCAAATACATTTAATTAATATTCAAATTAATTTATAAAACTACGGTTAAAATACAAACTACTTGTTGTAACCATGATGGTAAATCTGGGATGGTCATGTAGATGCCCGGTGTATAGCTTAATTGGTAAAGTATTTGAGTAATGTAATGTCCGTAAATAACAAATTAAATGAAAATTTATTGTGCGGCCACTCAATCAGCTGACTTCTTCGGATTATGGTCATATAGATGACAAGGATCGTATGGTACAAAACATTTTTTTCCCTCCATTGTCAAAAACAAGAGTAGCATTTATTACAAAAATGTCTTCATCAATAATAAACGAATCTTACATGTTACAGGGTGCCAAGCCAAACAAAATCTTGGGATTCCATTTTCATTAGCTCTCAACCCACAAATCTCTCTCTCTCTCTCTCTCTCTCTCTCTCTCTCTCTCTCTCTCCATCTTTCTCAACATCAATTTCCATATATAGTTATATTCATTTCCTCTTAATTCATCCACTTTCAAAATCTTGATTGATGGGCTATCTCTCGTGTAAAGCAGAATCATCAATCTCAACTGCCGATTCCCAATATGCCTCCTCAGCTTCTTCTTCCTCCAAGTCATCGGAAAAAGAAAAGCCCATCAAAATCCAAGAATTCAACTACAAAGATCTCGAATTAGCCACAAACAATTTCTCAGACACGAAGCTCTTGGGCAGAGGCAGCCATGGACTCGTCTACAAAGGCGTCCTCCGAAATGGCCGTCTCGTGGCCATCAAGAAACCCTCCCAAAAAATCCCCATTTCCGATAACCCTAACGAAGTCGATAACGAAATCGACATTTTATCTAAGCTCCAGAGCCCAAGGTTAGTCAATCTCGTTGGGTTCACCAATAATAATTCCCAAAATCGGCTATTGGTAGTTGAATTCATGAGCAAAGGTACTCTCTACGATGTTTTGCATTTGAATTCACGGCCTCCCAATTGGGGGAGGAGGATAAAATTGGCTTTGCAAACTGCTAAAGCCATTGAAACCCTCCATTCTTTAAACCCACCTGTTATTCATCGCGATATTAAATCTGCTAATGTTTTAATTGATAGGAATTTCAATGCTAGATTGGGTGATTTTGGATTAGCTTTGAGGTGTGTGGATGATTATAGGTTGAGATCAACTCCTCCTGCAGGGACAATGGGTTATTTAGATCCATGTTATGTGACCCCTGATAATTTGAGTACAAAAACCGATGTCTTTAGTTTTGGGATATTAATTTTAGAGATCATTAGTGGGAGAAAGGCTATTGATATGGGAAATTCGCCGCCCTCGGTTGTCGATTGGGCTATTCCCCTGATTAAAAGAGGAAAATTGTTGAACATATATGATCCTAGGGTTTTGCCTCCTAAAGATGCTACGGTGAGGAAAATGTTGGCCGTCGTTGCTGCAAAATGTGTGAGGTCTTGTAGGGAAAGAAGACCTTCGATGAAGGAGGTGGTTGAATGTTTGAGCGAGTTGAGTAAAATGGTTCCAATTCATTCTTGGAATGGTTTTGCTAATCCTTGTTTGATGGTGGAGAATGTGGGAAGACCAGTTCAATCGAGAGGGGTAGGCGTTGAAAATGGGAATCTTGATGATGTGGATGTTAAAAATGGGAGGCCATTGAGAAATCCGGGGAGAGTGTATTCGGATTTGGGGTTTCGAAGCAATTTGATGGAATTGATGGATGGCGATTCGAAATTTTGCCGTGAGGATGATGGAGTGGGATTTAAGTTGGAATCGGCGGAAAGGGCGTCGAGTTTGAGATTTGAAATTGGTAGATTAGCTGAGAGGAGTAATATTCCGTCCATGGTTCTTGGAGATGATAAAAATAGAGTGTCTAATTTAAAGCCAAACCGATCGGTTGGGGAGAGTTCAGATAAATTTTCTGAAATAGATGGTAAGGTTACTGGATCAAGTTCTGTTACTCAGGCTGTGGATTTAACCATCACATCAGAGAAAGTGTAATTGTAAGTTTTTTTAAGTCATTCATACTGATTTGAGAATAAGCAAAGCATGTAAGTGTAAGTTTCTATTGCTTTCAAATCACATTGTTGTAATTGTGAGTGACATTTAATTGAATAGCCTTTGGCTGTTGATAATATGTGAAGTCTGAGAAATATCATTCGGTGCACCACTGGTGCAAGTAGTCGTGTGTTCTTCATTGTTTTTCGAGCGAATGATGAATTACGTAATAAGATTTCTTCTCGTATTAATTATTTGGTTTTTGAGGGGAGATATTTGCTAGATGATTGTTTATGCTGCTTTTCTCCTGTCATTTGATAATGCTATCAATGAAATTGTTTTTCCATTGCAATTTACACTATTTCTGGTAATTCTGTTATCTTTTTGAGGCGCTTGTTGATTAATTCTTTTGGTGCTGATATCTGAACTCTAATTGTTACCTATAGATTTTGGAGAGCAGAAACATCACTCATAATTTTTTTAGTATATTTTTGGTGAACTGAGATTCCAATTAATAATCTATTGTCTTCTCCTTGCTGGCATGGATCCTTGAGTAAGAAGGTTGTCTGGCAAAATTATTAAGCTTCCTTCCTTGCTGTCATGTCTTTATTTATTTTTTATCATTGATTTGTTCTGCTAATTTTGTTTTTGTTTTCTCCTTTTAACATTTTGTTAATTTGTTTTGGCTAAGGAAAAATATTGCCCTTTTGGCCATATCCAAAGCCTCTCAATAGGACAGACAGGTACTTCATTAGGGACCATTTAAGATTTGCATCTCATTGTAAATTCTATTTGCAGTCATCTTAAATTATAGCCACTGACAATTTTTCTTCTTGCATTTGTTGAGGTTTTTGGATGTTCTGTGTTGGAATGAATCACAATCATTCTCATAATTCTGAGACAACTCAATTGGTCAACTTAAAGAATATTTGTTATCACAAGCCTTAAGCAACTCTCTGTCTTATTTGTGAACTCCTTGTACTTCAAATGGAATAACTTGGAGTTTGAAATGGAATAACAGGGATAATTACAAATGCAACTATCAAGATTTAGCCTAATTACAAAACAGTCCAGTCATCTTTTTAAATTACAAAATACCCTAATATACGTTGTTTACAAATTGCAAATATTGAGGGGGTGATTAGCAAAACAAGCACTAACCTCAAAGGCATACTTGTAAATTGTAATACCTCAACGAACTAATTATTAAATTTAAAAGATAACTGATTTTTTTTCTTGGTAATAAGGTTAAATTTGGTATTTTTTTATAATTATCCTTTTAAATATAAGTTGCCATTTAGTTATGATTGGTCTTGGTCTTACAAACCCAATGCAAGTAAGATACTGGGCTTGTTTTCTTTGCTGGCATGGAAAGTGACAGCACAAAACCAAGCAGCTGTATTTATCCTTTTTCCTGAAACTTCAAAATTATGAGGGCAGAATTGTCTTTTAGTATAGCAGAATGCATAAAAATGGGATTCTTTTTCTATTTATAGATCAAGTGTATATTTAAAAGAATATTGTTACATTGAAAAAGTAAACACAGATCAAACATGACACATCAATGTTTGACCTTAAAAACTGTTGCTCTTGAATGTGCCCATCAACTACCACCCTAATGCTCCAGTCACATCACTCTGTGCTTGGTGTGAAGTGAGATACTAGAAAAGGAATTAAACTACTCAAAATTAAATGTATTTGTTGAAGCTTTTTTGAGCTCGATTTTTTACCCCTCAATTTTCTGGTTTCGCCGAACTAATCTTGGCTCCTAGAACCCTATCCCAGAGACTTGGAGGATATAAATTGCGAGATGTGTCTCAACTAGCCTCAGATTCGCAACAAGGCTTGACACTTCATGCACAAGAGCGCTAATGGCACACCCCTTTTTAGCCTCCCCCCCAAGAAGCCGTTGGTTTGCAATGGGATTCTAGCCCCCACTTTCATGTTAGAGCAAAACAATATTGTTGATTGGTCAACTACTAACATTAAAAATTGAGTTGGCACAATAAGTGCAAAGTAATATTCCACCATTCCAAACCGTGTTATCATCACGTACAAACTTTGTCCATCCATCCATAAAATAGACAACCGCTCATGTTTAATCATTTCGAATCAACAGGGTGGGAGAATCTCCGAATATTTAACATAGGTATAAGATACAGGATAAAACATTAAAAACTAACCATAAATATTAATATTAGGGATACATGCACTCTACTTATTAACTTGCATCCGAGAAAATCGAAAAAAAAAATCTATTTCATAAATAAAATATAATGTAAGTATCGGGATGAACAAAGCAAAAACCAAAAAAAATATTTTTTAAACTAACCATGAAATATTTATGCTGATCCAAGGATAGAACTTTAAAAAACTCTTATAAATGAGGTGTGAGGTATATTTTCTCTTGGACTCAGAAAATGAGGTGCAATGTAATCTAAAGACAAAGGCTTATAAAGGACCGTTCTCACGGATCTATATCCGTGAGAGGCAGCCTGCGTCAATCAATAAAAACCCACGGGTCAACAGGGCGCGAGTCAACAAAAAGTCAAAAGTCCGCCAAAAATATTCCGGTAAAACTTTTTGAGAAAAAAGTAATATTTTTAAGACATGTAATACTTTTGAGTAGTAAAATAATTCTTTTATTAGGAACATGTAATACTTTTGACACAAAAAATAATACTCCTTATTAAAAACGGTGCTGAAGATTATTAATATTTTGTAGTTCAACAAGTAATATTTCACTTAAATATTTAATACGCGTAATATTTTTCCACTTAAATGTGCAATACATTTCACTTAAAACTCTAATACTTATTAGTTCAACATGTATATTTTGTAGTTCAACATGTAATAACTTTATCTTAAACGTGTAATACTTATCATTTAAGACAATAATACTTTTAAGTTCAACATGTAATACTTTTTACTTAAAACTCTAATATTTTTCAGTTCAAAATTTAATACTTTTCAATTCAAATTGTAATACTTTTTACTAACAACTATAATACTTTTCAGTTAAAATGTAATACTTTTCAGTGATATTTTTCTTTTTCCTCTTTTTTCTTCTTTTTCCCATTCGTCTCCTCCTTCGTTTTCCTCTGAATTTCTTCTTATTTTCCATTCATTACGTGGCAAAACCAAAGTTCCAAAAGAATAAACATAAATCATATTGGAAACTTAAATCTCCATTAACGGTGCATCGCGCTCTCGTGAGCCATTAGCTTCTTCTCTACAGTTTAACGCAATTTTCTACGCTTGTCAGATCCACGAACATTTTACTCATTGGGGCCCTGATCCACCCTCCATTGAATGATTACGTTCACATATGTATAAGAGAAGGTCTCTTGTGATACCGTCTCATAGATCTCAATACGTGAGACGAGATGGGTCGGATCAGATTACCATGAAATCCGCCGGTCAATAGCTAATCCGCGGTCAACAAAAAGTCAACATTCTGCCAATATTAGCGCGGTAATACTTTTTGACAAAAAAAGTAATACTTTTGAGCAAAAAAGTAATACTTTAACTAGAAACATGTAATGCTTTTGATATAAAAAGTGATACACTATGGAAAATATGGTCTTTGGCCCGGGGCCTTTGTACATCTGTGAAAGTAATCACTCAATGGAGGGTGGATCAGACCTCAATGAGCAAAGTGTAATCATGGATCTGACAAGGAAGTAGAAAAATCACATTCAAATGTAGAGAAGAAGCTAATGGCTCACGAGGGCGTGATACTCCATTAATTGAGATTTTAAGTTTCCAATATAAATCTTTTTTCATTCTCTTGGAACTTTAGTTTTGCCATGAAATGAAGGTAAAAGAAGAAGAAATACAAAGAAAAACGAAAGAAAAGACGAATGGAAAAATAGAAGAAAAAAGAGGAAAAAGAAAAACATTATTGAAAACCACCACTGAAAAGTATTATATTTTAACTGAAAAGTATTATAGTTTTAAATGAAATTATTACAAATTCGAATTGAAAAGTATTACATTTTGAATTTGAAAAATAATAGAATTTTAAGTAAAAATTATTACATGTTGAATCAAAAAGTATTATAGTTTTAAATGAAAAGTATTACATATTTAAGAAAAGTTATTACATGTTGAACTACAAAATAACACGTTGAACTAAAAAGTATTACGTTTTAAGTGAAAAGTATTACACATTTAAGAGTATAAAAGTAATATAGGTATTAAATATTTAAGTGAAAAAGTATTATTTGTTGAACTACAAAATATCCATCATCTTCAGCACAATTTTTAACAATGGGTATCACATTTTGTATCAAAAGTATTAGATGTTACTAATTAAAGTATTATTGTTTTGCTAAAAAAGTATTACCGCACTATTTTTGACGGACAATTGAATTTTTGTTGACCCCCAGACTCTCTGTTGACCCACGGGTTTTTGTTGATTGACCAACCCAACCCTTCTCATGGATAGAGACACGTGAGACGATCCTATATAAGTCTTTGCCAAACTCTTCAGGGTTCTTTGTCCCCAATTCAAGCTGGAAAGTACTGATTCTTGCTTGTAACGGAACGGGTACTGAGTGTATGGTGACTAACTTGGCAACGTTGTTGATGATTGTTGGAAAAGTTGTGAAGGAAATTGCACATTTGGGGTGCGATTTTCTTGGTAATTCGATTGTCTAAACGACAAATATAAAAGCGGATTATTGTTCTACTCCATGAGAACATCGAAATCGAATATTTGTTTGTCCAAAATGATGTTTGGATGAATGAGAAATTAAATCTTAAAGTGGAGTATTGGAATTAATTTATAAAGAAGAAAACACGTGTTTGTCTTCTTTGAAAGGTGGGTTTGTCCCACATAGGAAAACTAAGGCATTTTAGACTAGCATATATAATTCCACCTTTTAATAAGGTGTAAGATTATATTGCATAGAGACTTTCTCTACACGCGCGCCCGCAGGGGGGGTGCAAATCACGGTCCGGTTCGAGCTCCGAACCACTGACTTGTGTGCGGCGCGACTGCGTACCTAATGTCGGACCGAAAATCGAGCCACATAGTCTAGCCTATGTTTTACAGATTTTTTTATTTTCGGAATTAAATTTTAAAAGATTTTATTTTCGAAAATTTAAAACTATTTGTAACAGTTGAAATTAATTCCTCAGGTTTAATTTTTGAATTAAAACCTGTAACAACAAAATTATAATTGTTGTGTATAATTGTTATGTAACAACATATATGAATTGTTGTGTAACAGCAATAGATTTAAATTCTCTGATTAATTTTCAGCTCTATAAATAGCTGAATTTTCCAGCAATCAAAACACACTCTACACTTGCATTCTAAATACTCTCTGCATATTGTTCTGTATTCCTCTTGGCCTCCTGCATTTTGGTGATAAAGTTCAGGCGTAATTTCAGTTCGCCGGACAGAAAGGTAGTTCGGTTTTCCCGTCTTATCCTGGGAAACAGACGTCCAGAATAGGGGACGAATCTGTTTTAAGGATAGTGTGTCAAACACACAATTCGGGCCATAATTTTCTGTAATTTTTCGATTCAATTTTTCAGTTTTCCAGATTATATAAACTGTGCTGCGAAATTTTTGCAACAAACTTAAAACAGATTATTATTATTTCTACGGTACAGTTTGTATAAACAGAATTTTTGGAAAAATCCGTGTACAATTTTAAAGCCTGAAATTGCTTTGTCTTACAGACCGATTGTTGCCTGCAAAACTCAATTATAATTCTGGTTTTAAAACTCTCGCTGCAACTTGTTCTACTGTTGAGCATTTGTGTTAAAAGATACTGTACAAGTCATATTAATTTTATCTCAAATGCTATTGGATGGAATCTTCTGTTTGATTTCATAATTATAAAATTGTGGATATTCTATTCAACAATTCAATTTGTCTAATCAAAACCAATTCTGATTGTTGTTGTTTTTTTTTTTGTCCTAATACTGTTACTTTTTGTACAGTGATTTTATAATTCACTTTGTTCACTATTTGAAAGTTTTAAATTCAGTATTTTATTTTCATCAATCAATTGGTTTTTCTAATTCTGTTAAACCAGTGAGAAAGAATCTTTGTAAAAAAATTTGAATATTGATTTGTAATTTTCTGACTGTGCATTAACGTTTAATTGTTGGTTCGAATTTATTTTGGACTAAGTAAATAATACCCGAGCTATTTGGAGTGGAAGGAAATTGTTTTGGACTATTAATATAAAAAGTTGAACAATTTATTTTGTTATTGTCGGATTTGTTCCGATTAATCGAAGTACTAAACTTTGATTTGTTTTTCAGAAATGGCTTCTGATGATTTGAACTCGGGAGTTCCGATTGGCGCAAATGAGACAAATGCTACGCCTAATCCGATTGTGCCTAATCCAGTTGTGCCCAATCCCGTGGTTAACCCTGTTGTGCCTCGGATAGTGGCTAACCCCACTGTTAATGTGCCGGTGAATCATGGTTAAAAACCGGAGAAATTCAACGGTTTGGATTTCAAACGTTGGCAACAAAAACTGCTTTTTTTACTTGACGACGTTGAACTGCAAGGTTCTTGAGAAAGATCCTCCAAAGTTGAGTGAGGATGAAACAGATGTTCAAGCCGCTCATGCGGTTGATGCTTGGAATCATGCAGATTTCCTTTGTAGGAATTATGTAATGAATGGTTTAGCAGATCCGTTGTATAATGTTTATAGCTCTAAACGAACTGCTAAAGAATTGTGAGAGTCATTAGATCACAAGTATAAGTCCGAGGATGCGGGGGCTAAAAATTTATAGTTGGCCGTTTCTAGACTTTAAAATGATTGATTCCAAGTCAGTAATAAGTCAAGTGCAAGAACTTCAAGTGATTATACATGATATTCTTGCTGAAGGGATGTTTTTGAATGAAACTTTCCAAGTGGCTGCAATAATTGAAAAATTGTCACCTGCTTGAAAAGATTTCAAGAACTATCTGAAGCACAAACGAAAGGAGATGAACGTTGAAGATCGATTCTTAGGCTTGAAGAAGATAACAAAGGTTCCGAAAGGAAAATGTTCAATCCCGTGGCTGCTAAAACCAATGTTGTGGAGCATGGCGAAAGCTCCAAAGGGAAAAAGAAAAACGGGAAAACTGGTAAAGGGTTCAATAATTGGGGACCAAAAGGAGGCATTTCGAAGAAGAAATTCGAAGAAAAATGCTTCAATTATGGCGGCAAGGGTCACAAGGCTTACATTTGCAAGAAACCAAGAAGGAACAAAGAGGCTAACATGGTTGATGACATTTCCAAGGAGGTGTCCGATTTGAATCTTGTTGCTGTGATTTCGGAGGTGAACTTGGTGGGTTCAAACCCTAATCACTGGTGGATTGATACTGGCGCTACCAGGCATGTGTGCTCCAATAAAGAGATATTCAGTACCTTTGAGGCTGTTGAGAATGGCGAGAAACTGTATATGGGAAATTCTGCCACTTCAAAGATCAAAGGTCAAGGGAATGTGGTTCTAAAAATGACGTCCGGAAAGGAGCTGACTCTCACGAATGTGTTATATGTGCCAGATGTCCGTAAAAACTTGGTGTCTGGATCGCTTTTAATTAAGCATGGTTTCCGTGTTGTGTTTGAGTCTAATGTTGTAACTTTACTCAAAAATGGACTGTTTGTAGGAAAAGGGTATGTAACTGATGGGCTATTTAAGCTCAGTTTAATGGTTGTGAAACCAAAAGGCAATAAAATGAAGAATGCTTCTGTTTACTTGCTTGAGTCTTCCAATTTGTAGCATGGTAGACTAGGACGCGTTAATTATGATACTTTACGTAGATTAATTAACTTAAACTATATACCAACATTCCATATTGATTCCAAGCACAAGTGTGAAACTTGTGTTGAGGCAAAGTTAACAAGGACATCATTTAAAAATATTGAAAGAAATAATGAACCACTTGATTTAATTCACACCGATGTATGTGATTTAAAATCAACACAAGCACGTGGTGGCAATAAGTACTTTATTACTTTTATAGATGATAACACAAAGTTTTGTTATGTGTATCTTCTTAAAAGTAAAGATGAAGTTATAGAGAAATTTATTCTCTATAAAAATGAAGTTGAGAATCAACTCAATAGGAAAATAAAGGTGCTAAGAAGTGATCGTGGAGGTGAATATGAATCACATTTTGCTGAATTTTGTGCTCAACACGGAATTAGACACGAAACAACACCACCTTATTCACCTCAACAGAATGGCATTGCAGAACGGAAAAACCATACACTTAAAGAAATGATGAATGCCATGTTATTAAGTTCTGGCTTGCCTTAGAACATGTGGGGGGAAGCTGTCTTGACGGCTAATTACCTTTTAAATAAGGTACCCCGTAAAAAACTAGACAAAAGCCCTTACGAGCTATGACATGGAAGAATGCCATCCTACAAATACTTACAAGTGTGGGGCTGTCTTGCTAAGGTTGCTATACCAACACCTAAAAAGGTGAAGGTAGGTCCCAAAACTGTTGACTGCATATTTATTGGATATGCACATAACAGTGCTGCTTATCGATTTCTTGTGCATGAATCTAAAGTTGAAGATATACACAAGAACACGATAATTGAATCGAGAAATGCCTCGTTCTTTGAAAATGTATTTCCGTGCAGATCGAGAGAAGAAGCAAGCTCTTCTAAATGGATACATGATTCAATAGAACAAGAGCAAGAAGAAGAGGTAGAAATTAGACGCAGCAAACGAGCTAGGATAGAAAAATCTTTTGGTCCAGATTTTCTAACCTATATCTTTGGAAAGTGAACCTCAAAGTTCTGAGAGAAGCTATAACTTCTTCTGAAGGACCATTATGGAAAGAGGCCATAAAAAGTGAAATTGATTTCATCTTACAAAACCATACATGGGAACTAGTGGATCTTCCTGAGGGAAGTAAACCACTAGGTTATAAGTGGATTTTCAAGAAGACAATGAAGGCGGATGGAACAATTGATAAGTACAAGGCTAGACTTGTAATTAAAGGTTCTGAGACAAAAAGAGGGCCTTGATTACTTTGATATGTATTCTCGATTCAGAGAATAACATCCATTAGATTGTACTTGCAATTCTTTGCATTGCGAAATCTTGAAGTACATCAAATGGACGTAAAAACTAACTTTTCTAAATGGAGATTTAGAAGAGGAGATTTACATAGAACAACTGAAGGATTCTCTCGCACTGGCAAGAGAACAAGGTTTGTAAACCGTCAAGTCATTATATGGCTTGAAACAGGACCAAAACAATGGCATGGAAAATTTGATAATGCCATGAAAGAGTGTGGATTTAAAATCAATGAATGTGATAAATGTGTTTATGTTAAAGACACTGAAAATGGCTATCTCATTTTGTGTCTTTATGTAGACGACAAGCTTATCATTGGAAGTAATGATAAAATAATTAAATCCACGAAAGATATGTTGAACTCGAGGTTTGACATGAAAGATATGGGTTTAGCTGACGTGATCCTCGGAATAAAGACTTATAGAACTTCAAATGGTCTGACACTTGATCAGTCACATTATGTGGATAAGATTCTAGAAAAATTTAGTAAAGATGACACATCATTAGCTAGAACTCCTATAAACACAAGTCAACATCTATCAAAGAATAGAGGTGAGGCTGTGTCTCAATTGGAATACTCACCAGTCATAGGAAGTCTGATGTATTTAATGAGTTGTACAAGACCAGACATTGCTTATGCAATAAGTAAATTGAGCAGATACACGAGTAATCCAGCACATGAACACTGGAAATGTATAGTGAGAATACTAAGGTATTTAAGATACACTCGTGATTTTGGATTGCACTATACAAGATATCCTGCTGTTATTGAAGGATACAGTGATGCTAATTGGATATCTGATATTAAAGACTCTAAGTCTACAAGTGGATTTGTATTCACTTTAGGAGGTGCAGCCATATCGTGGAAATCTTCTAAGCAGACGGTTATAGCTAGATCCACAATGGAGTATGAATTTATAGCTTTAGACAAGTGTGGAGAAGAAACTGAATGGCTCCGGAACTTCTTAGAAGATATTCCAAAATGGCCAAAGCCTGTGCCAGCAATTTTTATACATTGTGATAGTCAATCAGCGATTGGCAGGGCACAGAGCAATATGTATAATGGTAAGTCTAGACACATTCGTTATAGACACAATACCATTAGACAACTACTTTCAACTGGTGTTATCTCTATTGACTATGTGAAGTCAAAGGATAATATAGCGGATCCTTTAACCAAAGGGTTAAATCGAGAGTTAGTTGCAAAATCATCAAGAGGAATGAGACTTAAGCCTCTGGAAAAAATGAGTTGATACAATGGAAACCCAACCTAGTTGACTGGAGATCCCAAGATATAGGTTCAAAGGGACAACCTAATTGTAAAAGACTCTAGGATCACTGTGGGGGATTTTTCCCTTGTCCATTCCTTAAACAGTGAAGCCCGTGAAAAGAAGAGGATAAGCATTTGGCTTTTAATGATTCTTGTGCATCGGTAAGCCGAGCTGGGTAGTGCGAGCTACTCTTAAAGAAGAATCACCTATGTGAGAGAGAAGTGGGGCCGCTTTGAAGAGAATTGTGTGAGGCTCAATTCTTAGAACCTCTTGCAGAACCAGGCGTATGTTCAGGTCCATGAATGAATATAACAATGAGAACTGAAATATGTTAGGAAGAATCCTGTGTGAGGTATATCATCTTTTACACAAAATGCAGAACAATTCAAAGATATCGCGTCTACTGATCAGCTAGTAAAGTAAATATATTTTCACAAGGGAAGGTTCAAGGGGTAACACCTACCTATCCTATGTAGGGTTCAACTGTTGGACTTTATCACCAAATCTTAGTATCCTCGAAATTTCCTTCATGTGGGGGATTGTTGGAAAAGTTGTGAAGGAAATTGCACATTTGGGGTGCGATTTTCTTGGTAATTCGATTGTCTAAACGACAAATTTAAAAGCGGATTATTGTTCTACTCTGTGAGAACATCGAAATCGAATATCTGTTTGTCCAAAATTATGTTTGGATGAATGAGAAATTAAATCTTAAAGTGGAGTATTGGAATTAATTTATAAAGAAGAAAACATGTGTTTGTCTTCTTTGAAAGGTGGGTTTGTCCCACATGGGAAACTAAGGCATTTTAGACTAGCATTTTAGTAAGGGGGTGCAAATCACGGTCCGGTTCGAGCTCTGAACCACTGATTTGTGTGTGAGCGCGGCCTGCGTACACGAATATCGGACCGAAATCGAGCCACATAGTCTAGCCTATGTTTTACATATTTTTTTATTTTCGAAATTAAATTTTAAAAGATTTTATTTTCGAAAATTTAAAACTATCTCATAATGTGATTGAAATTAATTCCTCGGGTTTAATTTTTGAATTAAAACCTCAGTAACAACAAAATTATAATTGATGTGTATAATTGTTGTGTAATAGCAGATATGAATTGCTGTGTAACATCAATAGATTTAAATTCTCTGATTAATTTTCAGCTCTATAAATAGCTGAATTTTCCAACAATCAAAACACACTCTACACTTGCATTCTAAATACTCTCTGCATATTGTTCGTATTCCTCTTGGCCTCCCGCATTTTGGTGATAAAGTTCAGGGCGTAATTTCGATTCGCGGGGACAGAAAAGGTAGTTCGGTTTTCCCATCTTATCCTGGGAAATAGACGTCCAGAATAGGGGACGAATCTGTTTTAAGGATAGTGTGTCAAACACACGATTCAGGCCATAATTTTCTGTAATTTTTTGATTCAATTTTTCGGTTTTCCGTTATATAAAACTCGTCTTTGCGAAATTTTTGCAACAGATATTCATTCCATATTACTTTCCGTTGGTTCAAATTGTCGTTACTCGTTCATCCCTCCTGAATGTAATAATTTAGTGCATGTTCTAGCTACACCCGCTACTAAACTTCCTTCATCTTTGTACGGTTTTGACGCTATTCCTTTGTGGTTACGACCGTCGGTTTTAGCCGACCTATATTAATGAGTTTTCCTGTTTCCCCTAAAAAAAAGTGTTGCGCAAGAATTCGGGCAACACAACCTGCATCCAGGGTAGGGGTGAGCATCGGGTCGGGTAGTCGGGTTTTCGGGTAGTCGAGTCGGGTAACCGAAGTTGTCGGGTGGCAAATATAGCTACCCGCCACCGAACCGATATTATCGGGTATCCGAGATTCGGGTACTCGAAATAACCGGGTACCCGACCAATCGGGTTTCGGATAATATATTTTTTATTATTTAATTTTTGCTCCTTTGAGGCTGTTTATTACAGCTTTTGAGGAAAAAAAAGGAAAAAATAGAGTATGGGACACCATTCCCCAGAATCCCCACCACCACCAGTCCACTACATCCAACTTTGTCCCAACTTTCCTCCAGAAAAAATATAAACAAATAAACTTTGTCCCCAACTTTCTCACACATTCACGCCCAATTTTGCACAATACTGCAATACACACACTCCAAAGTCCAACCCACTTCACAATACACATACACACTACTCACCCACACACCACACACTGTACACACATAAATAGAAAACCAGAAATTCCTAGAGGGAGGGAGAAATTTAGAGATAAAAGGAGAACGGGCTTTATCTTTTGCCAAGCCGAGTTCACTGCTATTGCGCCGGAAAGTGGAGACTGAATGGTGATTTTGTGAAGAGTGAAGAGACAGAAGAGAGGAAACATAGAATCTGCGGGAGAGATCAAGCCCTATTCTATTTCTCTTTTTTTTTTAAATTAACGGGTACCCGATCGGGTATTCGGGTACTAATTACACAACCCGAACCCCAATCCGACTTATTAAGTTCGGTTATCGGGTTACCCAAAAACCGATTTTTTTAAAAAATAACCGACCCAATCGGTTTTTACCCGATCGAATCGGGTCGGGACCCGACTACCCGACCCCGAATGCCCACCCCTAATCCAGGGTCGGCCCTGACTTTTCAGGGGCCCTTGGCGATAAGAGAAAAAGGAGCCCCTATAAAAAATACAATAAAAAAATTGCTCCAATAGTATGCATCTTTTTCCTTATCTAGAATATTCAACGAGTGCAACACCTACAAAGACAAAAATAGTATAAAATAGTCGTTGAAAAAAATTGGATCTTCTAGCATTTTGAGAAGCAAAATCATCAATTAAATCATCAAAATCAAGATTTTCCAACACCTTATTTTCAATAGATAAAATTGCTAACCCATTTAGTCTTTTTTGAGACATAGTTGAACGCAAGTGTGATTTTATCAATTTTAGTTTTGGAAATCTTCTCTCTGTTGATGCTATAGTAACTGGTATAGTTAACAAAACTTTATAAGCAATAGAAGTATTTGTAAAAGAATATATCCAACGCTATTACAATTTCATGTGTTGCTAAAGATTCAGCCTCACTCATTTTGGCATCTTCACTAACTCTTGATAATTCAAATAAAGCTTCTCTTATCTCATTAGATTGGGTTATTATAGTTGTGATACTATTAACATGACTTTCTCATCTTATTGTTGATAATGGATTTGATGTCAAGTGATGAACATTATTCCACTCAAAAAAAAAAAGTGATGAACATTATCTTAAAGAAAAGGGTTATTTGGTGTTTTTTAAACTTTTGACATTTGGTATTTTTTAATTTTTTGGGGCTCTTATAAATATTTTTTTAATAAAACATGTATACCTATATAAAAGCCTATGTAACATCGGGGCCTCTCAAAACCGGGGGCCCTAGACGGTCGCCCTCGATGACTACCCTTAGGGCCGGCCCTGCCTGCATCCTAAAATTGTGCAAGGGATTAACGCTGGGTTGGTTATGGACCATGGTTCCCCTCATCAATTTGGCGGTTTTGGTTATATGCCCGCCTAATGCATGCATACAAAGAGTGTCTTTTCTATCAATTTATTTGTTATTGTTATCTACATAAGTTTTATTAAATTTTTATTTGTGTGCGATTTATAACGGGCAAACATGTAAAACTATAAATTTTTTAAAACTTTATTTTAAACAATAATAAAATAAAATAAACACGTGGGTAGAATTAGCCAGTTCTCTTTGATTAAGGAATTATGTCCAATTACAAAAATATAAAAGATTTACATAACAAAGAATTTGCAAGAGTCACATCGGCAATATATTTAACATCATACACATTACTTGCAATCCTTCTTCAATTTGATACAGGAAATAAAATTCAATCTATGTGATTGTTTGATTATTTCATCCAATATTAATTAACATGCAAATGTTCTATTTTATTTATAATTACTATCTATCTCATCTTATAATATTTTACATTATATATGCACAATCTCTATAACTTTTATTTTCATTGAGTTGTTTATTCCCATAATTAAATATATATATACATGACATGCATGTGCATATATATATATGAAATGCAAAATGAACTAAAATCTCAAAGAAATCGAACTAAAAAAAAAACCTCAAAGAAATTTGAAAATATGTTGCAAGAAAACTTACTATCCTTAACTTATTTACATCATGGTCACTTAACATCTTCATATATTTTTTTCTCAAAATATATCTCATCAAATGAACAAAAAGATTGGGGATCTTGGATGTAAATTTTATTTGTGTCTGATTTTATGTTGAAAATATATTATTTTAAATAATTTAGATTATTAAATTATTTATATTTTGCTAGTGGTGGGCCCATATTCAAATATTTGAATGTTAGACGGTGATGCATAATAAAATAAATATCGCGGGACCCACATCTTTTGCATTATGAACAACTCCAATGATAAGGATTTTGGAGGGGTTTTTTCACGAAAAACCGTGTCATGGAAAATCCTTACTATTGTGAGGGGATTTTGTCCTGTTCATGGGGGTTCATGGGGGAGATAATGGTAAAAATGTGTTGATGTGGGGCCCATGTGTGAAGAAATAGGTTGATATTCAATTTTGTTACTTTTTAATTATTTTGTAAATTGGATGGTGGGACCATTGAAATGTTGTATAAATATGTTTAACCATTGTGGAGAAAAGTTTGTAAAATGGTGGAGTTTTTGTTTTTGATGTGGCGGTGTAACATGACATACAAAAAAAAAATATTGGAAAACCTTTGCGGGAATTTCGTATGCCATCAATGTAATGATTATGTGTTGGTTTTGTACATTTTGAAAATTGTAGATATAAAAATTGTTAGTGAAAATTAGGTAAAATAAATATGATTTTAGATTCTAAATAGTGTAAAATTCAAAAGATGTATTTTAAATGAAAACAAACAGGCCTTAATTTGCCTTCCTAGAAAAGATTATGAACTTCTAACTCAAGTTATGGCCTGGGGATTCTTTAAAAATGATTACGTTTGGGTAATCTCTTGAAGATTACAAATGTACCACCAAGCCACCTCACTATAAATATCCACTATGGCCACAATATTTTCTCACTGGTTAATTAATTTAAATTCTATTTCATATATAGGCAACAAACTAAGAAGTAAGGGATGTAGAAGAAGATTTTTGGGGGTGCAGTCTGGTTGCTCCCAAAAACGACCTCTTCTTGCCGATCATCTTCCAAGACGAACTCCTCCGCAAAACCTACACAAGGGGGGCCGGAGGAGGGGCTCCGACGTACCCTCTCCTATGCTTAAGTCAGTGACTTGGAAGAAAAGCAAAAGGCAAGAGAGAGAAAGAGCAATATAACAGTAAAAAGAATGAGATTAGGTTAGAATGAACCTCGGCTTGGGCCTTTTATACCTTAGCTAGGATTAGGATTCCCGTAAAATCTGGGATTCCGTTATGATTTGATGTCAAAGTCATCATTATATTAGGATCGGATATTCTAAAAACCCTAATTTTACGCCCTTAGGACCTCAGTCCCGGCCTGACCTGAGTCACGTTGGATCCATGTTTTAATATTTTAGCCCTCGAAATATTAAGGCACCCTGCGAGCCCCACTCCTTCGGGCCGAGCCGAACCCCAGCTCAGCCTCTTTTCTCATATCTCCGAGGTTCCTTTAGAATGCACAAGACCAAATATGCTTTTAAAGTACAACATGTCATCTTTAAGCATACAAGGCTTAAGAGATCGGCCCCAATACCATAAGTATTATTAGTCCAAATTATGTTCGGGGCTTATCGCCACCAATAAGCTAGGCCTTACATAGATCGGTCCATTACTATGGGCTTTGTAGAATCTATCGTGCTCAGGGTTTAAGAGGTCGGCCTAATACAATAGGCTCCATTTCAGCCCAATGTTTATGGGCTTAATAGGTCGACCCAATACTCATGAGCCTTATCAAGTCAGCCCAATGCTATGAGCCTAATCAGACCAGCCTAGCGCTCAATGCTTAACAAATCGGCCCAATGCTATGAGCCCTGTCAGGTCGGCCCAGACCATATTTTACCCTTATCAATTCCTCCCCCCAACTATGGATTGATCTCCGTTTCAACCATAGTTGCTGATAGGCCGAGCTGACCTATTCCTTAGGGTTTGTGCTTTTCGAATTCCCGCCGCCTCTTATCTTTTAAAATTCCTGCCGCCCTTTGGCCTTTCGAGTGCCTGACACCTTGATATGACTGATAAGACGTCTTTTCAGCTCCCTGACGCCTCGTGGACTGTGATGTCTCTTCGAATATCGAGGCACCCCTTTGTCTCTCTATTCTCTTTATAAAAGCCCTTCTCCTTTTCCATTCACTACTTTTCACAATTTCGGATTTCAGAGCATTTCTCCTAAGCAGACGCGCCTTTCTTCTCCGGTGGAATTCCCCAGATTCCGGCAAGCTTCAAAAGCTTTAGGCTTCAGACCACCTTTCTCCTTCACTCTCCTATTTTCATCCAGTAAGTAATCCACTCTTCTTTTCCAACTTTTTCTTTTTCCTTATTATGGCATCTTCTTCCTCTCTTTCGACTCCATCGGACCCCCTATATCGTGGATTTAGAACGGTGGGCCATTGAGACGGGTTCCGGCTCACAACCCCTTTCTCTCGCCGGAGTCCGTCCTTCGGATCCTGACGCCACTGAATCTAGTTCTGATTTGGGCCCAAATTCTGATACCATAGAGATCCGAGTTCCGAGCTCGGGTCCTGTGCTGTGTACCCTCATGACTTTAGATGAACTACTCTTACAACCTCTAATATTCAAACTATAAGGAGGAGTGCTAAAATTCCTTCTTCTTTTAAACTTTCCTTACCCAACAGTTTAGATCGACCTAACCGACCTCCACCAAATGCTTTAGCCTTCTTTGCAGTCGATAGAAGGTGGCCTCCGATTATCCATTCATCCCTTTATGGTCAAGGCCCGACCTCTATCGCGTACCTCTTAAATCCAGCTTAGCCCCCAATTCCTTCCGCATCCTTGCTGGTTTCTTAATATTAACCAAATATCTAGAAATAGAGCCTACCCTCAATCTGTTCTTTGCTTTATTCCAAGTGAAAAGTGCAAATACCAAGGGTCTATTCTATATCACCTCCCGAGGTGATGCCCAATTTTTGAGCAAATATCCTTCCTCCAATAAATTCTGGAAGGATAAGTATTTTTTCATCTCTTCTCCCCGAGCTTGGGGTTTTCCTATCTCCTGGACTTGGAGCCTTCCCCTTCAACGGAAACACAACCCTAGAGATCGGTCCCGCGAACTCCAATCCTTAATAAATAAACTTACCTTAGTCAAGTATGACCTCTCTCGTCTCATAACTCCATCTCTTTTGTACTACTTTGAGCTGAGCCCCATCATGGCTCCCCTGCCTTGTGATATTGGTAATTATTATTTTTTCGTATTTAATTCACTTCATTCTTATCCATTGGCTAACCACCTCTTATTGTGCAGACATGTTTATGGCGCAAATGGTTGCCAAACAGGAGAAGGAGCAACAAGCTACTCCTAGCTCCCTCCCTCCTACCACCGGCGCCACTACCACAACTCAAGGAAACCAGCCCTTTCCACTCCAGTGACCTGACTCGGACGCCATTGTAATAGCTGACCTCACTGGTCCGGGAGCTCATCCTACCACCCGACCTCATCCTCCCAAGAGATCGGGCCCCGGAACTAGTGCCAACGCAGCCAAAAAGGCTAAGGCTACCACCACCTCAACTGCTGTTCTCACTCTCCCTCGCAACCCTATCCACACACCCAACCAGACCTTCTTCACTGGGAATTCTATCCTAAAGAATACAGATGGGACTTTTGCCATGCAGTACGTTCAAGGAAACTGCCCAAACCCTGACCGCACTGCCTTAGAAAAACTCGGTGATGCCGAGCTGGTGAGTGCCTTTTGCCGAATCATTTGAAGGTCAAGCACAACTTGCGCCCGATCTCCCGAGCTCGAGTCGGTTTCACCGACCCTCCGTGTAATCGAGCTCAATGCAACCAACAAGGAGTGTACACGCCTGAAAGCCCGGAGACCAAGCTCTTGGAAGAGTGTGCGCCGCTCGAGAGAAGGAAGAGGTGCATAAGGCCACCGTGGCCTCTCTTGAGACTAAGTTGAAGGCCGTTGAGGCTGACAATGCTGATCTCAAGGCCGAGATAGGTGATCTTCAAATTCGTTGCACTACCAATGCCGACCAAGCCCAAGCTGAGGGTATTGAAATTGGTCGTCAAGGCTTCCTGACCTCTCCCCAGGGCTCCTCCATAATTCAGGCTATCCGAGAGAGGGTGAAGCAAGCCTTTCTAAGCTCCAAAGAATTTATCAAAGTTCTTTCTTCATCTGCTATGGAGTATTACGACTTTGCTTTTGACCAGGCTGAGCTTCAGCTCAGGGAACGCGGTATCACTACCGAGCCTTTTGATCACCGAGGTCCCAAAAGGATCTTGCCTGACCCCAAAGGCTTCGTGTTCTCTAAAGAGGCGGAGCGTCTCAATCTTTCTCCCGTGGAGGTATTCATAGAATCTTTATCCGCTCCGTTTGTCCTCCACCCTGCTTCCAGCTCAGAAGGTCCCTCTCATGCTCCTGGAGGTCAGCCTACTTCCCAGCTCTCCGAAGGCATCCCCCTCACTTCTGTTCAGGAGATTCCAGATGATGATCCTGAGATCGCCCTTGTGGACGACGTGACCATCTCAATGGATGACCTGACTTCTGAAAATGTTGCCCCTGCTACTTAGGGAATTTTACTTATTTTGCTGGTTTCAGTATCCTGATGTACTTGTACTCTTATTTTGCTAAGTAATGAAAGGTTCTTCTATTTTCCAATCTCTATTCTCATTTTCATTCTCGCAATAGCTTAGCTTTATTTCATTATAAAACATTTACTTAACTGAGCTATATGTGTTTGTTTTTTTTTTTTTACCCAAAAAAGATTGTAGCATGCTCTTCGTGGCCCCAAGTATTTGGAGACTAGCTCGAGCTGAGCTCCAAATACTTGTCGATTTCTTCAAAGGGAGCTGGTTCAGGCCGAGCTCCTTGCATGGCCTCGTGGCCCCAAGTATTTGGAGACTAGCTCGAGCTGAGCTCCAAATACTTGTCGATTGCATCAAAGGAAAGATGGCTCGGGCCAAGCTCATTGCATGGCCTCGTGGCCCCAAGTATTTAGAGACTAGCTCGAGCTGAGCTCCAAATACTTGTCGATTGCATCAAAGGAAAGCTGGCTCGGGCCGAGCTCATTTTTGCTGTGGATTCTACTATTGCTACTACAGGTAATTATCACCAAAACTTCTATTTCCTGCACGCATTTCTGTGTATTTTTATTTTTTATTTTTAGTACTCTTATTATTTTCTTGGGTTTTGTGATATTTTTGTCCCGGTACTATTGGGTCCGGATGCTTAATTTTAAGAACTAAATAAATTTAAGGGACAATTACAAAAAGGCCCCAAGGTTTGGGCTAATTACAAAACACAGAGATTTTTGAATTACAAAAAAGTAAAAATCCCCTTGAAGTTTGATTATGTTTTAAATTTAAGGGACTAAATATAATATTTTGATAAATGAAAAGGAGCTTTTGAAATATTTTTTGTATATGAAGGGGGGAAATATTAGATATATCAAACATAAAGGGAATTTTTTGTAATTTCTTAATATCTCTGAGTCTTTTTTTGTAATTAGCTTGAACTTCAGGGGACTTTCTGTAATTATCCCTAAATTTAATGATGCCTTGTGTGACAAAAATACTGGGTATTTTCGTTTCGGTTAATATTATTTTTTGGATCATATATATATATATATATATATATATTTGTATAAACAAACACCCCAAATGTTATTGGGATGGGGAATTAAGGGCATCCCCAACCTATTTATTGTACATTATTAAAAGAGTACAAAGTTTATCTCATATATATCTATTCAAGTATAAAAGGTTGATTATTGTGATCATCCTTTTTAATGTTGTTTGAGTTTAATAAATTTGATATAAGCTCTTAAAAATATTTTATTAATTTGTTTAAGAGTACATAAGCTCTAAAATATTGTTTGATATTTAAGAAAAAAGGGAAGATTTCTACTTGTTTTTAAGAATAAATCTTATTTATCAGATTATGTCATTTTGTTTTATCGAAATACTTCAATAATATATTCCTAAAATAAGGTTTAATATCTTATTATCTTATAAGCTATAAAATAAGATGAACTTTAATTTCAATGCATATCCTCGTTATACACCGGTGGGAGTATGTTATATGCGACTGCCAATGCCTCCACCACCAGGTTGCACAGAGTCCCATTGCAAAGAACAATGTGGTTATCAGCTTCGTCATATTTAATTTACTTCACATTGTGATGCACAAAAGGTCTATTGCTACTGTCATCATGTCATCATGTATGTGAAATCCCACATGCAGTACATCCTCCAATTAATTAAATCCTATATTATTCAATAAAAAAAATGTCGAAAATATTATTTTTATATTAGGAATAATGATAATTCGATGATTAGACTTCCCCATGTTTTGGAATAAAAATATTTTGATAATCAATTTTGTTGATGTTTTGGAATAATAAGATATTTCGATAATTGAATTTGTCAATGTCTTGGTTAGATTATTGGTTTTTCCTTTTTTTTTTTTCTTTTTTAATGTTTAAAATTTATGTTTAATGGGATTATGTTGTAGCACTGTTCATTGGTTGCTGATGCAATCCACTTTCTATGTATGTTTTAGATCAAATAGTTTGCTTATTAAAGAAACTGAAGACGGATAAAGCCCCTAACCAAAAAAACATATAATTTTTTTAACGAGATAGTAGCATATAATTTTAGTAATCTAAACATCTTTTGGAACAACACTTCCTCTTCAATTATAATCACATAAAATTATTGAGAATACATAAACTTAAAATAGAAAAATTACTTTCTTATCAAAAAATATATCATCCTTGGATTTAAGAGCAACATCCCAAAATAGCCCTAAGGAAGCCCATAAATGGACCGACCTTGTAAGGAAATTTTACAGGTTCGCAAAAGGTACTGCTGAAGAGAACAAACAAATGCATTTCCCATCTTCTATATACTTAAAGGCCCCATTAAGAAATTTAGAATTAATAACTTTGAATTAAAAATTCTAAATTTGTCATAGATGTGAACCGCATCAACAAATGTGCATACGACCCAACAACAATATGTTGTTAACCCAGAATCTTCACTAGTTTGGTTAATTTGGTGAAAAACCTCGACCCGCCGCTAGCGAAGCAAGAACCCCGGTATCTGAAGACGCCACAAGCAATTATGGATTATTGCCTCGATAAGTCGATAATTGCAACAAGAAACGTAAATCTTGAAACACTTGGAGAAACACTCAATTTGAGAGTAAAAGTTTAATTGTATTGATAATCGATTGAAAATAATGTGTTCACCCTTATAAAGGGTCCAAACCCTAACCTACCAAGAAAACAACTTTAAAACTAAAAAGGAAACAAAACATGAAAATTTCAAAATCCGGTAAAAGCACGCCGTGCGGAAAACACGGCCAGGCCGTGTTTCGCGTGACGCTGTCGGATCCCACCCCCACACGGCCCGTGCAGGGAAGACGGCCAGGCCGTGTTCGCGAATTTTTCCGAACACGATCGTGTTCCCAAGCACGCTAGGCCGTGCTTTCCACGAACCCACGAGCTCTTCTTCCCCACGGCCCGTGCCTGTAAGCCTGCGGCCAAGCCGTGTTCGCGACGAAGGGTCCGAACACGGCCGTGTAACTTAAGCACGGTCGGGCCGTGCTTTCCACGACTTTTGCCTCCTTCGATTTCTCGATCTTTTATCCCCTGCTCGTCCTAGACTTGAAATAACAACTCAAAATGCGGCCTTAAAGGTTTATTTGGCCTCCAAAACTCTGACATGACTCAAAATAAAAACTAAACTACAACTAACTATGATAAATGAATACAATATTGAAATAAGTTTCTTGATGAAGAAAAAGTAATCTTGATGAACAAAGAATAGAAAGAAATCTGTAAAATCTTTATTAGAACTTGAATCAATGAATTACACTATACAACTTCAGTCTATTTATACACAAAATATTACAAACAAACTTGAACAAATAAAACTAATCCTGTTACAACTGAATTAACTGTCATTATGAAGAATCTTGAGTCTTGTTGGCTTGAGAGCTGGAAACTGATCCTTGACACCCCCCCGCAAGTGGTGCATGAATGTCAATCATGCCCAACTTGTTGGTAAAGTAATGAAAAAGATTAGGAGGTAATGGCTTTGTTATAATATCTCGCAATTTGTTGTGTTGAAGGAATATGAATCAACTTAATCAAACCATCTTGAATCTTCTCCCTTACAAAGTGACAATCAATCTGTATATGCTTGGTTCTCTCATGGTGACAAGCATTTTGTGATATACAGTAAGTAGATTTGCTATCTGTATATACAAGAGCAGGCTTAGTAGGAGCTAACTCAAGATCATGAAGGAGATATGTTATCCATTGTAGTTCACAAGTGATAAATGTTATGGCCCTGTATTCTGCTTCGGCTGAGGATCTACTCACTGTAGCTTGTTTCTTAGCCTTCCAAGAAATAAGAGAATCACCTAAATAAATGGCAAAACCACTTATACTTCTTCTAGTATCAATGCATCCGCCCGATCCGCATCCGAGAAGCCTTTGAGCTGAAGTTCTGATTTTGAGGAGTAGAATAGGCCCTTTCCTGGATTTGTTTTGATATACCTTAAGATTTTGTGAGCAGCAGCTAGATGAGTTTTGGTAGGCTTAGACATAAATTGGCTCAAAGTTTGAATGTTGTAGGACAATTCAGGTCTTGTTATGGTAAGATAGAGCATTCTTCCAACCAATCTTCTATACACTGAGGGATCTTCAAGCTGTTCATCATCTTTGTTGCTAATTTCCATCTTGGAGTCCATAGGAGTTGAACTAGGCTTGCAACCTAGATATCCAGCTTCAGTAAGTATATCAAGTGCATATTTTCTCTGGCATATGCTGATTCCTTTGGAACTTCTGGCTACTTCAATCCTCAAAATGTATTTTAATGTACCAAGATCTTTTATAGTGAAAGTATCATGCAAGTGAGCTTTCAGCTTTTGTATTTCATGTAGATTGTTACATGCCAAAACAATATCATCTACATATACACAAAGCACAGTTAGTGAATTTTGGTGGAATTTAATAAAGAAAGAATGATCAGATTTAGATTGACTGAAACCATTGTCTTAATGCCTGTTTGAGGCCATAAAGACTCTTGTTTAATCTACAAACTCTTCTGTCATTTGGTGCACAATAGCCAGGGGTGGTTTCATGTAAACCTCTTCATATAAATCTCCATGTAAGAAAGCGTTGTTAACATCCAACTGATGAATAAACCATCCTTGAATAGTCATGCTAAAGCAAGGATCAATCACAAAGATAGTAATCTTGGTTACGAGGGAAAAAGTCTCAAAGTAATCCAATCCTTCTTCTTGGTATAACCTTTGGCTACAAGCCTGGCCTTGTACCTTTCTATTGAACCATTTGAGTTGTATTTGATCTTATATACCCACTTGCAACCAATGCAATGTTTATTTGCAGGCAAATTTGTCAAAGTCCATGTGTTATTCTTTTCAAGAGCTTGAATTTCTGCCTTCATAGCTTCTTGCCATTCAAGATTTCTTGCTAGCTTGAGTATAATTCTTAGGCTCAGAGCTTGAGTAATGCTAGTTGTAAACACCTTATGAGCATTGGACAAACTATCAGTAGAAATATTATTGGAAATAGGATACCTGTTCAAAGAGGATGCAAACTGTGTGGAGGAATTTTGAGTGATAGAAGGAGGAAGTGAGCAATCATAAATATGTAGATAATGTGGTACAACCTTTTTGTCCGAAGACTTTCTAACATTAGTCTCAAACTCGATCCTTGAACACTATTTTCCAAATTGATCCTTGAGTGCTTGTATTTAATTGTTGTTCTAAAGTGTTGTCTTCTTTGTGGGGGTTGCATTTATTGTTGGTCTAAACTATTATCTACTTGTTGTGGAGAGTCGCATATCTGTTAAGAACCAAGGAACAAAGGTTTGAATAGAATGGAGGAAAAGCATTTGATTAAGTATCAGTAAAGACATGATCAAAAGAAGAGCTGGAAACTTTTTGATTTTGATCAAAAGGAAAAATAGTTTCACAAAATTCAACATTTCTAGATATAACTATCTATTTTGTATACAAATCATATAACTTGTATCCTTTGGTGCCCATAGGATAACCTAGGAAAACACATTTGGATGCTCTAGGATCAAATTTATGTTTGTTTCTGGTTAATGTTGAAGCATAAGCAATGCATCCAAATACTTTCAAATGGGAATAATCAGGAGCTTTATTGAATAGCTTTTCAAAAGGAGATTTATTATCTAAAATAGGGGTGGGAATCCTGTTGATAATATGTGCTGCTGTAAGCACACATTCATCCCAAAATGAGAGGGCTAGTTTTGATTGAAATAGTAAAGCCCTTGCTACCTGTAGGAGATGTTGGTGTTTCCTTTCTACAACACCATTTTGCTGTGGTGTTTCAACACAGCTGGTCTGATGTATGATACCTTTGGAAGCATACCATTCAGTCAACAAAAATTCACCTCCATTATCAGATCTAAACACTTTGATTTGTTTATGAAACTGAGTTAAAATCATAGTATAGAAAGCTTGTAATTTGAGCTTAGTATCAGATTTATGTTTAAGTAAATATACCCAGGTACATCTGGAAAAATCATCAACCAAAGTCAAAAAATATTTAGAGCCTATATGAGAAGTGAAGATGTTAGGAATTTTATTGTTTAGATTTTGATGAATGCCATGTAAAACTTAGAATAGAAAGTTGGCACCCCAATTTTTGTTGTAAAATGCATTGTAATGAATAGAGTCTGCCGAGTCAAGAAGACATGCTACGTCCCAACATGCAAGAAGACAAATCAAGACTGAAGGAAGGCTCATTGCGAGACAGAACCGAGTATGGCAAGAAAAGTAGACAGAACTCTATCGGAGAAGCGGTGAGATGCGGTGAGTAGAGCATCGATCAAGTCAACTCAAGAAAAGCCAAGTCTCAAGTTGAAGTGACAAGAGTCATCCATGATTGGAAGCTGACTCTAAGTCACCTAGGGAAAGCAAGGAAATGCAAATCAAGTCGAGATAATCAGAAAAAGAACCGTTGCCGCGAGAAATCAAGAGATTTACTTAAACAAGTAATATCTCCATACCACCTTTCTCGAGTGCTCGGTCCCGAGCGTGCAATTGGAATGAACCAATGGGAAGCACTACACCGTGTCGAACTCAAAAGGTGAAACAACAATTCATACGAGGAAACAAGAATTCCAAGAATCGCAAGCCAACGATCGCAAAGTGACTTTAAAAAATAAGCCTATCTCTTCAACGGGCAAATTTTTGAAAGTACACTATAAAAAAGGCCGAGGAGTTTGTTTGAGATAGAAGGATGCATGAATGACACATACGTGAGATAGACAAGCACATTAGAAAAATCAAACAATCTCAATCCTCAAGCTTCTACATTTTGAAGTACATCAATCCAACACTTACCTGTGAAGGAAAGAGAACTTCAACTTGTTGAAGAGGAAACCTTTGAAAACACGGGGTCTACATTCCAGGAAGGATTGTAGAAAGGTTCAAGGTTGAACTAAGTCTTAAGCATTTGGAGGGCTTCGTGATCAAATCCAAAGAGCTTGAGCAAGTGAGTTGTAGTAGCAAGGCAAACGCCTGAAGAAGAAGCCGAGTCGTCGGAAGCCTGAGTGATCAAGGCGTCTCCAGTCGAGTCCCAAAGGATCAAGTCGGCCGTTGTGATCAAGACTTGTATCTGGACTGTACCACTTTGTAAACCGATCATTACTTAGTGGATTCCTCTAGGAGTTGGAGAAGAGAGGAGTAGAAGAATTACCCCATCTTCGAACCTCTATAAAAACTTTATTGTGTCATTTACATTTCAAAGATTTAAATTCCGCACTTTTAATCGCTTATATCATTTGATAAATTTGCTATCCATTTGATAATTTACAAGTACTAAATCAAGCTCTAATATTTTGCTTAATCAAACTTAAGGGTGTTAAGTCTTCCAAAAAATAAAACCACAAAATGAGTTAAATTGTAGCCAACAAAATGTGAGTTACTCCATCAATGACTCAAATTTGATCGTTGAGAGACTAACTCTCTTGAGTGACTAATTCGACCGTCCATCAAGGACACAACATGTAGAATTAACTCAGAGATTTAAAAGGACTAAATCGAAAATTTGGTAAGGTTTATTCAACCCCCCTTCTAAACCTTACACTTACACCCCTTGGGACCTACAAGTGGTATCGAGCGGTTGGTTCATTGAACCCTCCGCATCGTTCTTGAACTAGATCTCCAAACTTTTCAAAGTCCGCTTTAGTACTTAAACTTTCAAAATTCTTTTTATTAAAAGTCATTATCATGGAAGCAAATTTGACACGCATCCCTATGTTCACTATTGAAGAATTTGATGATTGGAAAATTCGTATGCGAGCTCATCTATCAAAGATTACATGATGAGATGTGGATAGTTATAGAAGATGGGCCTCTACAAATATTAAAGGTGAACACAAATTGCATTTAAGAGTTGCGGTGAAGGAGAAGAAGATGTTGCTCCTAGACCAGTCATGGTTGAAAAACCAAGAACCGAGTGGACAAATGATGACAAAAAAGATACAACCTGGATAATGTAGCCAAGGACATCCTCTACAAAACCTTGGACAAAGCCATGTTCAACAAAGTCAAATCATGCAAAACGGCTAAAGAAATGGGGACAAGTGACATTGATTTGTGAAGGCTCGAGCAAATCAAAGAAAACAAATTATCAAAGGTCGTATGCGAAGTTTGAAAATTTCAAAATGATCTCGGGAGAGAATCTGGATCAACTAGACGCTCGGTTTACGTAAATCACAAATGAGTCAAGTCTACACTTGGAAAGGAATATACACGAGAAGGAAATGTGTATGAAGATCCTAAAAAGTCTTCGGTGAATGGGAAATGAAGGTCATGGCACCGAGACATTCCATGGACCTATCAAAGACATCCAACCATGAACTATTCTCGGACCTCAAAGCCTATGAGTTTGAGCCGAGAAGAAAAGACCAGGAAGAGACAGTTGTACCCAAAACAAATTTCTAATTGTCAAAGATGGGAAGAGAGTCGAGGTCAAAGAGGCAATTGATCCGTAAGAAATAGCCCGATGGTTAAAAGATTTAACAAGTTCTTTAACAAGAACTACAAGAGAGGAAAGGGTGAATCTTCCGTAAGACACTCGGCTCCCCCAAATCAAGGGATGATAGGCCAACCAAGAGAATGATCATCAACAAGTTGAGTATCAAAGGGTGACAACTCAAGAGAGAAAGAGTCGATCAAAAGGCTGAATATCTATGTTGGAATTGTAGACAACCAGTCACTATGCCATTGATCGCTCATATCCTGTAGTCAACAAAGACAGAATGAAGAAGAAAGAAAGGTCTTGAGAAAGAAGACAAGAAAAGAAAAAGGCAATGATGGCACAGAGATCTGCTTGAAACAAAAGTCAAGAGAGACAGTTGATTGAGAGCAAAGAAGCCGACTACTCGAGTGACTCGAAGAAGAAGCCTTGATCCGCTTAATGGCCAAAGAACAAGATCAAGAAGATGAGGTACAATCTAATTCAACAAGCTCGACACTAGTGATAGTGATCGTGACACACACACTTCATCACCTACTGATCTTTATGATTCATTAGGCAAAATGATGAAAGATTTTGAGCACATTAAATCCTCACACACACTATTGAATGAGGAAAACATCCTACTTAAAGGTCAAAACTCAAAGTGACTAAGGAGCCGAGTACTCTAAGTCAAATAGTCATTTGAAAATGAAAGCTTAAAAATTGAAAATGCTAAATTAGTAGCAGAAAATTGCCGCTATAGAAAAGAGGGAGAATGACCTCAAAAATGTTATTGCCTCATTCACTAAGGCATCTAAATCATTGGATGATCTTATTATGAGTCAAAGAGAATGTGGAGACAAGACAAAGCTTAGGATTTAATTCCTTTGTGCCATGTCAAAGCTCAAGAGTAATTTTGGAAAAAGGATCTTCAAGTCATGAAGAGTCCGAAAAATCCAAAACTCTAAATATTGCACACTTTCACTCCAAAGCACAATACTAAGCAAACTGGCCTTGGTTACAAAGGAAAAGGAAAATAGGCCGATTGAGTGTCTTTGGAAGGATACCGTGAGAAAGAAATTCACCAAGTCCTCAAAAACTCCAAACAAAAATACTCAGTAAAGAAGAAACAGAGCTACCAAAAATTCCGAGAAAATCCATAAAAGAAATACACATGATGGGAATGGTAGAAAATATCCAAGCCAAGCGATTGGAATAATGTGAACCATCGGCATAGACTTATGGAATATAAGCCCAAGTGGCAAAGGCCTAGAACTCAAAGAAAGGCCATTCCAAAAGTATAAGAGCTTTCATCAAACACACACATGCACCTAGGCACTACACTCAAAAGCACTACAATTACCCAAGAAAGGCAATTGCTAAAACACATATGCGGGCATACGGACAAAAGAGACAGTTGTATGAACCTAGAATCCCCAAGCAATTTGCCGAATTAATTATGATTATGGCACTCGATAGATGGCAACCCCTTAGAGTCAAATCATTTGGCTATAGGTTGGTTGGATCATCTTACAATTCTAACCCCACAGACCTGGACACAAGTATGGGTACCTAAAACTTAATTTCCTTGATTGCGGGTTCAAGGAATGTAAATGAGTGCCAAGGAACCTGGTACATGGATAGTGGTCGCTTCCGGACATATGACAGACAGTAATAAGAGAAATCACAAAATTCAAGGAAGTCAAAGGAGCCAAAGTCATATTTGGAGGAAATGAAGCTCTGGTGAAATAAGAGGCATTGGATCCATCAAGAGGAATGGATTAGAAATCACGAGATGTTGCATTTGTTGAAGGACTCAACTTCAACTTATCGAGTATCGATCGACTCTGTGACAAGGGCTACAATGTTGGATTCAACATGGGTGTATGCCAAATCAAGGATATTGAATCAAATGAAGTTGTCTTTGCAAGGAAGTAGATGGAAGAATATGTATGTAGTGGATTGGTCAACCGCAACACCCAAAGACTGTCTACTAGCAAAGAGCACAAATTTGAATCAAGTTGGTGGCACAAAAAAAGCTGAGTCACCCGAATTTCAAAACAATGAACAAGCTAGCAAGAAGTCATCTTGTAGAAGGACTTCCGGACTCGATATACAAGAAGGAGAGTATATGTGATGCATGTCATAAGGGAAAACAAATCAAGTCGTCGTTCAAAGAAAAGACATGCCCATCCTCAACAAGAATATTGCACCGCTTCATATGGATCTATTTGGCCCAAAGGAACCAGCCAAAGATAAGTGGAAAGAAATACACCTTGGTGGTAGTAGATGACTACTCAAGATATACATGGACAATATTCATGTGCAAGAAGAAAGAAACTCTACAAAAACTACCACAACTGATGAAGAGGATTCAAAATGAGAAGAGTCAAACTATTATCAAAATAAGATCGGATAGAGGAACCGAGTTTGTCAATGGAATAATAACTCGATCTTGTATTGAGAATGGTATTGTCATGAACTATCACCGCAAGGACTCCACAAAGAGAATGAAGTTGCGAAAGAAGAAGAACCCTCAAAGAAGCGGCAAGGACCATGTTAGGTCAAGGCGGGGTTACAAAAAGATTTTGGGTCAAGCAATCAACACAACTTGCTATACCCAAAATAGATGTATGATAAATAGACAACTAACAAAGACTCCCTATGAGATATGGATCGAAGAAAACCAAATGTTGCATATTTCGTAATATTTGGATGTAAATGCTTCATCCACAACAATGGCAAAGACAACCTAAAGGCTTTTGATGCTAAGGGTGATGAAGGTATCTTCTTAGGATATTCAAATTTGAAAGCAAAGCCTCTGAGAATACTCAACAAAAGAACTATGGTTACTGAAGAATCCATTCATGTAGTATTCGATGAGCCAAATGTAAATGGAGAAGACATTGAAGAGTCAAATTTGATAAAATTTGAATCATCCAATCATACGTAAGAAGTCCCTATCTTTGAAGTGGGATTATCAATTGAAAGAAGATGAGATAGTTGAATCTCAAAAGCAATGCTAGAAAATTTGCGGCTAAGTGACCACGAAAGAGTGACCCGGAAAGAACACAAATTTGCAAGTCGATCAATCCAGCTAACTTACTCCAACCTTGATGTAAGATGGGCCGAGAGACCATCCACGAACTTGTCATTGGAGATATGAGAGAAGGCGTCAAAACAAGATCGAGAACTCAACAAGAAGCTATGTTCACATGCTTCATCTCGCAAATAGAGCCAAAAGATGTGTCACAAGCATTGGATGACACACATTGGATTCAAGCTATAAGGATGTTTCTTGCCTATGCGCTTCACAAGAATTTCATTGTATATCGATGGATGTAAAAAGTGCATTCCTAAATGGTTTATTGGAAGAAGAAGTGTATGTTGAACAACCTCCGAGGATTTGAGCGGAAGACTCTTGGAGACAAGGTATACAAACTCAAGAAAGCCCTGTATGGATTGAAACAGGCACCCGAGCATGGTATGATACCCTGTCACAATTCCTAACGAAAATGGATTCACAAAAGGAAAAGTAGATAGAACACTTTTCGAATTCAAGACAAGAAGAGAGTATCTTGCTTGTTCAAATATATGTGGATGACATCATTTTTGGATCCACTAACAAAGAGTCAGCTGTGTGAAAAATTCTCAAACCTCATGCAAAGTAAATTTGAAATGAGCATGATGGGAGAACTGACATTCTTCTTTGGACTCCAAGTAAAACAAAGAAGAATGGAACCTTCATAAGTCAAACAAAATACACCAGAGACTTAATGAAGAAATTTGGTATGGAGGAGAAGTCTTCACGTAAAAATACCAATGAACACATCACCAAAATGGACATGGATGCGGATGGCAAACCTCAGATCAAACAAGATCTGAGCACTTATTGGATCATTACTCTATCTCACAAAGCAAAGCGGGCCGGACATCACCTTTGTCTTTGAGGTGTATGTGCAAGATTTCAATCTGCTCCTAAAGAGAGCCATATGACAAAGAACTAAGAGAATATTGAGATACTTGAAAGGAAGCGAAAGTAGGCCTATGGTATCCAAAGGAAGGTGGATTCAAGATAATTGGCTATTCGTTATTCGACTATCTTTGGATGCACGAGTGGACAGAAGAGCACTTCGGCACATGTCAAATGCTAGGAAACAGATCGATTTCCTGGTTTAGCAAGAAACAAAACTCAATAGCCACCTCTACAAATGAGGCGGGCAATACATAGGCTGCGGCGGCTGTTGTGCCCAAGTCCTATGGATGAGACAACGGTGAGACTATGAAGTTGAAGAAAAAGAAATTCCAATCATGTGTGATAACACAAGTGCCATTGCAATCACTCAAAATCTGTGTTGCACTCAAGAACAAAACATATAGATGTCGGATATCATTTCATAAGAAATCATGTTGAAAAGAAGGACATTATCTTGGAATACATCTCAACCGATAAACAACTAGCCGACATCTTCACAAAACCATTAGGTGAGTCAAGATTTGAAGAACTCAAGCATGAGTTGGGGTTAATTGAGCTGAACTGACTCAGACGAATCAAAGAAGAGAAATGGAACAGAAAAAGGAGTGAAAAAGAGTCGAAATGCAAATCACCTCGAATCACCAGTATTGCATCGGAAGACAACACTACCAAGTCACCGATATTTGAGTCGCTAAGAGAATCTGTGAGAAGTAGAGTTAAATCGGCTAAGAGATAAGTTTGAATAACTTATGAGCAAAATGACAAAAAAACGCAGTCGTTTTGACTTAGCGGGAATGTTTTAAGGAACACGTCAGCATAATGATGATGTGTACAGACATAAAGCTGCACACTAAGCTTATGATTGGATGTAAATGCTGCCGCATTAAATACGAGACGTGAAATGCTCAATAGGCGTGCAGAAATCCAAGCCGTTGATTTCGATCACAATTCAAAAACCGTCTGCACGTCCTTTCATAAACCATATTTAAACCATTTTCGTCCGTTTCTCTCTCACACTTCAAAAAACTGTTCATCTTTTTCTCTCAAAAGGCAAAGGCAAATACTCTCAAAACCCTATCATCCTTCAAATCAATTTCTGAAATTTTTCTTGATATAATCCTGAGAAATGGCACCAACTTATGACTTTACCAAGCTAGGAAAGCAAATCCACACCGGTTCGACCGTGGATTTCGACGGAATGGTGAAGCAGGGGTCCGACGACACTCTGGTGAAGAAAATTGCTGAGAAGTTGGAAACGTCCGGACTAAAACCGTTTCTAACGCTGGAATATCCGATGACCTATGTGGAGGAGGTCGCACAATTCTACGTGAATGCTGAGATTCACGACGAAGGAATCAAGTCATCTATTCACGGGAAGCAATGACTATCACCGCCAAGGATTTGGCTGAATATTGCTCACTACCTGCGAAGGAGCAAATCGAGATTAAGGAAGGCGATGTAAACTTGGGTGACGCATGGAAAGAAATAGCCAAGCCCGACCTTTGCCGATAAAATTATATACACAAAGAAACAAGAGATCACTGAAGGAGGATTATCACAAATCGTTGGACATAGTTGCCAAATGTATCGACATCAAATTTGGCAAATTTTGACCAACTATCAAAGGCAAAGTCAGTTGTGATGGCTGCAATCATCGAAGAAAAAAAAGATAAACTGGGCCGAGTTTATCTCACAAGCAGATCTGCCAAAACATTGGGAACAAGTCCTTCAAAGAAGATGGCACATTTAGAGGATCCCTAGGATATGGCCTAGTGATTGGCCGGCTATTGGAGGTGAAAGGAGTACCTCTCGGACATGGGAAGGCTTTCCATGTCAACAAGAGAATGTTCGAGCTAACCTCTCTCGGTGCTCGGAAGCGAGCTTATGCCAAGAGAGCTGACACCAAAGTGAGGGGAATCACCTGACCAGAAGATACAAATCGCTTCCCTCTCCAGCCAAGAAGAAAGCTCTGCAATTTGCCAAAAGATCACTGCCCCTGCGCAAAGAAAGAAAACCAAACATGCACTGCCCCGCCCAAAGAGCCGTGTCACTGCCTCAAAGAAGGCCGAGAAAGGACTCACAAATACCTTCTCCGATCGTCAAAAGGAGGAGAATCGACAAGCCCAGCCCCATTTCCTCGAAACAAACACACGGCAAGACGCCCCCGCCCAAGACTCGAGAGGACACTTGTCTCAACTGAAATTCCCCGTACAAACCAGGAGACGAAGAAGACTCGTCAAGCGGTCCGAGCAGGAGAAACCACCAGTCGGTTACTCGGAGCACAAGTACAGAGACTACCGGGAGAAGTAGAGTCTCCGGATGTAGTTGATGAAACAGCCAAGTCTACTGGAGGCGACCAGCAGAGGCAACCCAAGACACACAGCTAGCTCACACAATTTGAAACTCAAGAAGAACCAAAATTTGCCAAGCGGATAGTGATGTAATGATCCTATCTCCACCTTACCCGGACATCCAAAATCGTCTGCGTGAGTGGAGAAAATGGAAGTTGAGCAAGTCGAGGAACAGTTCCAACGGCCCGAGTTCATAGAAGAAGAAGAGGAATCGCTAAATTTCCTTGGACTAACTCGTGCTCCCAAAGACTTGATGAAGACAACTCGCTTAGACATCCCGCAAATCTACAAGGACGGGGAGAGAGCAAAGCAAGTCGAAGAAGCCGAAGCACGTGAGAAGGAAAGCATCCGCTTTATCTCCCGCACCACATAACACTTCCATCCTCTTCTTGATGTCTTCTCCGAAAGTGACGAGGAACCGGAGAATCTGCTACGCGAAAGAATTACAAATCAGGCAAAGCATTGCATGAATCAAGAATCCTTCACGAGCAAAGACCGATGGAGGGACCAGGAGAGTCCTCGAACACACAAAATGAAATCGATCCAATGGGAGTGGTTGACAAATATAGCCACCGATGTTCTTCTACCACTTCCCCACTCACTCGGAAGAAAAGCATAAAGGAATTGGCGATGAAATCGGGCTAGTGGGGACCCCAATCGAGCCAACCCCTATTGAAGGTGTGCTACCACCCGCCCCAACGGTGAACCATCAATTGCAACAATAAAGAGTCCGAGACGAGTGACCCCACTCCAAGTCACTCACCAATTGGTGCGGCCGAGGGGGAAACCTCCACCGCAGCAAAGGTCGGAGGATGCTGCAGATGACTCCACAAAAAGAAGCAAGGAGGCGAAGAAGAGAAATTACAATCACAAGAAGAAGAACAAAAGTTGCCATCAACGAAGCTCGGACGATTGAGACTGCTCTCACCGAGATGCCAACTCGCTCCGAAGGCTAATGACGCCCATTTGTTGATGCGCCGAGGCACGGAAGGAATGACCGCGGGAGTTAACACTGGGCGATGAAAGTGCAATCCATGGAGTTGAGACTCCAATGGATGCCATCAAAGACCCTAAGACAGTGACACTCGTCGAAAGGGAGGACCAAGGCCTCGCGCAGGTAGAGACTACTGGAGGAAATGAAGGCCCACGGGAGGTTGAGACTTCCCCGGGTAAAGAGGTCAAGTAGAGAACATCCCTCCCCGCAATCATCGACCCATCCGAGAAGGAGATCGCACTTCATGATTCCCAGGACAACCCCGATGTCACTTTTCCTCGGGATCGGAAGCGCGAAGAAAAGAAGTTCGAGTCAACCCCATGACAAATCCAAATGACTCAAATGCGGATGTTCCAGGCACGAGCAAGTCGATCCCAAGACTACTCACAAACTTTTAACTTTGATGATGAACCACCACTAGAAATCTCATCATCGTCCGATGACGCTCCCGATAAGGCCGAGGACAAGTCTATCAAAAGGAAAAATCAGCCGAGACCAACGAAGTCATAAAGACAACCGAGGCTCAAAAAGCCGGGTCTATTTCACAACCAAACCCAACCAACCGAAAACCACATCCTCGGCTCCTCAAGCTACAAATGGATCGATTCCCAAAAGAACTTCACGCGCACCGCTCATCATCGAACAGATCCTAGTCGGCGGTGATGAATCTTTTGTAGAATCTTTCCCTTTCTCACCGGAGATACCGAACTCCACGAAGAGTCGAAAATGAGCAAGCACGCTATCACGGACCAGCCTGTTTTCCACTCGTGGCACCATTGTTCCAACCGATTTTGATTTTGATGTCAGTATGGCCATCGGTTTTACCAAAGGCATTTAATCACCAAGTTCGAGAAGTGTTCAAGGCACTTTCTTTGAAGTTGAAAAGATGGAGAGGCATCGAGCCCTCTTTGGACATGCGATTGGACAACGAGAGATGCCACAATTATAGGCCGACTTAAGAGGCATAACCGTTCGAATAAGGGAATGGTGGCAATAGCGCAATCAATGCGTGTGGAGCAATTGGAGATACTTGAACCTTGTTCAACAAGTCTGGTGTGGAGAGTGAGAATGTTGATGCGAAAAGGTTTAGGAACACATTGAGCATATGCATGAAGCTCACACCGCCGAGATCAAGGCTGCTGCGTGAGCGAAATGCAAATGATATACGACGTTTGGAAGAACACATGACGAGAAAATTCAGCCTTCTCATGGCCGAGATGAAGTGATTTCATTGAGAATCCAACGCTACTCGATCAATTCCGTCTTTGCATACAACGCAACAGACTTGAGACTTGAAGCGAATTCCACCATCGAAGACTCGACTTCATGCTTGCCAAAGATGTTCCCTGGGTTCCTCTATCCTTTGACGATGCCAAAAAGGGGAAGAGGAATACCTTAAAGCGAAAGAAAATCAAGGTTTGAAAAGAAAGGAGCGGTGAGAAGGGACCAAATGAGAAAGGAAAATCACCGTGAGGAAGTCTTGAAACAGAAGAAAGGAAAACTTGTTGAGGGGAAGGATCGGCAGATGTAACATTGATGATTGCACAAACCCCCAACAGGGTCCTGTCACGGTGACATTATAAGTAGCAAACTCCCAGTGACTCTGCCACTCCAAGACTTCTTTGTATCTATGGCCGAGAAGAGAAAAGCAATTGAAGCGGGGATGAAGGAAGTGGAAGGAAGAATGGATGCCAGGGTGATGAACATCTTGAAAGAACATGGAGGCATTCCAAAGGATGAGACACGTATGCCATTTGGATGTCGGAGACGAGCCACGATCGATTGACGAATTCAAAACGCTCGAATCTGAAGGATATTTTGCAAATATGTCCATGGCTCAAGCTTGGGACTTGTCTTGGGAAAAGGGTCTCACATTGTGTGAAGAAGGCGACAGACAACAGACAACCGGTCGCTCTGCTGGTCACTCCGCTGTCACTCACCGGTGGGAAGAAGAAGACCCGATCAAAGATATCGCCCAGTATAGGAAGAAGCGGCGAGTGGAGGAAGAAGCTTGGACCTAGGCCTCTGCCCAAGAAATATTGAATACGTAGATCCGGGAAAGAAAGGAGGGATCTCTTTGGCCGGGCTTGACCAAGTGGCAAATTTGCGAGTGGCTAAATCTAATCGCCGAGTATGCAAAGAGATTGGAAGAAAAAAACAAGAGACAAACTCGGCTATGGCGGGAGAGACAGGAAAGATTAAGAAAAGATGAAGGCTGCCAGGAAAGCATATGAGAAGAAAAAGAAGAAAGCGGTGACGACGAGAAAAAGAGAAGAAGATCTTGATCAAGATGAAAGAAGGAGACAATGAAGGAGATGAAGTGTTCTTTGTCCAACCCTTCATGTATTTTATTATGTAAATACATACAATGTAAGTCTTACGTAATAAAGTTATAAATTTTTTGTGAAGACGATTATATACTCGATACACCTTGTAAACAATTGTGTTAAGTACAAGAATGATGTGATCAATAAAAAGATTGATTCTGCGCATACATTCTATGTCAATACACTATCTGTATGTATCTTTGTTATTTGCATATTTGTATGATTTAAGTTTTGGCATCATCAAAAAGGGGGGAAATTGTTAGGAATTTTATTGTTTAGAATTTGATGAATGCCATGTAAAACATAGAATAGAAAGTTGGCACCCCATTTTGTTGTAAAATGCATTGTAATGAATAGAGTGGCCAAGCGAGTCAAGACAGCTACGTCCCAACATGCAAGAAGACAAGCGAAGACTGAAGGAAGGCTCACGCCATGCGAGACACAGTGAGTATGGCAAGAAAAGTAGACAGAACTCTCTTGGAGAAGCGTGAGATGGTGAGTAGAGAGCATCGATCAAGTCAACTCAAGAAAAGCCAAGTCTCAAGTTGAAGTGACGGAAGAGTCATCCAATGATTGGAAGGACTCTAAGTCACCTAGGGAAAGCAAGGAAATGCGGTCAAGTCGAGATAATCGTAAAAGAACCGTTGCACGAAATCAAGAGATTTACTTAAACAAGTAATATCTCCATACCACCTTTCTCAGTGCTCGGTCCCGAGAAGCGTGCAATTGGAATGAACCAATGGGAAGCACTACACCGTGTCGAACTCCGAAAAGGTGAAACAACAATTCATACGAGGAAATAGCAATTCCAAGAAGCTCGCAAGCCAACGACGCAAAGTGACTTTCAAAAATAAGCTATCTCTTCAATGGGCAAATTTTTGAAAGTACACTATAAAAGGCGAGGAGTTTGTTTGAGATAGAAGGATGCATGAATGACACATACATGAGATAGACAAGCACATTAGAAAAACGAAACAATCTCAATCCTCAAGCCTACATTTGAAGTACATCAATCCAACACTTACCCGTGAAGGAAAGAGAACTTCAACCAGATTGAAGAGGAAACCTTTGAAAACACGGGGTCTATATTCCGGGAAGGATTGTAGAAAGGTTCAAGGTTGAACTAAGTCTTAAGCATTTGGAGGGCTTCGTGATCAAATCCAAAGAGCTTGACAAGTGAGTCAGAGTAGTAATGTGCAGCGTGCCCTGTGAAGAAGGTTTCCGAGTCGTCGAGAAGCCACCGAGTGATCAAGGCGTCTCAGGGATCGAGTCCCAAAGGATCAAGTCGGCTGTTGTGATCAAGACTTGTATCGGGATTACCACTTTGTAAACTGATCATTACTTAGTGGATTCCTCCGGGAGTTGGAGAAGAGAGGAGTAGAAGAATTACCCCATCTTGAACCTCTATAAAAACTTTCTTGTGTCATTTACATTTCAACATTTAAATTCACTGCACTTTTAATCGCTTATATCTGTGATAAATTTGCTATCCATTTGATAATTTACAAATCTTAAATCAAGCTCTAATATTTTGCTTAATCAAACTTAAGGGTGTTAAGTCTTCCGCTGAAAATAAAACCACAATTTGAGTTAAATTGTAGCCAACAGTGAGTTACTCCATCAACAGCTCAAATGAGTCTTTGAGAGATTAACTCTCTTGAGTGACTAATTCGACTCCGTCCCATCGAGGACACACAGTGTGTAGAATTAACTCTGTAGATTTAAAAGGACTAAATCGAAAATTTGGTAAGGTTTATTCAACCCCCTCCCTTCTAAACCTTACACTTACACCCCTTGGGACCTACAACAGAAAAAGGTCCCCAAATATCACAATGTATTATTTCAAATATCTTTGGTAGAAACATTGGTTACGTCATGAAAAGAAAGCCTCTTTTGTTTGGCAAGATGACATACATCACATGAATCAAACTTAGAGTCTTATTAGAAATAAAAGGTAACATTGACAATCTTTTTTGAAATATATCCTAGTCAGAGTGCCACAAGGCAATTTAAAGCTAATAGCAACAACAATGAGAAGGAATTTTCAAATGATATAAGCCACCAATTTGACTAGCGTAACCAATCATCATCCGTCTTTCAAATCTGTATAAGACAATGTGAGAAAACAAAATGTGCAACATATCTTGAATCTTTTACTAACTGAGATACAGAAATCAAATTGAATGAAAAAGATGGTACATAAAGAGCTTTATGCAAAATCAATTTATCAGAAATTTTAATATCACCAATGTAAGTGGTCAGCTTGATTTGGCCATTTGGTAGATGTATAGGAATAAATATTTTAGTAGGAGGAGTAGTGAAAATATTCTTATTAGAAACCATATGATTTGTAGCCCCTATCAAGAATCGATTGTGATTAACATGAGAAGTTGCGGTCAATAACAAGAATGATTACATGATATAGTTGTAGCCACAGAGTGAACTGTGTCATTAGTAGGCTTACAGGATTGTTGTTCTTTAGCATATGCTAGAAATTGTGCAACCATTTCTTGAGAAAACATGGGATTATCGGCTGAATCATTCTGTGTTGGAGAAGTGATTGCAGCATTCACAGTAGCAGCATTATCCTTGGCATTTCTAGGGCCTTTTGGTCCTTTCCAGCCTAGGGGATACCCTATCAACTGAAAACATTTATCTACCGTATGCCCGGTGAATCCACAATGAGAACACCTTGGTTTTTTTTTTGTCCTTGTTAAAACCAAATCTTGGATTATTAGATTGTTTGACTAACATAGCCATAAAATCAAGATTTTGACTGAGGGTAGGTGCATTATTGAGTCCTCTTTGAGCTTCTTCTTGGAGGAGAAGAGAGTATGATTTTGCCAATGATGGTAAAGGAGAGGTAACAAGCAATTGACTACGAATTGGTGCATAAGACTCATGCAAACCAATCAAGAATTTCATAACCGAATCAGATTGTTGAGTAGCAGCCATAAGAGATGGAATATTGCAGCTGCACTGTCCACAAGAACACTTGGGAATGGGCCTGAAACTGATATACTCATCCCAGAGACCTTTAAACTGGTTGTAGTATGTTGTGATTGAATTATTACCTTGGGAAATAGAGCTGAGAGATTTCTCTAATTGAAAAACTCTAGGGCCATCACTACGGATATATCGAGTCTTGAGTTCGTCCCACACTTCTTGTGCGGAATTAAAATATAGCAAACTCGTCAATATCTTTTGAGACAGAATTTAGAATCCAAGAGAGCACTAAGTTGTTTGCTCTTTGCCATGAATGCAAGATAGGAGAAGTAGACGAGGGAAGGCATAGGAAGAGAACCATCAATAAAACTGTCTTATTTTTGACATTCAAAGCCATGGCTCTGAGATCGACTCAAGAGACATAATTTTCCGGTGAAGGGCTCGTATACAATGACCGCGCCGGGATTGTCACTGGATGAAGAAAGTAAGGTGAGGTGAAATCATCAGCAGGGTTAGGAGGATTGACAGGAGGATTAGGAGGGTTGGCAGAAGGATTGACAACCATGATGAATTCAAGAATTCAAAGAGTACACAGCAGAGTACACAACAAAGTTGATGAAGAAACGTGATGAACTGATAAAAATATAAACTGATACCATATTGAAATAAGTTTCTTGATGAAGAAAAAGTAATCTTGATAAACAAAGAATAGAAAGAAATCTGTAAAATCTTTATTAGAACTTGAATCAATGAATTACACTATACAACTTCAGTCTGTTTATACACAAAATATTACAAACAAACTTGAACAAATAAAACTAATCCTGTTAAAACTGAATTAACTGTCATTATGAAGAATCTTGAGTCTTGTTGGCTTGAGAGCTGGAAACTGATCCTTGACATACAACACCATCGAGCACTTGATTATGAGGTCTTGGCTATGTGGCTTGTATTCTTGGCATCCTTTAGTTGCCCAGTCTGAGGTGGACTTTGGATCGTTGACGACGCTAATCAACTGGACCACCCGATCATCTTCCTCCTTGCACTCTCGGCCTCGTTCTGAATGACTTGAATCAGCCCATTTAGTGCATCTTTGAACTTCCTTGCCCTCGCCCTCGTCACCGGACCAATTGGTACTGTTACTAGGTCTTTTGTCCATGGATTCTCATCAAATAATAATAATAATAATAATAATAATAATAATAATAATAATAATAATAATAATAATAATAATAATTTATTTAAGTGATAGACCATGACGGTGGGGACAAAAATGGCCATGCATTATGCATGCAGCAAAAAGTTGCGGTTTAAGTAGACTATGTTGGTTTATAAATAGGTCTCCTACCTCACCTTCACTTTGGGAGAGAATCCCACCAACAAATTTTCTCTCAAAACCCACCAACAATCACTAATCAAATCCCAAGAAAAGCAACATCATTTTCAACCTCTTCTTAACCCGTAGTTTTCAAAGCCCGAGGCGATACATAAATTTGTCGCTTTTTTAACTATAAATTTATTGGCCTTGTTGATTTAAATATAGCGTGACACAACAAAATTTTTAACGTACTGTTAGTTATCGTTTTATTTGTAAAAATTGTTAAAGAAAGGTTATGTCAATTTGGTTAAAAAAGAGTTACTTAGAAATTTGATGTTGGAAGAGAGATTATTTTTCTTGGTAGGAAGATGAGGCTAATTAGGCTAAGAAATAAATAAAAGAAAACTTTGGTGGAAGAATATTTGCTTCTATTGATTTTTCTTCTCAAACCTTTTTTGCTTGTTACAAAATGAGCCAGACACCCCTATTTATATCAAGACAACTTCCAAATCAATGACTAGGATTTATTTGATCTAAAAGCTATAATTTATCCACTAGAATTATTTTCTAAAATATCTAGCAACCTAGAAGTTTCTACAAGCTTTCTTCAACTAATATGTAAGATATTTTAATAACATATTTCTAGAGAATTCTAGAACTTGGGGCATTTGGGTTTGGACTCTTATTTTATCTTTTAATTAAAAATATATTTTCAATCCCAATATTATTTGGACAGAATCAAGTTTGTATTCCAACAAAAAGATCACAACTATAAGTCGATATGGTCACATTCATATAAATCAACAAGGCCAACAACGAAATTCATATATGTTGACATGATCACGATTATATATGCCAACAAAAGAAAATCTCATGTAAGCTGACAAAGACAATGAAATATCAATATACTTGGCTTTTAATAAATGCATTATTATTTCATTGTCGTTTTCTATTCGACCTCTAGACTCTTTCATCATAGCTAAGTTATTAAGTCACAAATTTTAATTCTTTATTATGATTGCAAAGTACAAATTTATAAATATATTATCATTTATCCATTTGTACTACTAGGCACAAGGTTTTATTTAGATAATAATTCTGTATAAATACAAAATTCAAATTTATACAATTATAACAATTATGAGGCTTCTGAAAATTTCACACAACTTATAAAATGATATTAGTAACAAGAATATAAGAAAATATAGCATTTCTTTTCAACAAAACACGAGTAAATCGCGATTAATAAATGTTAATATCGACTTTGGCAATTCGTAATAAATTATATAAAAATCATATACATTGATTCAAGTTACAATAAAAACCTTAAGATATTGGCTTACAAAGTAAAATATAGTCATGATGATTTGATCATTAAAAATTTTTAAAGTTGCCCACAATAGTAACCATGACCAGTAAAAATATTTTGGAGAAGAAACAAAATAAGATTTGCTAAATAAATTGTGGAGATAACTCTAATGGATATAATTTATAATCTGAATGTAATTTTTTAGTTCAAACATTTATTTGATTTTGATTTGATATATGTTTGTGGAGAAAATGTAGGAGATAGATTAATACAAAATTGTGATTTTTCTAAATACTTATGAAATGGGCTGGCCCAATTTCGATTTTCGCCCAGACATCGATCGGTAGCACTTAGGCGCAAATGAACCAAGCCGCTCGTGAGTAGAGCTGTCAATTCTGGCTCGGTCCGATGGGCCGGCCCGAACCAGTCCAGTTTTCTAATGGATTGGGCTTTATTTTTCAAGGCCCGAAAAAAGTCGGGCCTCAAAAGCCCGACCCGATCGGCCCGTCGGGCTAGCCCGGAAAGCCCGATTTTTTCAGTGCAATTTTTTTTTAGGTCGGGCTGGGTTCCCCATTTTTGCGGACCGGGACACTGTTTGGCCCGGCCCGACCCGGTCTTTTGACAGCTCTACTCATGAGCTATTCAGAGCTTGATTCGAAAAAAACTCGTTCGAGTTCGTTTAATGAGTCTCATTAAAATAAACGAGCCAAACTCAAACTTAGAGATATTCGGTTCGTTAGCTCGTGAACAGGCTCGATAGTAAGCTCGTGAATAGGCTCGATAGTAACCTCTTATAAATTAAATTAATAATTTGACTTTAATTTTAATTTTTCATATTTTTACTCGTGATAATATAAAAATATTTCAATAAATTTATTTATTTGAATAAAATTATAAGTTTTAATAAATATATTAAGCGTTTCAGATATATATAATTTCATTTCTGTAATAAATTAAGGAATAATTTAATTTATAATTAATATTTACTAAGCTCGTTTAGGCTCGATTAAGCTCGATAAAGTTCGTGAGCCATTGATATGTTCGATAAATTCAGGCTCGAGTTCGACTCGATAATAAACGAGCCAAACTCAAACACTCAAAAGTTCAGCTCGGTTCGGTTCGATTGCAGTCCTAAGTAGCCTCATTGACCTCATTAAAGGATCGGGCCTGTCTAGGGGAGGGGGGTTGACTCTCTTGTCCCACATTAAATAAAATTAAATAGGAAAAATGAAAAAAATTAATAAATTATTTATTTTTAATATATTTATAAAATACTCTTTAAAAAATTATTATTTTCAATTTATAAATTTTAGATCTAATATTAAAAGATAAAAATTATATATATAATATATATTATATATATTAAATATATTTAAAAATATATGCGGGTCGGGGTGTAAATGATACCCAGGACCGCTCGTCCGCAGCGAGTCAGGGGGCCGGGCGAGTATCCGCGGGTCTGGTCGAAATTGCCATCCCTGATCATGCCTTATAGTTGCATTATTTTGTTCCTTGTTTGTCCCCTTGATAAAAGCAATCCACAAATCCATAGGTATATACTGTTGATTAAAATAAAAACTTAAAAAAAAAAATTTATAAATCTTACTACAATCAACTTCGTTTATGTAAAGACTCACAAAGCGAGTTTCGCTAAATGCAACTTTAAGAAAACAAAGGAAAACTCACCATTGTCTATTCCACAGGTATTAAATCAAGTTCATAATTTAAAAATGGCAAAAATTTGCGTGAGACGGTCTCACGGATTTAGATCCGTGATATAAACCCAAGAAACAAAATAAACCCTAAAAAAAATAAATATAAACCCTAAGAAAAATAAAATTTGAAAAAAACCTTTAAAACTTTGTGTAGAGCTCAAATCTGTCTCACGGATCTAAATCAAGTGAGACCGTCTCACACGCAAGTTTTGCCTAAATTTAAACATATATTATGAGTATCTTGGTGACAAAAATTAGTCAAACTCGATGGGTCAGCCAATCCTATCTAATATTAAGGTTGGATTGGGCCATATTTTTGGAGGCCCAAATTAAATTGGGCCAAAATGGCCTTAACCAGTAGATCCATTAGAAAATTAGAATTAATAGATCTGAATTGAAATCCTTTACATTTATAATAATATAATTTATTTAAGTGATAGGGAAGATGCTAAAAAAACTTCCAACATGTTTGAAAAACTATTGTAAAACAAAGGGTACTTATTTCTTAAAAAAAAAAAAAACAAGGCTAATTAATATATATATTTTTTAAAAAAATCTTTAGTAAAATTTATAATTTCACAAGGAATTAAGATGCTGAGAGCCGCTACATTTTGACTAAAATTTGTACTGATTAATATGATAACTATCATACATCTATTTATTTTTTTATATATAATTTTAATATTATATGTTTTTGAAGTTTTTGGTGATAAAGATTTTCCACCCTAAATCACATTTCTAAAAAGAGTAATAAAAATAAGAATTAATAAATGTTTTGGATTTTGTTATTTTTTATAGTCAATAATTATTGTGCCAACAATATTTATTCTTCCTTTAGTTAAATATCTTTTTAAAATTATACAAAAAATAAGATTAAGTAAAATTAGATTTTCAAATTTGTGTGTGTATTGCATTAATTATTATATTTGTCATATTCATTTTTTAAAAAATTTAATAACTTTTTCATTTTTGATCCATTTTTAACATATAAAATATCTAATTAATTATATTTTTACGAACTTCAACTTGACACCCACATTGCATATATATAATAATAATAAACATAAAGATAAAAAATATAAGATATATCTACTCATTATTTTAAAATATGCTTTAAAAATTATGTATTTGGGCCATTGAATATCAATTTGTATACTATGTACTTTAGCTATGATATATGTATAATTGTTATTTGAGCTAAACCCATCTTTATAATTGTAGAATTCTATTTAAGTTGATTAAATTCAATTACAAAATACTACTTAAAATATTAAAAAATAAAAAAATGCATATAAATTTAAGAAAACATCTCAAAATATGTATCCAAATATTTTATATATTTATGTGAGAAGAAATTAATTTTTTATTTAATATGAAATTATATTCATAATAGATTTTTTTACATAGATTATAAATATGAATTTTTCTATTTGATATATTTTAGATATATGTGTATATATTAAAATAAAATGCTTTTTATTTTTTGTTTTAATATTTTATTTTCACATAAAATTATGTTGCTAATAAAATATGATTTTTTTTAATTTCTTTATTAATTCTGACAACTGTTCATCTTACCTAAAAAATATTGAAATTTAAAATGGGTTTATTATTGATTATATTAAAAATATAATATATTAAACATTTTGCATTGAGTAGTTTTTTTTTTTTTGAAGCTTTTACTTTTTTATAGATAAACATATTATTTAAATAGATACAATTCACGTCCAAACAATTTATGATCGACGAAATATTTTGTATTTAAAGAGGTTTTTTCATAGTTTATATTAATTTATTTTTTCATTGTTTAATCGTATGATTTATAATAAAATTAATTTGTCGTTACATTTTAATTATTTATTGAAATTCTATTTTTTTTGCAACCACTAAAAATATTTTTGAAGAAATACAATTTGTGCATACACGGTCTAAAAATACCAAATATAAGAACCCGAATAGAAAAAATAATTAGAAAATCAAAATAATATAATACAAATTCTCACAACAAAATTGTAAAAACTTTAAAATTGACTTAGCAACGTGAATACATAAAATACATGACAAAATCGACAAAAAATAAAAATATCCCCTTAAAAATAAATTTAATAAAATCAATAATCTTGCCAAAACTTTTTTTTGTTGTCTCATATTTCCTTAATTATTGTACTTAGTTCTCCTATATATATGTTAATTTTTTATTTATCGCACGACGAACATTTACAATCTATGTCCTAGGGGCGTCAATTTGTGACACGACCACGATAACCCGACCACCAACCTAACACGAATTTAGCGGTGCAGGTACAACCCTTAACGAGGTTCGGGTCAAAATCGGGTCGGACACGGATAACACGAAAAATAAATAGGTCGGTCAGTCGACCAGCGGGTCGATTAACGATTGACCTATGTAACCCATTTAATTTTATAGTGATATATTATTTTAATATTTTGTGATGTTTTAGTTGGTTATATGATGATGGAAAAATTATTAAATGCATTCTTTTAATAATTTTTAATATTTAATGTATTTTTATTTGTAATTTAAATTTTTTCTGATTTTTTTATTTTTTTCGTGTCAAGTTTAAATTATACGGGTTTTTAGTGTCGTGTCGGGTTATCCATGTCATAAGCGGGTCGTGTTCGGTCGTCGTGTATCTTGACACGAATAATTAAATGGGTCGGGTTCGGGTTCGTGTCAGACCTGTAATACCTGTGTAAAAACACGACCCGCGAACACGAAACACGACACGATTGACACCCCTACTATGTCCCTAATTTCCATGGAGGATCAACTTTCGAAAATAAAATTGCATATGAATTTACTACTACAGTCTTGAAAAAAAAATATGGCACCAATCTTCACAGTTATTAATAATTGAAACATACCTAAAACGATGGACGATGAAGTTGCTCCTTATGTGATTTTATGAAAAATTAATTTTCGAAGATCGAACAAAAAATACATAGTTTTGAATTTATTTTTTCCATGAATTTAAGGTTGATTTTTTTTTTGGCGTCATTAATAAAAAAACCATTGAATAGTATTATTATAATGCAGACAAATATAATCCATAGAACTATTAGGAAAATTCACATGACACTGTACAAAACGGAGGCTCACAAACATACAACCCGTGTAAAAGACTAGTTTAACAAACACTAGTTTTCTTTTGTTAAAACTCCATTGTTTCTATTTAAATTATAGTTGAATTAATTAATCTATTGTTAGATTCATAGTCATCACATCCCAATTTAGATAAAACATCTTTAAGGCAAGGACTCTTCAAGAGTTCATCATAAATCTACACAATGGTGATCTTGTTTATGTATAGTAAATTCTTAATAATGTATAGAAATAAAATCACAAAACCTTAAAAAAAGCGGAAAGTGGACCCCATGGAAAACCCAATAAACGCAGAGTCCAAGCTTAATGTGGCAACAAGAGAGAGGAAGAGTCATGCAGTGTGTGGAATATAAATAGGCCATGCAAAAGCTTGCCGTTTCAGTATCAATTTTTGTGGGCTTATAAAATTTTCCCCACGCCTCTCTGTATTCTTTATAAGGAAATCTTCTATTGTATTCTATTATTAGGAAGAAAAAAATAAAAAATAAAAAATAAAAACACGCACATAACACACAGTTGCGTGAGAGAGACGGCCTAGGGAGAGATCGAAGAGGGGTTGGTTTTTTGGGGTTCTGGTTATTGATTGCTTGTGGGTTTTGGGAGAGATAAAATGGGTCGGGGCAAGATCGAAATAGAAAAGATCGAGAATAAAAATGCGAGGCAAGTCACATTCTCGAAGAGGCGTGCGGGGTTGTTCAAGAAGGCGCATGAACTGGCGGTTCTTTGCGAGGCTGATGTCGCTGTTATTATTTTCTCCTGCACCGGGAAGATGTTTGAATTTTCTAGTACCGAGTAATGCATACTGCCCCTTTTCCTTTTTATTTTAGATGTTTTGTTTTGGGCTTCGATATTGTTGTTTTTTTGGGGATTTACTGGTGGGGTTGCATGTGTTTCTTGCTGGATTTTGCCGATTGAATTTATAATTTTTACTTCAATGGTTCTTGTTGTGAAGTAAATAGATTTAATTGGGTTTGAAATTCTCAATTGTTGGTCTTCATTCGGTAGTTCTCAACTTTGCTAGTTGGATTTTGATTGATTGAAGTTAAAATTCAATTTCTTTTTTGGGGTATTTAAGATTTTATTTTAATTCCTTTTTGGTGTGATTCAAGAAACATTATATTTCCTTCAGGTGCCCCACACTAAATCCTTTTGCCAGTTATATTTTGCACTAGTTGTTGTCAAGCCTTTGATCAGCTATTTGTTTGAGTTATAGGGATTGCAATTCTGGTGTAAAATTTTAATTTCATTAGTACTTTATTGTGTTTCGATCTCTGTTCCAATGTTTCAATAAATTCCGAGCTTTATTTGATTGCCCTGGTGCAATGCTGACTGAATTCAGAAGTACAATGTTGCGTGTAATTCTTCTATTTTGACAATTTCCTCAATTTTCTCTGCTTCTGCTGAATTGAATCACTAGTAGAAATCGTTGTGACGTTGTTTCTGATAAATATGCCTATTGTGATCCATGGGGGTTATATATATAAGTTGGAAAGTCTGCCGGTCTTAATGTTCTTTTATTCTACTTTTTTCTTTTTTCTTCGAGAAGGGGAAGGCCTTGTTATTAGAAGTGTAATTTAATCTCCTCGTTATTAATTTATAAGGTGATGAGAAGGGATAACCGTAAAAGGATACTATGTACTTGATCATTGATGAATGTGCAAAACATAATATTGTTAACTCTTAGTTTTGTAAGTTTTATGTTTGGTTTGTGGAGTTAAAACTATGTATATTGATACAGCATGAAGACAATACTTGAAAGATACAACAAGTGCTTGGAGTCTAAACAGAGTCCTGCGGTGCAAGTGCAACCCAAGCCAGAGGTATATTACCTGCAATCTACCTTATTTTAGCCTATTATTTCAGTAGTTTTGATCTCCCATTTGCTGTGTGTCTTCCGATACAAGCCTTCTTACAAGCACAATGTATAACAATAACTGTTGTGTTTAGTGGCATGGGGTGTTTTTGTAATTAGCCCGAACCTCAAGGATTTTTTTGTTTGTAATTATCCCTATAAACTATGTATACAAACATGTCGCACTCATGTGACCATATGATTGAGAAAAATTGGTAATGTTTTTTTTTACTTTCTTGATACAATAGTCTAAAAGAACAATCCGCTCCCTCGACCACATTGCATCAGCTTCTTCACTGTGTTGACAAAGTGTGTTAAAACCGATTTTCTTATACCTAGTTGAGGTTTCTGAGCTGCTTCTGACTTGCGTCTTTTCTAGAACCAAAAGCAGGAACCCGATGAGAATGAGTTTCTCAAACAGGAGATTGAAAGGCTCAAATCGAAGCAGCGGTATGATTCCCTTTAGCAAACTTAATATTCTTGAATCTTATAGACATCTCTTATTTTGTTTTCATTTTGGTTTGATGTGTAGGCAATTGTTAGGCAAAGACCTAATCGGCATGGACTTACAAGAATTGCATGAGGTTGAAAGGCAGCTACAAGAAGGACTGTTGTGTGTAAAGACGAGGAAGGTTTAACATTTTGCTTTCGATTGTTCTACCAACATATTCCGGATATAGTTATACATTGTTTAAGGTACTTTTGGGTCCATAAGAGAATGTCCTAATTTGCAGGAGCAGATATTGTTGCAGCAAATAGCAGAGAGTAAAATGCGGGTGCGAAATCCTTTTTAGTATTTTTCTGAAAGTCAAACGAGTGAAGCTAATATTCTTTTTCTAGAAATAAGAGTATATCTTCGTTACGTGTACAGAATTATGTCAAGATTTGAATATTTCTTTGCTATTTATTGCAGGGAGAACGACTGATGGATGACAATGTGATCTGGCGCAAACAGGTAAACGCAAAACTGAGCTTTTACATGCTATCACTGATAATATCTTCCCCTGCTTGCCTTTTTGTTGGGAATTATACCTTAAAAAACGTTTTCTTATTTGTTTCCCTCTTATATAAAATGCAGGTCGAACATTTTAAACTCTTCCTTCCATCAACAAACTACTATTTAGCACCACATTCCATTGACTACCTCCCTGAAACGACACGCAATCTCGGGCCAGAAGATTATAAAGACTCAGACACCACCCTTCTCTTGGGGTACTTTTTTTCCTTGAATGTTGTTTTCTTCTTCTTAACTTTTAGGGATAATTACAACCATCCCCCCCCCCCCGAGGTATGGGCTAATTATAAAAAAAAACTTGACATTTGATTTCGTCTTAAATTAAATTTAGAGGGCCTTTTGAAATGTTAGTTTGCTTATGAAGAGGGAAAATGTATGATGGAATCAAACCTCAAAGGGTTTTCGTGTAATTTCAAAAACTTGAGTTTTTGTTTTGTAATTATCCCCAAATTTTACTTCCTTTTCTCCTCCATTATTCCCATATGCCAAAAATTTCTGTCATGAGTAGAAGTTTGACATCCCTATGGCTTTTTTCCTGTCAATGTTCTTAATTACTTGGTGTTAACTTGTCTTGTCCAGGCCCCCAACTTCAAAAAGGAAGACACTGGACGGTGAAAATCATTCCAAGAGAAATGAGAATGTAGAATAATAGTTAGTTTGTTTAGACTTAATTGAGACATTTTTTTTTCTTGTTTAAACCTTCATTGGCTAGGTTTAGTGAATTTTTCGTTTTCTTCTTTTCTTCTTGTTGATTGATCCTTCTGAACAAAATTGTGTTTGTATGACTTGAGAAAGCCAGTCCATTAACAAATACATATGAGATTTCCTATGCACCGAATGTTTCAATTCTCACTCATTATTGTACATGTGTCATTCATATAGTTGTATTGAAATGTTAGATGAATCACCGTATGAAATATGAGATTCGAAGTGTAACAAATAAACATGTTAAGATAGGTATAATTTAGGGGGAATGAGTACTTCTCACGACTTTACGTATTCCCAATAATTCTTACAATTTTCTTTTAGGGCTCTATTGGATTGATGGACTTAGAGCTAATGATTTCAAATCCACAATAACAAATCTATTGATGTTATTTGGATGAAATCAATGTATGATGTATTTCAAATCCTTGAAAGCCATTTTTGGAGTCATTTTGGAGGATTTTAAATCCACCTTAAATGGAATCATTTGAAATCATTCCTCAAATCTTCTCCCCAAATCCAAATCCTTCCGGTGCATTTGAATGGAGGGATTTAGGATGAGATATTTGAAATCCTTAACTACATCACCCTCGTTTGACTTATAAATCTAAATCAATGAATTTCAAGTCCATCTTTAATTTTAGTTTATTTTCAAAGAATTTGAAAATATATAATTTATAATTAATAACGTGCACAAAGTTATAATTTACAAAATACTAATAACATTATAACACTGACATTATAACATTGAAAATTTAAAAAAGTGTTCTATAACATTTTTAAAAAAAGTGTTGATAGTGTTGTATAACACACTATTCTACCAAAAAAAGTGTTCCCCTTTAATTTTTTATATATTTTATTATTGTATTTATTATTTTGTGCTCCCATTGTGAAAATTTTCTAAATTCATCCCTGTGTGTGAAGATAGTGCGTGTGAACATGTGAGAAAAAGTGTATAAAGTGTATATAATGTGTGGAAGTGTGTGCAGTTTGTGTAGTATGTGCAGTGTGTGTGAATATGCAAGTGTGCACAAAGAAAAAAAATGGATTTTAAATGACTAGGTTTTGGGAGGGATTTAAAATCATTTGAATATGAACTAAAACTTAAAGATAGATTTGAAATCCATTGATTTGGATTTATATGCCAAACAAGAGTGTGGATTTAGCTAAGGATTTCAAATCACTCATCCCAAATTCCCTCCCAAATCCCCATCCGAATGCACTCTAAGGTTGCATTTGGATGAGAGGATTTGAATTTGGGGAGAGGATTTAGGGAAGGATTTCAAATGACTCCAAATAAGAAGAATTTGAAATCCTCCAAAATGACTCCAAAAATAGCTTCCAAGGATTTGAAATCCATTATAAAATGACTTCATCCAAACAACCTCAATGGATTTGTTATTATGAATTTGAAATTCATAGCTCAAATTCTTCCATCCAAATGGAGCCTAAATTTATTGATCTATCGTAATTGCGGGCCATAATTTTGCTAGTTCTCAATCTTTACTTATCCATCTGCGCTTCATCTATTGCATAGGAATCAAGTTTTCGGTGTGTTGACGTGCGTTTTGGTCAACAAGCAGAATACATAAGAGATTTAACACATGGAAATATAAGTATGCGTAATGCACGTTTATTTATGGCCAATTCTGCCTTTTTAGCGTAATGCCGAGCCGGATTATTGGGGTCGGTCTTTCTTACAATTTCACGTTTTCCGGTCCTTTTTTCCTCTTAAGTGAGACTTTTCATACCCCTCTAATAAGTGGGTTTTCAATAGTCACTTTTGCACTAATTAGTAAAATAATTTGAAAAGGACACATGTCCCCTCCCAAGAGTGCATGTCATCCAAGTTTTTGCCACTTGACGACTTATATTGATAATGCTCTGACACGTGGCGGCCTCTGGTGCTAATGGAACACTAAGTATGGGCAAATGACTATTTTTCTAAATCAGTCGCGCATGTGTTTCCCGCCAAAATTTGGGCTCGGGGGTCGGGGCTCGGCAGCCGCGCTGTGGTTGGGCTCGGTAGTGGACGAGCCCAACCCATGATGTGTCGCCGGGCACCATTGCTGATGTCACCTGCGGGCCCCCACTCGGATGTGTGTTGGATGACCATGTGGAGTAATTTTTTTCCAGCTCGGCTCGGGTGTCATCAAAGGCCCCCAAGTTTAATTACGAGAGAAGAATGTCTGAAGTCGGAGTTAAACTTTAATTCTAATGATGGACATTTAATGGGGAAGAGGAATGTCCATCAGTCATTCCATTCCTGACATCTGTCGTGTAGTAGTTAATGCCTGTAGCGGCGCATTAACTATGATGCCATAATGGTGGACACGTGGCTTTTTATGGTTGGACCAATCTTGCGCAGGAATCAAAAGGGTGCGTCAGTCCTGTTAGCGGGCGTGGGGACGTGACGTTTCTGATATTTTTGACGGCTTTTGAGGTTTGAAAAGGCGTGTCTTTTCAAATAGGCGTTTCGTTTCTCGAGGGAACTCCATCTATAAATACCCCATTTTTCCTCCATTATCCATTTTTGCATCCATTACTCTTCGAGCTAAACTAATTGAGACCGTGCAGAAATTTTGGGTCGGCTTTCAAAGTTCAGAGACTTTGAACTTAGGTATTTTTTCAAAATATTCTCCCTTTTCCTATAAAATGTCTTCTTTCGAGGATAGTAGAAGCCGTAGCTATAGCATAGAGGTTGAAATTGAGGACCCCTCCTCTAAACCTTCTGTTTCTTTCTCCCGAAGACAACAATCTCCGCCTCACGGCCGAGCATCGCTCGGATCTCTTCTTCTTCGAGATCATTATCCTCGAGGCGAGAACACCTTTGGAGCAGACGCACACCATTTTTAAACCGGTGCCGGTGACTAGTTTTCGATAAGGCGTGGTATATCAGCCCGGACTGGCACGAGAGATTTCCAGCGAGGGATTCCTGAGTACTGACCCTCGACACTATCAGCCGGAAGAAGAGGAAAATATGGCCCAATCTGAGCCTGAGCGTGATAACGCGGAGCGGGTGGACGAACCCTCCGGAGACTCGAGGCCTGAGCGGCCTCGTGCGCCGATGGGCCATCGTGATGATGACGGTAGGTGGAGAGGAGGCCCTCGCCTCCGTGTAGAGCCTAGGTGGACGCCGTGTGATATAAACGACATCCCCAGCATGTTAATGGTCCCAGGGATGGGAGAATTTCAGCGGAAGTACCGGATCCCGGCGGTATCAATTTTTGGAGTGCCGGATGGTACGGAGGTTCCCGGACCCCGCCCGAGTGGTGCGTGGCCATACATGTCGCCACCTCTTATATGGGATGCGCTTTCCACTGCCGGTTTTCCTCATGCGGTGGTTTTGCAAGTGGGGCATTCCCCTGACTCAAGTGCATCTTATTTCTTGGGGTCGGATTATCGGCCTTTTGGTGATGTTTCATTTAGAGAAGTACCCCTGCCCCAAGTTCAAATAGATGAACGAGCTCTTTGTCTGGCGAGCGACTCCTTCGTCACGGGGGTAGCTATCCGGGTGGTATTATGTGCAGACCCGATTAGGGGTACCCGAGACGATCTTTGAAGGCCTTCCCTCATTTTTAAAGGAATGGAAGGACAAATGGCTCTGGATGAGCGGCGAGTGGCAAGCTCGCGTGGAGGACGGAGCAAGGGCGACTGTCCTTTACCCTCCTTTAAATTTTGTTTTTGGTTATAGTAAGTCTATCCCTTCTCATTTCTCTATTTTTTGTTGTTGTTTTTTTATGTGGCTAACTTTGCTTTTTTCATCTGTTTTCTCTTCTCTCTCTTCTGTAGGAAACCGGGCGTCCAAAGGGCCACTTTCGGCCGCCTTCGAACGCAGGTTGGAGAATATCCAGGCCAGAGGCGCTATGGATAGGCGGATAGAGAGGCTGGCCACCGAGGTTAACTTGGCCGCGGCCGGCTTGAGGCCTGCTCTGCCCGAGGTCGGGGGCGACTCGAGGTGAGCGCGGAGAGAGGAAGAAGAGGCTAGGAGAGAGCCTCAACATAGCCCCCCGAGGGCTAAGGAAGTACGGCCAAACTTACCGGAAGAGTGGCCGGCGCAGACAAGCCGATCCCGTAGGAGGATCATCTATGCCAGCCGGACAGACACGGACTCCGGAGCCGCCGAGGGCGGACGCTGGCCGAGGTAAACTCCATACTTCATTGCATTTTCCTTTTCTTTCGAAATGTTCTTCCTTTTATTTTCACCTTTTGACGGTGGTCGTTTTTTTGTAGGGCGTGGCTTGGACTTGCGTGCACGCCTTCGCAGCATGAGGAACACAGCCGCACATCGGACTCGGGAGGCTGTAGACCAACCCGTGGATACGGAGGTGGCTCGGAGAGCAGATATCTGGGCTGGTAAACGCCCTGCCAATGGGGTGCCTGAGGCGGAAGAACCCCCCTCCAAAGGAGAAGAGAGAGAATTGTGATCGAAGAGCCTGGGCAGACTAAAGGGGCTGGTCGACACACCAGTAGTGCATCTGGGCAGACCCCGAAGGGGAGTCCCGAGGCTTTCTCGGACGACCTCGGCCGAGAGGGTCACTTTATCCCTCCAAGCCGAGTGAGGGATGAGTGCTGCGAGGAATGACCGGGTGCGCCCTCGGTGGTTCGTGGAGTTCGTCCCGGTGCGCCATGCCGAGCGAATGGCGAGCGAGGAGAGTTTTGCGGAAGTGGGTCGGGCCGTAATGAATGTTCGGCTCGTGCCTGGACAAAAGGCATTGAGCAATTCTCGCTCGGGCTAGACCGGCCGAGGAGCGATTCGATATCTTTATGGGAATGTCCGGGCGAATCATTGGGCCCCCCCGCACACAATTGGGGGAACTCGCAAAGGCGGAGAAGAAATATGCCGATCTGGAAAGGCGGCACGGTGACCTCTGAGGAGGCTTATGCTACTCTCCAAGGGTACAAGAATCTCACGAAGACCCGAGCGAGAGGAAGCCACGGCTCGAGCCAACCTTGAGAAGAAACTCGCGAGGGCCGAGCGGAGCGGGATCGAGCCCGCAAGGCCAAGGAGGAATCGAGCTAAGGTTGTCGAGTGAACGTGCGGCCGTTGCCCGCCAGTGAAGAAATGGAGAGGCGCTGGCGATGTGCATAGAGAGGTCAAGAGGCTACCCGTAGGTAGGTTGGGGAAGCTCGTGTAGAGGCCGTCGAAGCTTATAAGGACTCCGAGGAATATGCATTCATGTTAACCTGCGGCCACGTGACCAGCCTCAAGGAAGTCCTCGAAGCTATTAAGGCCGGGAGGACTGTTGCACAGCTCGAGGAGGACTTGGCCCTCTTGGAGGCTGATCTTGACACGCTTCGCCCGAATTTTGCCGAGGCCCCCGGCGTTCAGGGCACACCTCCTCCGGATGCAGAAGAGATTGCCTCCAGTGGTGCTGTTGAGATTCTGCCCCCATCTCAATCTTGATGCTGTTTTCCCTTTTCTTTTTCTTGCATAGGCTTTGTATGTATTTGTAGGTATGTTACTTGGCTTCAGGCCTTGGGATGTAATGGGCTCTGGTCCCCCCTGTGTAAATACTTTTGATGTGGAAATGAACTTTTCCTTCTGCCACCTGTGTATGCACTTTAAGCTTTGTGTATATGTTCGGCTCTTTTTCCTTTTGTAAGATTGTTGCCTGTCCTCTTTTTTCTTTTTATACTCCCAAGTATGGGGCTCGATTCCCAGTGCTCCTGAATAAAGGACTTTAATCGCTTTAATTGATTTTTGTGCTCGATGCATAAACCGAGTCTTTACTCTATGCTTGGTGCGTACACCGAGTCTTTGTTTTGTGCTCGGTGCGTGACCAAGTCTTTATTTTATGCTCGGTGTGTAAACCGAGTCTTTGTTTTATGCTCGGTGTGTAAACCGAGTCTTTATTTTGTGCTCGGTGTGTAAACTGAGTCTTTGTTTTGTGCACGATGTGTACATCAAGTCTTTATTTTTGGGGTAGATCCGTCTTGTGGGCGAGTCGCTCTTTATCAGTGTGCAAGGGACGTACCCGAGACGATTTGTCGGCGCTCAGCTCTTTTAGCTGAGGCGATTTTTGCTGTGCTCGACACATAGTCGAGGCGAATTCTTTGCGGTGCTCAGGGCACATGCGAGGCGAGTAAGAACTTCGTCCCCCTTTAGAGAGCTCACAGAATATCAGATGAAAGGATAATTCCCTGGAATCTTATCTGGATCGTAAACCAAGATTTTTATTGATAGTACCTTTTCAGGTATGCTACATTCCATGGATGTGAAAAGTTTTCTCCACTCAAATATTCTAGCTCGTATGCCCCACCAGATAAGACGTTGCTGACCCGAAATGGACCCTCCCAGGTTGGCTTCAATGGACTGGGCTCAGCACTCATTATCCTTTTCAACACAAGGTCACCGACTCGGAATCTCCTTTCCTTTACCTTTGAATTGTAGTACCTCTCACTCCTTTGTTTATATACGACGTTCTTCATCTCGGCACTACATCTTTTTTCTTCGAGCAGATCCAGCTCGGCTCGGAGCGCAGCCTCATTGCCACCTTCAGAAAAATTTGCAATTCTGAAGGTAGGGGCTCCAATCTCAACAGGAATGACCGCCTCGGTTCCATAAGCCAAAGAAAAAGGTGTCTCTCCCGTGGCCGCTCGATCGTGGTCAGTATGACCCACGATACCCGGCAATTCTTCAGGCCAATTATCTTTAGACTCCTCCAACCTCGCCTTCAAGGTATACTTGAGTATTTTATTAACGGCCTCAACATGTCCATTTGACTGGGGATGATATGGAGTCGAGAAGTGGTTTTTAATGTGGAAACCTTCACAAAAATTTCGAAACCTCCGGTTATCGAATTGTTTTCCATTATTCGTAACAATCGAATGCGGTATCCCAAATCTGCAGATAATGGACTTCCACACAAAACTCATGATCTTTTCCTCATCTATTCTCGCCAGAGGCTCCGCCTCGGCCCATTTTGTGAAATAATCCACCGCCACAATGGCATACTTTACGCCCCATTTGCCAGTGGGGAGTGGTCCGATAAGGTCCATTCCCCATTTGGCAAACGGCCAAGGCTAAATCTGAGAGGTAAAAACTTTCTCGGGATGGTACCTGACCTGTGGTGCAAATCTTTGGCACCGCTCGCATCTTTTGACGAGGTTGGTTGCGTCCTTTTTTAGGGATGGCCAGTAGTATCCTTGTCGTATTAATTTGTAAGCTAATGTCTGGCCCCCGGCGTGGTTTCCACATATCCCCTCGTGAACCTCTCGAAGTGCGTAATCTGCATCTGTCTCGGACAGGCACCGAAGGAGTGGGATGGAGTATCCTCGTTTGTATAAGACGCTGTCTACTAGTGTGAACCGAGCCGCTTGGGTTCGTAATGTTCTGGCCTCGGCCTTGTTTTCAGGTTGAACTCCATTTTCCAAGTATTGAATGATCGGGGTCATCCAGGTCTGCTCGGTGGCATCAGTAGCATGTATCTTTTTTGCGTTAAGTGATGGGGTAGACAATTGAATGACAGTTACATCTGCAATAGCATCCGTCCCTGGACTGGAACCGAGTCGAGCCAGAGCATCCGCTTGAATGTTCTCGGTTCGGGGTACATGTAAGACTTCCGCCTTGAAATGTAACAATTTCTTCTTGACCAAGCCCAGATATTGTGCGATTTTTTGCTCTTTTGCTTCGTACTCACCATTGATTTGATGAACGACCAGCTGAGAATCACTATGTACCAGTAGTCGTTTTAGGCCCATGGAAGCCACTACGTCTAGACCTGCTAGGAGTGCCTCGTACTCGGCTTCGTTGTTCGTCGCGGGGAACTAAAATCGGACGGCCGAGCAGTAGCATTTTTAATTTAGATCGATTATCACGATCCCGCCCCCTGCTCGGCCTGCGATGGAGGAGCCGTCGACGAACAACTTCCACTCTTGATCTTCCATAACTTCTAATTGTATGGAAGGTGTAAATTCGGCCACAAAGTCGGCTAAGGCCTGTCCTTTTATCGCTGTGCGTGGCTCATATAGAATATCAAATTGGCTGAGCTCAACGGCCTACTTTATCATTCGACCAGAGGTGTCGGGTCGATGCAACACTTGTTTCAGCGGGTAGTTGGTCAAGACTATAATCTTATGCTCGAGAAAATATGGACGGAGTTTTCGTGCATAATTATCAATGAATAAGTCAATTTTTCCATCGGCGGATAACGGAGCTGGCGTCATGTAATGCTTGACTAGTGTAATAGACTGGATGTTGGATAGAGTCATCTAGTCTAATTAACACCGAACTGACGGCGTATTCGGATACCGCCAGGTATAAATACAAGTCCTCCCCCGGGGTGGGTTTTTGCAATATAGGAATTGAAGAGAGATGTTGTTTGAGTGATTCAAAAGCAGTCTGTGCTTGGTCGGTCCACTCAAAATTTTTGTTCTTTTTTATGATCTCGAAGAAAGGTTTACACTTGTCGTGGACCGTGAGACAAATCGGTTAAGGGCGGCCAATCGGCTGTCGGGCTTTGTACCACTTTGACGAGAATTTGGGGTTCAAGGTCGATGATGGCTTTTATTTTGTGCAGGTTAGCTTGATCCCCTTTGGCTTACCTTATACCCCAGGAATTTACCGAGCCGACCCCAAAAGTATATTTTCTCGGGTTTAACATCATCTTGTACTCTCTCAAAACAGCAAACATTTTATTAAGATCATCGAGATGATCAGATATATACAATGATTTCACCAACATATCATCTACATATACTTCCATGGTACGACCTATCATTTCTTCAAACATTTTATTTACTAACCTCTGGTAGGTCGCACCAGCATTCTTTAACCCGAAGGGCATCATCTTGTAGCAATAAATTCCACGAGCAGAAAAAATGATGTATTTTCTTCATCATCTGGGTGCATTCGTATTTGGTTGTAACCCGAGTATGCATCCATGAAGCTCATCAATTCGTGTCCCGCCGTGGCATATACCATATAATCAATGTTCGGTAATGGATAACTGTCCTTGGGGCATGCCTTATTTAGGTGAAATCCATGCACAGGCGCCATTGGCCATTGCTTTTCTTGACTAGAACAGGATTGGCCACCCATCGGGGATAGAGGGCTTCCCGGATAAATTGATTATCTAGCAATTTATTAACTTCGGCCTCGAGTGCAACTTGCTTGTCGGGACCGAGTTTGCGCCTTTTTTGGATAACCGGGCGGAACATTAGATCAATATTAAGGCGGTGGCATGCATGCTTGGGGTCAATTCCGGGCATGTCTGCATGAGTCCACGCAAAGACGTCGAGATTATTTCCCAAAAACTCAATCAATTCTGTTCGAAACGGCTCTGGGAGGTCGTGGCCAATTCGTAATTGGCGTCCCTCGCCTTGCCTTCCGACGTCGACCGTATCGACTTGCTCCACTGGTTCCGCCCGTTTTCTTTTCTTGCTTTGCCGCTCCTTTTTCTGTAGGAGCAATTTATCCTCAGTGGCCGGTTCCTTCTCAATTGTCGGCCTATCTTTCATTGCCGGTACATCTCCCGGCTCTATCCTCCTTCCTCGGTCTTCAACCATTGGTTCTTTTTCAGGTCGCCGACCTGGATTATCTTCCCAATCAACCCTTGCCTCCCGCTCGGGCTCCTTTTCCATCTGGGGGTCGCCTTGCGCTGTCCTACTAGTTTCTGCCCGTTCCATCACATTGATCTCCACCGGTCGGAGTTTGAGGGAGCATTCCCGTGACTCTCTCTGATTCCCTTTATGTAAGGCTTCGCCGTCAGGTGTTGGGAATTTTACGCAAAAATGATAAATTGAAACAACCACTTTTATATGATAAAGCAACAGCCTTCCAATAATCGCATTGTACTCCGAATCGACATTAATTATTTTAAATATTGTGATAACGGTCCACTTATGCGACACTTGCCCCATTTGGATGGGTAAGTCAACTTCCCCGAGCGGGATTATTCTTCCTCCTCCAAACCCCAGAATGATGTCGTTGCATGGACGAATATAGCTATCGTCCACGTTCAATCTTCGAAAAGCTCGGACATAGATGACCGATGAGTAGCTTCCAGAGTCGATCAAAATTCTATGAACTGGGATACCCAAAATTGGTGCGGTAATGACCAGGGGGTCAGAATGAGAGTGGACCACCTGGTCGGCATCCACGTCTCAGAACACAAAACGGCCGGTGGGTTGGCCTTCCTTTATTTCCGCCACCCGAACTTGCCTTTCGGCGTAGGCGGCCTGTCTAACATCAGCCTCTCTCTTTCTGTTGGAGCGGCTATCTTCGGTTGTGTTAGTGTTGGTTCGATTCACACTCGACATCATGAGGATCTCCCTACCACGATTTTCGGCCGGTGGCGGTGGCGGGAGAGGCGGATTTGTTATGCGCTCCGGGTTGACACTGGAGCCGATCTTGCGGGGGGGTGGTAATTCATGAACGTATCTTTTGAGACCGCCTCTGCGAACAATACGCATAATTTCCCTGATTAGATCTCGGCACTCATCGAAGTATCATGACCTATCGATTTATGATAGGCACGATCGATGTGAATCTAATTTAGCCGGCTCAATCTTCAAAGCCGAGCCGGAGACAAAAAAATTGAGGACCACATACTTCATTCCATATGGGCGATGGAGTGTGGGTCAAGTACTCTCGGTAGCGGCAACTTTGGCTCGTCTTCTGGCGAGCCAAATCCGGTGGTCGGGTTTTTACGAGAATGGTGCGAATCCCGACCCGCCCAATCAGCGATTCCTTCCTTCCGTCCTTTTTTGCGACCCCTAGCCGGTGCTCGGGACGGTGACTTGCCATGGCTTCTTCCACACAAATATGGCGTTCCGCGCAGATCAGGAATTCTAGGTACGAGGTCGCCCCCGATTTATGGATAGAATAGTTAAACCAAGTCTCGGGGGCAAGGCCAGCCATGACTGTAATTAGAATGGCATCATCCAACACCGGTTCCATCTCTCGAACTTGCTTATTGAACCGAGCAATATAGCTTTTCAGGGGCTCGTCCTTCCCTTTTTTGATATTCACAAAGGAGTCCTTTGGTGCGGCTCGGACCTTGGAAGTCAGGAAATGCGTCGTAAAGGCGGAGGCCAGATCCCCCCATGCCCGAATGGACCCCTGTGGTAGGGTCCTAAACCAACGGTGGGCTCAATCGCCCAATGTTAATGGAAAAGCCTGCCGAGAGGATGGCATCACTAGGGGTCATGCAGTTCCATCCACGCTAAGTACTTGTGGATGTGAGTGGTCGGTCGATCTCCCCATTGTATAGACCGACACGGGGATTTTCAACTTTGGCGATGGCGGGTCGCCAGGATATCGGGGGAAAACGGCGACATAACAAAAGAGGTTGGTTTATTGCTTGGGCGGCCTCCGAGATTGTTCGCCTTCGGGCCGCCCTCCAATTCATTCGAGGCGGCGACGATCTTTGAATCTCTACATCCCGTTCTTGCCACAAGCTAGGGCCTTGAGTTCGGTTGACCCTAACCGGCTCCCGATCATCCGGAAACCGGAGTCGGGAGCTTATCGATCGAGCCGGGCGTGGAGGATCAACCCCTGTCGCCCGGCAAACACTGAATGGGCACGGCGAGGTCGCGTCGGCTCCGGTAGTGACTCTCTACTACACTACTCTGCCCTTCATCGTCTTTTCGTGGCCGCTTTCATCATGCCGTCACGCTATTCGTTACGAGAACTAGCCTCATGGGCTTCATTACGAGGAGCACAGGGGACTTGGGATTGAGCGTTTATATTCGATGGGGTTAAGCGGTTGAGTATTTATAAGGGGTGGATGAGGTGCTTGGGAGTTTGTCTTTGGCGAGTGTTTGCGAAATGAGTTGGTTCATTTGTTGTACAAAGGTTGGGTTAGCAATTAGCTGAGCGAAAGGAAATAAAGTGGTGCTCCTGGCTTCTGTCTGGGGCATATTTTGGCCATTAGTGGTCTGGCCAGTTTGGTTGTTAGGGTGTTGCTCTTCAGTCAAACGAGCATTTCTCAATTGTTGACTCATTTTGTCTATTATGAAAAGGATAAGCGTTGAACTTTACCTGGTTTTCACTTAATTTGTTTTAGCCTGGAATTTGGACTAGACCAATACGGGCCCTCCTTCTAGCGCCAATTTATTGACGTGCGTTTTGGTCAACAAGCAGAATACATAAGAGATTTAACACGTGGAAATATAAGTATCCGTAATGCACGTTTATTTATGGCTAATTCTGCCTTTTTAGCGTAATCCGAGCCGGATTATTGGGGTCGGTCTTTCTTACAATTTAACGTTTTCCGGTCCTTTTTTCCTCTTAAGTGAGGCTTTTTATGCCCCTCTAATAAGTGGGTTTTTAATAGTCACCTTTGCACTAATTAGTAAAATAATTTGAAAAGGACACATGTCCCCTGCCAAGAGTGCATGTCATCCAAGTTTTTGCCACTTGGCGACTTATATTGATAATACTCTGACACGTGGCGGCCTCTGGTGCTAATGGAACACTAAATATGGGCAAATGACTATTTTTCTAAATTTGTCGCGCATGCGTTTCCCGCCAAAATTTGGGCTTGGGGGTCGGGGCTCGGCAGCCGCGCTGTGGTTGGGCTCGGTAGTGGACTAGCCCAACCCATGACGTGTCGCCGGGCACCGTTGCTGACGTCACCTGTGGGCCCCCACTCAGATGTGTGCTGGATGACCATGTGGAGTAACTTTTTCCCAGCTCGGCTCGGGTGTCATCACGGTGCATTCTTGTTTCAATCAAACTATGGTGCATTATTAGTTTATTTCTTTATGGGCTTGAAGAAGCTTTAATAAGCTATATTGAAAGTATTCAGACGAAGCAAAATAAGCGAACCTCCAAACTTTTTGTTGTGATATTTAAAGAGTGAAAATCACATTGTATGTAACGCATAATATATAGGGTGGCATTATTCACACCCCCAAAAGTGAAGAATATATTCACCTTATTTTTAAAATATAACATAGTTACTAAATACACCCTCCTAATTTCCCATTTTACCCTTGCACTACCCCCCCCCCAAATACACCCAAGGGGTGGCGGCGGTGACGGAAGAAGTTCCGGCAATCTTCTTTGTTCTGGCAACGAAAAAAGATGTAATATCTTTTAGGTTACATATTTCTTATTTTATTTTAATTTTGAGTTTAATGTTTTACTTTAATTTCGCGCTTATAGTTGGATAAATTTGGGTAATTGTATTTGGTTTGAATTTTAGAGTTACATAACTTTTTTTTTCCTGGTTTTGTCTCAGTCTGGAGAAGAAGACAATGGATGACACGATGGTATACTCGATCGTGCCAAAAGTAACTACGATCATGCCATCGTACCACTTGGCACAATGGCATGAACAAAGTTTTAATTACGATCGTGCTATCGTGCCACATAGCACGATGGCACAATCAAGGCTGCACTGCGATCATGCCAAGTGTCGCACTTTTGTTATTCAACAGTAAATTTTCAACTGTAAAAAATGAGAAAAAATGGAAAAATAAGACACTTTTAAGTTGTAAATTAAGGAGATACTTATATTATTCGACAAATTAATTTTTGGTTGTCCATATTTGCTACAATGTGAGTGTTTGAAAATCTAGGATTTACAAAAAAAAGTTTCAACTTGTTATAAGAATGTGAGTGGGTGTGAGGAAGATGAGATGTATTAGAACTTATTTATGTAACTAAGGGTATCATAGTCTTTTAAACTAATGACATTTTTAAAATTATGTGAAGATGGTGTGTTTATCAATTTTGGGGGTGTGAATAGCGCCACCCTAATATATATTTTTTGAATTTAGAAGATAATAAATTTAAGAGATAACAAATAATACAAAAATGCAAAAACTTATGTGAGACAATGAAAGTCCACGAGACCGTGAGATGGTGATACTTTTAGTGTTAAAAGTGATACTTTTAGTGTAAAAAGTGATACTTGTCTAAATACATAGTGTATTTAGACAAGTATCACTTTTTACACTAAAAGTATCACTTTTTATATTAAAAGTATCACCGTTTCACGGTCTCACGCCGTCTCACAAGAGACCCTGCTGATACAAACATCATAGATTCTATCTGCATCATCTTTTAATTTTGTTATCTTCTAAATTTGTGACGCTAAAATTTTATCTTTGGACATGTCCTAAGCAACGCGACACCGGTGTTATTCTAGTATATACTAAGTGAAAAAATAAATATGATACATGTCACCACCTCACTATTTTGAGAAATGTGATAACTCCTTATTCTCCCAATACTATGAATACAATACTATAATCTAAATAGTTTAAAAATACAATACTATAATCTAAATAGTTTAAAAATTTCGTGACTTAAATTTGACAAATAATTAAAATTTTATGCAAATAATCATAAAGATGAATTTATTGCATTTTGAGATTCCAACTTATCTCATGCACAAACATTAAACATCAAATCGCGTTTTATCATTCTTTACATTTATTTTATTTGTTTGACAAAAGTCAAAAGGTATTAAGAAAATATTTATTATATGGTGTTTATCATTCTGCATTATAGTTTGATGTTACTATTTTCATTTTAGAAATAAGTTTTAATTGCACATATTTATGTTTTAACGCATATTGCAGTAAGCATCTTCTTAAAGTCTCAAAGCCTTTGGCGATAATGATGATGTTTGAATTGTATTTGAATTTTTGTATTTTGAATTTTAAGATTTTTATCCTTGTAATGCAACATAAAAAAAATTGTGTAATTTAGTTTTGCATATTTAGTTTGAATGTTATATTGTTATACATGCTTTAATTTAAAATTTAGATTTAAAATAATAATATTTTTTGGCTTGTAGCCCATTAGTGGCCCGTTTAGCCCAAAATCCGCTAGGGTTAGGGTTAGGTTCACAAAATGCTAGCCTATTTAATAGTGGCCCGTTTAGCCCGAAGCCCATTAGGGCTGGCCCTATAGGGCTAGGGCCAGCCCATTTAACATCTCTAATTCCAGTAACGCTTTCACATTTATCCATGTGGCAACCTATATTATATCACAAAAACTCATGTAAGACCGTCCAACGGGTCTTTTTCGTTAGACGGATCCAACCCGACCCGGATTTTTTTCGTAATTTCATGCACTAGTGGTATGTTTATAATATTCTAGAACAGTGCATCTGAAAAAGTATTAATAGTTCCTCGAAAAAGTATTAGTAGTTCCATGGAGAGTATTTTAGTAGTTCTCCTGAATATAATTAACTTTTCTCTCGAAAAAGTATTAGCAGTCCCTCAAAAAAGTATTAGTAGTAACGATGAAATGTATTAGTAACCTGCTTGAACAGATTTTTCAGTAATACTCTTGAAAAATAATTATTTTTCCATCAAGATATTGGTATTCCTACTGAAACGTATTAGTAGTTTTATTTAAAACTTAAAAGTATTATGTTTTCCGATTAAATGTATTTTAGTATTTCTCTTGAAAAGTAATAGTTTTCCTCATAAAAAGTATTAGTAGTTCCCTATAAAAGTATTAGTTTTCCCCCCAAAAAGTATCAATAGTCATGCTGAATATTATTTGGTAGCACACCTAAAAATATTAGTTTTTCCTCCGAAAAGTATCAGTAGTCCTCCTAAAATGTATTAGCAACTCTCTTAAAATGTAAGCAGTGGCCAACGGATGTAGTATTGGTACTTATGCGGGCTGTTGGTAGGCTGACGGGTTGGATATTTAGATCCGTCTAACGAATTAGGTCCGTTAGATTAGACCGTCTGACAGAAGACTAACCCATATTATATATATCTTTTCCATATTTTTATATATAATCTAAAATATAATAAATAATCCAAAAAAACATGGGATCTATCTAACAATATATATTCTCCATAAATCAAAGATTCTATTTGTATATTATAATCTAAAAAGTAAATAATAATCCAAAAATAAAAACTTATGTCCGAACAATCTAATAATCTTAAAAAATAAATTATTCTAAAAAATAGAACACATGGGTGTTTTTCTAGTTTTATTAACTAAAATTAAATCTCAAATCTTATCAAAAAATAATTTAAAATTTAACTTATTAAATCAACGAATCAAACTCAATATTAAAAAACGTAATTAATTTTTCAAGCTTAATGTGGCGGCAAGAGAGAGAAAGGGTGATGCAGTAGGCCATGCAAAGCAGCAAAAGCTTGCGGTTTCAATATCAGTTTGTTGGGTTTATATAAACCTCTCTGTATTCTTTATGAGGAAAGCCTCAATTGCATTCCATTTTTTTAGTCAAAAACAACACGCACAGAACACACAGTTGCAAGAGAGAGACGGGTTTGGGAGAGATAGACGAGGAATTACTTTTTTTCCTTTTTTGGGTGTTTTAGTTGGTGGATTTTGGGAGAGATAAAATGAGTGGGGGCAAGATTGAGAATACTAATGCTGGGCAGGTTACATTCTCCGAGTGGCAAACGGTGTTGTTCAATAAGGCTAAAGAACTGGCCAAATTTTGCCATGCTGAAGTCGCTGTTATCATATTTTCCTGCACCGGGAAGATGTTTGAATATTCTAGTTCCGAGTAATGCATACTGCCCCTTTTCTTTTTGGATTTTTGATGTTATGTTTAATTTGGATTTCGTTTTTGTGTTGTTTGGGGATTTATTGGAGGGTTGCGTGTGTTTCTTGCTGATTGAATTTATATAAGCATTTACCTCAATTGGGGGTTAGAAATTTACAATTCATGGTCTTCATTTGGCGTTGCGCAACTTAATTGGACTTTGATTGCATGAAGATTATTTTTGGGTATTTAAGAATTTGTTATATTTTTCCCCTTTTGGTGAGAATTCAAGAAACGAAATATTTCCGTCCTCAATATATTTCTCTGCTCCAATCTTTAAATCACTCCAATCTTGATTTCATTTCGGTGATGACTGAATATGTTGAATTCGGTGCTATAATGCTGCATGTAACATTTGTTCTATTTTGAAGCAGTAGAAAATTTCCTCAGTTTTTCTCTGCTTCTTCTGAATTTAATTGCTAGTAGGAATCGTCATTAGTAATGGACCTGTTGTTCCTGATAAATATGCCTAATCTGATCCATGTCCCAAGGGCCTTCTTTTAGCTTTTGACATGTTACATCTGAATTAGAGTCATACATTTCTTCTATTTATGTTTGAGCTTCCATATGCGAAACCAACAGTGCCGACTTGCAAAGCAGTGGAAAATTTTTTTTGCTTGATGGGAGTTAGATATATAACTTGGAAAGTCTGCCAGTCTTCATGTTATTACATATATATTAGTCAAATTTTTTTTGCTATTGGTGGTAAAGTGACTAATAGTTTTGAATGATGCTGAAAAGGGATTAGGGGTGAAGAGGATATAAATATGATGTACAAAACTTGATATTGTTTTGTGCCTCCTAGTTGAAAATCTTAGTTTTGCAAGTTTTATCTTTCGTTGGCGGAGTTAAAACTATGTATGTTGGTACAGCATGAAGAAAATAATTGAAAGATTCAACAAGCGTGTGGAGCCTAGACAGAGTCCAGTGCAACCCAAGCCAGAGGTATATTACCTACAATTTACTCTCGATCCCCCATTTGATGTGTGTCTTTCCATACACGATATTAGTTGAACACAAAACCACAGTATCTTTGATGCACACACAAGCCTTCTTAAAGGACAATGTATAACAATATATCGTATTTAGTGGCGTGGAAGTTCTAAGCAACTGTAAGTGATCAAATAAGCGTTGTTCCCTTGAAGTAATGGAACATCATAGAATTCATGGTGACTATTTGGATCAGTTTGCAACAAAGATTTTTTACATTGTTTTTCGTTGGTTATACACAACAGAGCTTTTAAAAAGGTACTTGAGCTTTTATGCATACATACATATACTAATGTAATGTATGTATGTACGTAAGTATGTTACTCAAATGACTATATGATTGAGAAAAGTTGGTAATGTTTTTACCTTTCTATTAGAGTGGCTAATTTCTTATAGAATGTTTTAGTTGAACTTTGTTGAAGTAGTTGAGGTTTCTGAGCTGATTCTCTGTCTTATCTGTTTTCTAAAACCAGAAGCAGGGAACCATTGTGATTGATGTTCTCAAACAGGAGATTGATGAACTCAGACAGCAGAATGGAAACTACAAACAGGAGATTGATCTTCTCAAACAGCAGATTGTTGTTCTCGAAGAGGAGAATGCAAAGCTCAAATCGAAGCAGTCGTATGATTCTCTTTAGTAAACTTAATATCCATGAATCTTTAGGAAATCTCTAGCATTTTCTCATATTGGTTGTGTAGGCAATTGTTAGGTAAAGATCTAACAGGCATTAACATACAAGAATTGCATGCGCTTGTGGGGTATTTGGCTTCTTGAATGTCGTTTTATCTTTAATGTTTTTTCCATTTTTCATCCACCCTTCCATGTCAATGTTCTTACTTGGCTTCTTCTATGTCAATGTTCTTACTTGGTGTTAACTTGTCTTGTCCAGGTCGCATGAAAATGTAGCATCTTTGAAAAGGAAGACACCGGACGCATGAAAATCATTACAAGAGAAATGAAAATGTAGAATAGTTAGTTTGCTTAGACTTTATTGAGACATTTTTTTTCCTTTTGCACCTGTAACACATCGCCCTAATGCGGATGAAATCTTCTATTCCAAGATGGTGTTTCATCTCCTATTCCGCATTAATATACCCCAGGCATCCATATCGTGGATTGGAATATCATGTGACATTATGACTATGATCCGACCATAGAAAATGAACCTCGTATTTTAACAGTTTGGATCTCTTATTCATTGTGTCATCTAGTGTGTTAATACACTAATTGAATGTCACGTTTATAATAATGACATCATTTTATGCGGTGTTATTTAGTGAACTTGCTTAAAACCCTTTGTATTAAAAGAAATAAATTAAATACTCTGTTGTTAATGAAAATTATGCAGCTCTTTCTTAACCCCTTCAAAAGTAATGGTATTAATTTTTTTAACTAAATTCTGTTGTGCTCAAGATGAAATTTAGATTTAAGATAACAATATAATAAATTATTATATGTTCGTGATATTGTCTAAGACTTAATGGTGGGATTTACCCACTTTGGATAGGAAAGAAACTTTTTTGACATGTAGGATAAAAAACTATGTTTTCTACCCACTTTTGTGGTTCTTTTACCACAATACCCTTGAGGCTTTAAATGCAAGCCTTTAAAGTAAGTAAATTGTATTTCTCTCTCATGTTAAATACATACGGACATACGATTCTTCCCCATTTGCTCTTTATTTTTTTTCTCTCTTCTTCTTCTTCACAAAATATCAAGAAGTTTAAATTGTTCGAGACCAATATATTTACAAGATATGTGAAATTTCTTGTGAAATTTAAATCTAAGTTGCATCAGACTTTGTGCACGATATATCATGCCTATATTTGGCACGAGCACAATATCATGCCTCAGTTAAAATTAGGCACGATATCGTGCCTATTTTTAACTGGAGGCACGATCTGCTCTCGTTGTTATGGGCGATAGATTTGAGTCTTTGGAGGCATTGTATTAGTCAACGGATCCGTCACAACCCTATCGTCACTATCCTGATTTTTCTTGTTCGATTTTCAATACTTCTGAATAATAGGTGTGGGACTTTTAGGTATTCTTAAAATTTGTTTGTTTCATTGAGGTTGAAGACTTGGATTCTTATTGCCTAATATTTGAATTTCTTTCAGGTGAGCCATGACTTGATAGTTCACAATTTGTACAGCCACAAAGAAGTATTCCTTCGAGTGCTTGTGAGGTAACTTTATGTTTAATTTGGCACGATATATATCATGCCTCAGTTAAATTTATCGTGCCTCAGTTAAATTTTGGCATGATATCGATATCGTACCTATTTTTAACTGGAGGCACAATTTCGTGCCTCGTTTAAAATTAGGCACGATATGGTGCCTCATTTTCGTGCCCAGTTTTAAATGAGGCACGATATATCGTGCCTAATATTAAATGAGGCACGATTTTGGGCACGATATATATATGTATATGTACATGGGGTTGGCACGATATGGGCACAATATGACACGATATGGGTATACGATTTTATGTAGGTGTGTGTGTATTTGGGGGGAAATGTACACGATTTTCAAGGAAATCATTAATTGCACCAGTTTCAAAATTCAAAATCTTCAAATTAAAGGAGGGGCATTTTTGTCAAATTGGGTAGAAAAGAGTTTTCTTGTGTCTATGGACAAAAAAGAATACCCACTATCCATAGTGGTTACTTTAAAAATTCCCCCATTGTCTAATTTCTAGATCTTATTTAGATTTCCACGTCACTGGTTTATATTGTAGTCTTTAATTTTTTTTTACCAAATGTGATGCACATTATATATACTAGTCTTTTGCCCGTGCAATGAATGAGATGTATTGTGTCAATACACGTAAGAGTTGCAATGTTAATGAATATAAAAACGTACAATACAAACTTCAAACAAATCAAGTTAAATCGCTACATTTCAAAATGTGGAAATGGGTCAAATGACCATTTCCAAAATGTAAAAATGAAAACTAGTCATCTTTTGTAACACATCTTTTTTAGCTATTTTGGGCAAGCAAATGACATTCATACCCTTCTAGCATATTTGTTTGATATTTGGTTTATTTCTCTCTCTCTCTCTCTCTCTCTCTCTCTCTCTCTCTCTTTCACTTATCTCTATATATCCTTTTACTCTTTCTTTCAAACTTTTTTAAAAAATTGCATCTGTATTTTTCGTTTTTAAATATACAGTATGGGTATTGAATTATGGATATTGGAAAGAGGATTAATTTGATATATTATACATGCAAAACGGATTTAAAACAAAAAAATTTTTTGAATTCAAACTTTTTTGGAGAAAAACAAAATAAATGGGTTAGAATAAGTGAGAGAACTGAATGCCAAGTCACAGTGACTCGATGTTAGTGGTGGAAATTTGAGGCACGACACGGTTAACTAACCACGAACACGAACATGAAATTATAGGGTTTGGTGAAACTTATCGGGTTTGGGGCGTTATCGGTAAACGATAAATCACGATAAAAATCAGGCTGATATTGGGCTGGCACGATAAACACAATAAGACACGATAAATTTTTTAATTATTGGTAATTAATTTTTTTTAGGAAAGGTAATTAATTATTTATATGGGAATTTACTAATAATTAACTATTTATACTTGATTATTTTTATTAAATAATTTATTAGAATATATATTTTAAGTATCAAAAATAAAGAATATAAAAAAAATCATAAGTTTGATTTGTTAACCGGCTTAACGGGCCAAACCTAAATAAATATGAAAATTTTGCTTGTCGTGTCGTGTTTTTTGTGTTTTTAACGTATCATATTTGGGCTTAAATTTCAGGTCCATTAAGCTTATCGTGTCGTGTTCGTGTTAGGGCTAATTGTGTCGTGTCGTTATCGTGCTGGCCTGTTTGCCAGCCCTACTCGATGTCGAGCCACGATGACTCAATGTCGAGCCACTGTAACTCAATGTCGAGTTACTGTACAGTGTCAAGTTACAGTGTCAACCGTACACAGTCGGTGTATCCCCACCATTCATAAAAAAGCTTCACCATGTTCGAGTACTTCAAAATTTACATCAGAGTACCGCCATCATGGTTAGAGTAAAAAACACTATCTATTTCACTCTTTTTCATTTTCCCCCAATTCTTTCACTTTTCCCTCGATTTTTGTTTATAATTGATGCTTTCGAAGCGTGGTGGAATTGATTGTGACCGAAACTTGGGAAAGAATTGAGAAATAAAGGCGTTAGATAAAGGGTTTGGTGGTGGTTTGCAGATTTGCAGTCGAAGGAGCGAAGCAGATAGCATGAAACGATAGAGAGAGAGAGAGAGAAGAAGAAACTAAAAAAAAAAAAACAAAAGAGGAAATACCACATAATACCCTGATTTTTTAAAAAAAGACAAAAATACCACCATATCACTAATCTACCACATCCAGTCCTAAACTTCCCAAATATACTCACCTCTTTACTTATTTGGAAAAGGCTTCTTTAGGGCTTGGAAGCGGCGGTCGAGATCTGGGTCGATGGCGGCAGAGGTGGAGGCGCGTGCCATGTGGGAATTGAGGTTAAGTTTCAGAAGCATGTCATCATGCGCTGCTCGCAGTAGCTGCTCCACCTCATCGTCGTCGGTGGGTTTCTTCCCTGAATTGCTCATCGGCGGTGGCGGTGGCGGTGGGGCGGCAATATAGAGTGCCGCAACGCAAGTCAGTGAAGAGACTCGAGACAAGATTCAATTGCAGTGGTTATCGATTTGAAAGTTGAGTTAATTTATGCGAATATATGTATCTATGCTCTTAAACCTTCTCAATTTTGCGTACTCCGTATGTTTACCAGATTTTGAAAGTTTAGTTGATTTGCATTAATAATGATAAACAATTTGCTAAATTCGAGCATTTGCAAGCACAAATATTTCATAAATTAGTAAACAAATCGAGAAACATTTATTTATATAGTATTCACTTATTTGCAAAAATGATAGAAATTTGATTTTTTTACGATGAATTGATTTTAGATTTTTGTAAAGTTTCTTAGCCATACAGACAGGAATCGCGATCGTGTCGAAAAAGATGATGAATGTTTGAACGGGCGGCGAGGATTGGGGTGAAGATTGTGTGGTTGATTTCGAGTTTTCATCCCGAAGGGGTGAGGCTCGCAATTGTTTGATGAAATGTCGGCGAATACTCGGAGGTTAAACCCAATTTTCTCGTGTTCTTTTACTATTTTGTGATTTGAAGTTTTTCATTTGTTTCGATGTTGTTTTTGAAGTTGTTTTTTTTTATGTTTCGTATTTCCATTTATTTGTTCTTTTTTATTGTTTTTAACTTTGTGTTATGTATCCTTATGTGTATCTTTTTTTATTTCTTTTGTAGTGAATGTGGGATTTTTTTTTGCTTGTTATGCCGAGCACTTTATTGGTGGGTAGGCTATGGACGTCGAAACATTTGTGATAGAGAATGAACAAGCAAGGCTCAGTCATCTGCTTCACAATCATGCTAAGTTGAAGTCGCAAAATGGTGATGACGATGACAACGACATTGAGTTTCTACCTTTACTTCCTAATGATTTTAGAGAATTGTTGTTATGTAAATCTTAATGATGATGTAATCAGTTGAAACATGTAAGAAACATAAATGAAACACGTAAGAAACAATTGTGAAACAGAGGATCATGTGATAAAAGTTTATAGTAAATTGCTTTAAATTTAGAGAAATAGTGTAGTTTTTCCCATATACTCTTGACCTTTTTTTTTTTGTCATCCTTGTAAATGTTGATCTTTCTTCATTTCGATGTATGCATGTCTAATCTTGAACTAAAGATCTCACATACTCTAGCAAAGTTGTTAATAGTACTATTTCCCTTCTACGATTGATGCATTCAATAATTTTACGATGTTGGAAGTCAATATAAAGTATTTTTGGTCTCGGGACGGTGGAGTCGTGTCCATTTCTCGTAGCCGATGATGGACAAGTAAGCTCAAATTTTAATCAATTGAATTTGTTGTTCCAAGATATCGTTTAGGGTGTTGAATGTGCGGTCCATTGGAATCGTATTCTTGTTATTTCAAAGTTGGTATACTCTTTATGTTCTTCCCATTGTCCATTGTGGCATACCACAAACGGATTTTCTACATCTGTTGTGGAATTGATGAAAAGTTGGCTTTAAAGTGAAACATATAAGAAACATAAATGAAACATGTATGAAACAACAAAGAAACAACAAACATGTTTGAAACAACAAAGAAACAAAAAAGAAACCAACGCAAAAAATTAAGCGGAAAATGAGTATTTTTGTGAAAAATCAGCAGAAAATGGGTATTTTGTCCAAATTCAACGGAAAATGGTATTTTTGTCCAAAATCAGCGGAAAATAGACATTGTGCAGGGATTGAGTATGGAAAATGGGGTATTTATGTCCTTTTCCCAAAAAAAAAACACAAGCCGGGCCCATATAAGTAGATAAATGGGTTGGTGGGGCTCCGTCTTACGTAGTAAGATCCGTATGACTGTCTTATATAAGTCTTTGTCTTTAAGATTTAATTTATTAAATCTAGGGATCAAACTCAATATTAAAAAAATTAATTAGTTTTGAAGCTTAATGTGGCGGCAAGAGAGAGGGTGATGCAGTAGGCCATGCAAAACAGCAAAAGCTTAGCGGTTTCAGTATCAGTTTGTGGGTTTACATAAATCTCTGTCCCTTCTACCCGCGCCTCTCTGTATTCCATTTTTTAGTCAAAAACAACACGCGCAAAACACACAGTTGCAAGAGAGAGACGGGTTTGGGAGAGATCGACGAGGAGTTACTTTTTTCTTTTCTTGGGTGTTTTAGTTGGTGGATTTTGGGAGAGATAAAATGAGTGGGGACACGATCGAAATAAGCTTGAATAGTAATGCTAGGCAGGTTGCATTCTCCGAGTGGCAAGCGAGGTTGTTCAGCCAGGCTAATGAACTTGCGATTTTTTGCGATGCTGAAGTCGCGGTTATCATATTTTCCGACACCGGGAAGGTGTTTGAATATTCAAGTTCCGAGTAATGAATGCTGCCCTTTTCTTTTTGATTTTTGATGTTATGTTTTGGAATTCGTTCTTTTCTTTTCTTTTTGTTTTTTGGGGATTTATTGGTGGGGTTGCATGTGTTTCTTGCTGGTTTTCGCCGATTGAATTTGTACATTTACTTCAATTAGTGTTTGTTGTGAAGTAAAGTAGATTTCTAGGGTTTGGAATTCACAATTCATTTGGCGTTGCGCAACTTAATTGGATTTTGATTGCATGAAGTTAGATTTCAATTTTTATTTTTGGGGTATTTAATAATTTAATTTGTTTTTCCCCTTTTGGTGAGAATTCAAGAAACGAAATCATTCATTCAGGTACTCCATAATATAATGTCAAGCGTTTGATCAGTTGACTTGTTTGTTTGAGTTATAGGAATTAAGATGCTGGTGTAAAATTTTAATTTCATTACTTCTTTGTTGATTAATTATGGTGTTTCACTATTTGCTCAATCTTTAAACAAGTCCAATCTCCCCAATTTTCTCTGCTTCTTCAGAATTGAAGTATAATGTTGCGTGTAACAACTGTTCTATTTTGAAGCAGTACTGAAGAAGTTGAAAATATCCCCAATTTTCTCTGCTTCTTCAGAATTGAATTGCTTGTAGGAATTGTCATTAGTAATGAACCTGTTGTTTCTGACGAATATGCGTAATCGTCATTAGTATGATTCCTTGATGGGAGTTAGATATACAACTTGGAAAGTATGCCAGTCTTCATGTTCTTTTATTTCTTGTTGCAGGGGAGGGGCATGTTATTAGATATATTAATCAATTTTTTTATTTTTATTTTTTTGGGTTATTGGTGGTAAAGTGACTAATAGTTTTGAACGATGCTGAGAAGGGATGAAGAGGATGCAAATATTATGTACGAAACTTGATATTGTTTTGCAAATACTATCTTTGGTTGGTGGAGTTAAAAATATGTATATTGATACAGCATGAAGACAATATTAGCAAGATTCAACAAGTGCTCGGAGTCTAGACAGAGTTCTTCAGTGGAAACCAATCCAGAGGTATATTACCTACAATTTACCTAATTTTAGCCTATTATTTCAGTAGTTTTGCTTTTTCCAATTTGCTGTGAGTCTTTCCATACATGATATTGGTTGAACGCAAAAACCACAGTATCTTTGATGCACACAAAGCTTTCTTAAAGGACAAAGTATAACAATATACCGTATTTAGTGGCGTGGATGTTCTAAGCAACTGTAAGTGATCAAATAAGTGTTGTTCCCTTGAAGTAATGGAACATCATAGAACTCATGCTGACTATTTGGATGAGTTTGCCATACACCACAGAGCTTTTAAAAAGGTTATTCGAGCTTTTATGCAAACATACATACATTTATGTAATGTATATATGTATGTATGTATGTTACTAATGTGACTATATGATTGAGAAAAGTTGGTAATGTTTGTTCCTTGTTGATACACGCGCGAGTTAAAAGAACAATCCATTCCCTCGACCTCATTGCATCAGCTCCTTTATTAGAGTGGCTAATTTCTTAAAGAATATTTTAGTTGATTGCCATTGTTAAAAGAAACTTCTGTCTTATCTACTAGGGGATATATTGTTTTACTCCAAAGAAGCAGGGACCCAATGAGATTGATGTTCTCAGAAAGGAGATTGATGTTTACAAACAAAAGATTGATGTTCATAAACAGGAGGTTGATGCTCTCAAACAGCAGATTGGTTCTTACAAAGAGGAGTTTAGAAAATTCATATTGCACCAGCAGTATGACAAACGGGAGATTGATATTCTCAAACAGACGAATGGTTTTTACTATGAGCAGGTTGGAATTTACAATCAGCAGATTGGACATTTCATATCGAAGCAGCAGTATGACAAACGGGAGATTGATCTTCTCAAACAGCAGATTGGTGTTTACAAACAGGATTTTGGTGTTCTCACACAGCAGATTGGTGTTCTCAAAGAGGAGAACCGAAAGCTCAAATCAAGCAGTGGTATGATTCTCTTAAGCAAACATAATATCCACGAATCTTTTTGAAATCTCTAGCATTCTTTCATATTGTTTGTTGTCTAGGCAATTGTTAAGTAGAGACCTAACGGACATGAATGTACAAGAAATGCATGGGCTTGTGGGGGTATTTTATTTCCTGATTGTCGTTTTCTCTTTAATAATTTTTGTTTCCATTTTTCATCCACTTTTCCATATGTTTGTGTGGTTATTCCAACTATAGTTCCATATTGTGGGGTGCCATGGACAAAATTTACCGTAATGAGTAGAAGTTAACATACTTATGTATATGACTTCTTCCTTGTCAATGTTCTTACTTGGTTTTAACTTGTCTTGTCCAGGGCCCTCATCTTGAAAAGGAAGACACCGGACAATGGAAATCATTCAATAGAAATGAAAATGTAGAATAGTTAGTTTGTTTAGACTTTATTGAGACATTTTTTCCTTTTGCACCTGTAACATCTCGCCTTTAATGGCGGTGCATGTTAGTTACTTTGAAAAAAAACCATGTAGCATCTTGTTCTTTGGGTTGATTAGGGTTGATTGACATAGCCGGTCGATTAACAAATGCATACTGGATTTTCAATTCAGTACGGTGTTTGATATGATGTTTCAATTCTAACCAGGCCAAGTCGATGACTTTATTATACCTGTGGTGTCCATATTGTGTATTGGAATATCAGATGACTGGGATCCGACCTGTAACAAAATGAGCCTGTATTTTGACAGTTTGGATCTCTTATTCACTGTGTCATCTGGTGTGTTGAAACATTAATTGAATGTCATGTTTACAATAATGAAATCATTTGTGCTAACTGTCATTTAGTGAACTGTGAATAGGGCTGTCAACAGGCGGGGGCGGGGGAGCAATCCCATCCCCGTCCCGGCGGTCACGGGGAATCCCCGTCCCTGTCGCCGTCCCCGCGAGACAAACGGGAAAAAACTCCCCCATCCCCATCCCCGTCCCCGTGATCCCCACCCCCCCTTCCCCCGTTTTTATTTATATTTTTTTTTGAAAAAAACTGATATTTTTCTTAAAAAAATGATTTTTAAATATTTAAAAATATATAAATTATATATAAAAACTAATAAAGCACTCATTATACAAAATAAATATAGATTTTTTATCCTTATTATCGTTATACTTTTGATCGACTATTTTACCGCGTCATTTTGACGGGTAATTATTAATAATATATACATTTTGTATTTTATTTTATTTCACTTAATTACTTGTGATCATGATCTTTATTAATTCTATTCTCATTTATGATCACTTGATTGATCATTATTACTATTTTTGTATTTATTAGTCACCATAGAATTTTAAGAGACTATTTATTTTAGAGACTTTTACTTTATAGAATTAAGATTTTGATTTAGATTAAGTGATCATGAGACTTACAAGTGATCAAGGAAATCACTAATTATTTTGGAGATTGATATATTTCATCTATTATCATCAAATTTGGGACAAAAAAATATGGAATTACCATATTGCCCTTAGTATGGATGACCAACATGGATATTTTGGAGTAAAAATATCATCCAACTCTTGTACACATACACCTTATATTAGTCATCTTGTGTATAATTATACCATTAATTCAAACATTATACACATCATCTCTCACATTACTTCTTTAATATTTTTTTTTGCCAACATGTTGGAAATTTTCCAACATTCCATTCAAACCAAGTCTTTGCTTATACCTTTGACCTTCAAATTGTCTCCCAAATGCATGAGGCAAAATGCAAGACACAATTTGAACAAAATTCCTCCCCCTCTCCTTGAAGTGGACGACCATATGGCCATTTTTGTGTCAAAAATTCATCTCATTTTCATCTAACACATTCACTCTCAAGCAAAATCCTCCTCCTTCTCTCTAAAAACTCCCAACTTCTCTCTATTCTTCCCCATCTCACTTTCTTCTTCAATACTTAGAAAAATTTCAAGATTTTCCCTCCCTATTCTTCAAAAAAAAAAAAAAAAAATCGAACCAACCATACTACAAGGTAAGAAATTTTATCTTCAATCCATTTTTGATTCACATTGTTCATCTCTTCCACCTTCTTAACTTAAGTTTGAATTTGGTTTGGAGGTACATTTAGAAGACTTTGAAGATTAGAGTTTGACAACATTTTTGAAGAAGGACTTCAAACTTGAAGAACAACTAGTAGAGCAATTTGGACTCTGAGGTAGGAATTAGTCTAGACCCTTCTCCCCTATTCTTTTTCTATTTTTTTTCAAATTTTAACACCCCTTTTTCATTTTTGAGAAATAGGGGCTGACCTTAGGTGATTTTGGAATTGAACCAAAATTTCCAACTTTTAAGCTCCAACTAGTCTCCAAACACCTCTACACAATGAGTAAAGTGTAGTCCTTATTTCCTTATTTCCTTCTTTTTCTCCTTAATTTTTCTCTCATTTTTCTAACTTCAAATTTTGATATTTTTTGAATTAGGGGCTGACCTAAGAAGCCTCCTCCAAAAATTGTGAAATTATCCTTTTATTTCACAATTTTCAATTTTAAGGTGGGTGGAAAAATATTTTCCAACTTTTAGGTGTTTTGATTAAATGCATGTAGAAAATTTGAACATGAGCCTTGAGATATATATAATCTATGTATTGCATGTCTATTTTATGTATCAAGTCATGAAAATTCTCAAGAGTTGCTCAAAATTACTATTTATTGAATTTTAGGTGCATGCATGTGCAATTTAATGTTTTAATTGATGAATTCTTGTATGTATTGGACATGCATGTGTATGATCTTTAAAATCTATGTTTTGGATGCCTTATAACCTGGAAAGTCGAGCATAATTGATTAAATTTCAATTTTGGACTTAAAAATGTAAAAATGGAAAGTTGGTGGACTAAATTGCAAGAAAATAAAAATTAAAGGACCCCTCTGCAAATTTCGAAAATTGGGACTGTACTCAGGTTCAAAAATGACTTTTGGACATTTTAATAAAGTTTTAAGAGTTTTAAGATAAATAAAATCAACCTTTAAAAGCCCAAGGACTAGATTGTAAAATTTTGAAAGTTTAAGGGCTACTTTGCAATTTTTAAAACTGCACCAGACCTAAACTTTAAAATTTGAAATTTTTACTCTTAAGGTACTGGGAATTACATATTTTAAAAGTATTCCAAAAATCCAAGTGATTAGGGCTTGGAAAGCAATTTTATAAAACTTGAGGGACTAATGTGTAAAATACTAAACTTGAGGACCCAAATGAAATTTCAAGGACTTATGCAGTCCATGCACCTGGAAATACTAACTTAACTATAACTTAATTATATTTTGGACCCAAGGTTCAAATTTCATAACAATTGGACCCTAAAAGCTCTTAAAAGGCAATTATTTCAAAATGGGACAAAAATGATATTTTCAAAAGTTAAAGGACCTACACATATTTCTTTTAAAAATTGCTTTTGTCCCAATATCCTACTAACCTTAGTGACATTTTCCAACTGGAATCACATTAAAATCCCTTCCGGTTTGTGAGTTCCGAATTTTTAAAACTTAAGGTCCGAATTGGCAATTTTACAAATTTGGGGCCAATGTGAGAATTTTATAAAAACTCGACCTCAAAACTTTAAAACCTGAATCTCTGGACAATTTAGAGAATTTAGGAACTGACCTCATAATTTTCAAGGTCGGGAATGTGAGAATTTTATAAAAACTCGACCTCAAAACTTTAAAAACCCAATCTCTGGACAATTTAGAGAATTTAGAACCGACCTCATAATTTTTCAAGGTCGGAAAAGTGTTGGTTTTTACAAAACGAGGCTAAATTACAATTTTTCTTTTATAAAGGACCTAAACTCAAATTATTTTCTCTTTTACTAAAATAGCCCTAGACCTACCACTTGGAGATTTAATTAAAGTATTTTACTTTCCCAAAAACCCCCTTGACTTATCGGATCAATTTGACCGAATACCCGATCGCGGAGCGCTTCCCTCGCCTTGCGATTTTGAATCTATAGCTTGGACTTATGTCCCACCTAATCTTTCAAGATATCGAAGATTGCTTATCCTTCCGATGATCATCTTAATCCAAATACTCCACCAACGCCATAATTGCCACTCGCGCTTTTCAAAAATTTTCTGAATCTTTACTGAATCAATCATACTCATTGCTGGTTGATGCTTTGTCTTGTAATTACTTGCTGCTGAGTCAACTTGGTGTGTCGAGCTCACAGGAATGGATGCGTCGGGGATGGAACAGGCGGCTCGCTATTCCACTCTCCGGCCCCGTCGCCCTAATCCATGGCGAGGGACGGAGTTTGTCCAAGGGAAGCGGGTCGTAGTACTTAAGGTATAATCATGATTATGACATATCCGAGCCTTACAAGCTCCACGTGGATTTTTGTCTTTGCACATGGAGCGATAAGGTGCGGTCTTGGACCATCCCCGCCCGGGAGTTACAAAGAAGAAGCGAAGGAATCATTGTCGATCCACACGATTCCCGGAGTTATCGGACCCATTTGGTTGGCGCTACAAATCCGTGCGCAAATCCGCTACTTGTTTTGCATTGGTTAGCGCTACAAATCAGACGCAACCATTATTTGCCTGCATGGGATTGGCGTTACATTTAAAATGCGCAATCTACTGTCTTATCAATCACATAGTACTGTGTGACCATGAACTATTTTCTTGAACTGTATAAGTATATTATTTAATTATTTTTATCACGACGCTTACTGAATCGCGTGTGAATTCATGCATCATACTCACGCGTTTTCATATAATCATTTTCTCACATTAACTATATTGCGCCACACTTGCACCACGATCACCCCATCCACCGAGATTACATCATCCCCACTGCACTTTCTAACCTTTAGATGGGGACTATATTGAAGATTTCGAACCACCACAGATTGATGACCCCGTCCCCGCCTTGTCGATCTTGCACCTTTTACTGATGATCGTTCTTATTTCATGTACTTCTATTGATGTTGGACTCCGTTTATCCTGCTACTCTTTTCTCTCTTTGACTGTAATTTAAGGGCGTAGGACCCTTTGACGATTAAGATTTGGATATTGTACTTTACATTTTGTTTTAGTTTTGGCCTGTAAACTTATTCAGGTTATTATGTTGGATGTATTTGGATTTTGTTGGAACTTAAGTTGTAACTTGTACTTGTTATTTATTTCCGCTGCTATTTAGACTCTGTCTCATTGGGTTCTCGTTGATATTTGTCTGGACTGTTTGGTTATTGTATTTAAGTTGTGGATCGTTCGTCGCGTCCCGTTTGGGCGTGACATTTGTACTTATTTCACATTTTATAATTCTATCTTCTTTTACTCATACAAATTAAATATCTTTAAATCAAAAGTTCTTTAATAGTTCCACTATGTAACTTTTTATGTATTTTTTAATTTTTTTTATAGAAACTCGCGGTTACAGGAAACATAATTGATTAATTAGTTCTACTTTATAATTTTGGCCATTCGAAATTTTGATTACTGTTCAATTTCATTTGGCAAAATGAGAAACCTAATAGCTAATTAAACACACACTTATATGTGTTCTTTTTTTGTTTTTTTTTGACAAGCTTATATGTGTTCATTAACAGGTATAAACCTTTTCAAAATAATAATTTACATATATATATATATATATATATATAGAAAAAATTAGGACTATGAACAAAATTAAGTTAAACTCAGTATGTTTGAATTTTATTTGAAATTTTTCCCAAAAAGAAAAACCATATCAGAATTTTATTTGAATTTTTAAAATTATATTTGGATTTAGTTTGATTGTAAACTGAATTGAGTGGAGGACCGAACTAGGGGTGAAGTGAGCACGGGACGAAGCTAGAGGTGGATGCCGCCTTTCAATGTCATAGTTTTTCAAAATTAATATAGATTTTATATAATTATTATTGAATGTATAAATTTTTATATTGTTGGAAACAAAAACGACATTTAATAATTAATATATAATTCGATTTGTATATCGAAATAATATTAATTGCTCAATGGACTATTAATTGAATAACTCGGCTCAAAAGAGTCCTCGGACGGAGCCCACGGGCTAATTTCTCCTACATGGCCCACGAGGCCCATCACCCGGTATAAAAATGTCTCCTTCTTCATTTGTAAGTTAATTCTCTCATAATCACTCTTACGCATTAATTCGATGATCGTTTACCGCCTTAATTATTCTCTCGATTCTGTCTTTGACTTGAGCGTCGGAGAGCCTCCTTGGGATAACCTTGGGGCTCTCTAATATTTGCGCGTGTGCGGACAAGTTCCAAATTGAAGAATTTCCGGCTCCGGAGAAGAAGACTCGGAAGACTTTCCCTCCTTGGAAAGAAGAAGACTTTGACTTTAAATCACAAAGATTTGACTTGGTGATCTACCCTAAAAACAACACCATATATATATATATAACTATTAAATTCTAAAATTTTGTCCCCTAAAAATTCAAAAACACCTCCTTATCCACTATGTTTAAGAAAAAAATATCACCCTCTAATGTTCATCTTAAGTCGTCGTCCTATTGAAATTTGAATGAGTTTTAATCAAGTGTTCTAAAATGCGCTAGCGCTAGTCGGGCGATAGGTGAGGCCTAGCGCCTGGCGAAAATTAGACGGGGTTAGGCGGGACTGCGCGGGGTAAGGTAAGGCCTAATCGGAAGAAAAAAATTTAGGCGGACAAGAGGAGCCTAGCGCTTAGCGGGCACTAATCGGGCTAAAGGCGAGAATTTTTAGAACAATAGTTTTAATTGAAACAAACACAATCTTTAAATAAGTCCAGTCTTTATTGGATTGCCCTCCCGCAATCTTTGATTGAATATGTTGAGTATTATGTTGCATCACTTGCATGTAACATTTGTTCCCATAGATTAGTCGTTCTCAATTAATCACGAGTAAATTATGACAAAACTAACCTTCTAAAAGGGCGAAATCTAATTAATTAAACGATTAATATTTTAATTTAGAAAAAAGTACGAGAAAGCGGATGATATCTTCCATTCGACCGAAGCTGTGCGAATGAGATCTTATATTCCAAATTAAGTGTGTCATTTTCTTTTATTCTACCATACAAATGATTATCATGTGTATAATATTTTTCAGGCATAAATGAAACACAAATTATGTGTTTTTAATTTGGTAAATGTTATACACATAACAATCATCTCTGTGATGAAATAGGAATGATACACGAATTTGGAATAGAAGATCTCATCCGTTGTTTTGGATGAATGCACCCGGTTCATTTCGAACCTCAAAAATCACAGTCGGACGTGCTTTCTAAATCGGGCCAAAATTGATAGCTCTAGGTCTAGGAACGGAATATATTTAAATTTAAATTTGATTGCTAATGGAATCAAATTTAAACAAGTTTCAATTGAGTCAAATACCAATTAAACTCGAGTAATTAAAACATTTGTACTCATAGTTTTAAGTCTATAGTTGATTCAGTTTATTGAATGAATCGCGGTTTAATCGAGTTTCAAATTTTATTGAACATAAAGTATATATAAATTGATTCATTAAATTTAATGACGAATTTAAGGCACGAGTCAAAAAATTGGCCTCTTCTTTTCTTTTTGTTTTTTTTAATGTTTAATTTGGTCCCTGTAAATTTTAAAATTGCTCAATTGTTGGCTGCATTGCAAAACCATCGGAAATTGGCACATAACTCATCGTGATCCCTAAAATTGCGAACTTTTTTTTTATTTGCGACTATTTTTGGGTGACAAGCGACACGACAAATATCAATTCATATTACTCCTGAAATTGTAATTGTTCATGATGTGGACTGGAAGTTTAACACTTCCTCGAGAATGTTGTACAAGTATCGAATACGCATCCGATACAATACTTTGCCCGATACTTCATGGATACTACATGAATACATCTACACATGGAAATAGATAAAATTTATTTTAATGTTCATTTTTTCATGGAGTTTTTGTGTATCTACGTAAGTTATCACATTTGATTTGAATGTTTGTAAAATTTTAGTTTTTATGCTCAAAACATTGTTTTTTTAATTGTACTTAGTACATTTGTATTTTCAATAATATAAAAACATATAATTTTATATGCATATATATATATACCGTACCTGTATCCTTAAAATTTTGAAATATGTCGTATTCATGTACCCGTGTCGTATCGTATCCGTATCAGTGCTTCATAGATGTGGACTAATGTCTGCCATGTCACCCCAATATAACCGGAAATAAAAATTTCCCAATTTTTTTGGGATTGATCACATATTCACATGTGAGTCACATGTCTATTTTTAAATGATTTTGCAACATTCGAACAATAATAGGACTAAACCGAACAATTTTATAGCTTGCAGGACTAAATTAAAATTTAAAAACCAATATCACTAATTTTGACTCCCCTTTTAAGTTAAAATTTAAACTTTACCGTCATACGAGTGTGGGCAAATAAGCCATGCAAAAGCTTGCCGTTACAGTATCAATTTGCGGGCTTATAAAAAGCCTCTCCATATTTTCTTTTCCAGTTTCAGTGTCGAAGAAGAGTTGCAATTGTTAAGTCATTTCTATTTTCGATTAGTTTATTTTATATAAATCGAATAAATTCTTTAATGCCCAAAAATCTTTACAAATCATGATTTTACAATTGTAAATATACTTACCTTGATCCATTCTTGAAATTGCTTGGAGATATGAAACTTTGTACTTTAAACCAAACAACTAAAGCTTTCTCTCTATAATGGTAGATTATTCCCTCTAGCCTCTCATTTTCTTATTTCTTGATGGATATAAATTATTCTTTTCTATCTTGCTTATATAGAGGACTTTTCATAAGACAACTCTTAACATATATTACTTTTGGTGAGGTAGAGGAAAGAGTGTCAAGACCACTTGGTTTTAATATGCCTTAATGCCAACTTATCCATCAAAGTTGGCCTATTTAATTAAAATCTTAAATGTTCCTTTAATGTGAACTTGTAACATTCATTTATGTTACATGAACCACATAATTAAATGTCATGTTACATGAACCATCCATTAAATATTGAAAATATTCCAACATTCTCCCACTTGGTTCATGTGACAAATTAGAGATATAAGCATGCACTTTTATCAATCCCACTTTAAACATTTAACCATAATTGAACCAAAAACCGATTGGATCATGGCGGTCACACATTAATTTATCAACATGATCTCTTCCATGTATCACAAATCAATTTTAACTCAATATTGTCTTTAATTTGAGAGAAAATATTAAGTCTCAACCTTAATGTCTTCATAATAAGACTTTACATGTTATCCCATTAACAATACATGTACATAGCCATTATGGATAACAATATAAACAATACATAAATAAAACGTTAATTGAATTGAGTATCACAACATCATGAGTAACAACTATCCAATGTATGCATACATAATATCTATGTCATGCTTAAGGACTTTTCTATTATGCCCATCCTTTCAACATGTCCGGAAAATTTTTGGGCGGTAAACCCCTAGTCGGCGGATCCGCTACCATAAGATCTGTACTAATATGCTCAACGATACTGCTGTTGCTTCTGCACTTCCTTAACAGATAAGTATTTTAGCTCCATGTGTTTTGCACCTTTGAAGTCTTATCATTCTTGAGAAGAAGACATCTGAGAATTATCACAATAAATTCTCGTGACTTAGCTATATGGTGCGACAATCCTAAGTCTGAGATAAAGTTACTAACGATATTCTGATTGCTTCCCACTCTTCCACGATATTGCTCCTTCATAATGAAACAAGTAACCAAATGTAGATTTTCCGGTATCCACACATCCTAATAATCAATACGGTAACCAACCACTTGAGATGATTGGATCTTCTATATATTAGCATGCGATCCTTGGTGCCTTGTAAATACGAGGACTTTCTTTGCGGCTTTCGATGATCCATACCCGGATTACTGCGATATCGACCTATCATATCAAGCTTGCCAAACGGATATCCGGGTCGTGTACATGTCTAAACATACATCGGACTCCCAACCACTAATGCATAGGAATTGATTCCACTGGCGCCTTTACGTTACAAATCACTCTTTGGGCATTGCATTTGACTAAATTTGTCCCTTTCTCGAATTGGAACAATCCTGCGAGCGATTTTCCATTCTAAATCTTTCTAAGACTTTGTTAATGTATCCTTTTTGAGACAATCTATGATCCTTGTGATCTATTACGAATATTTCTATTCCAATCACAAAGATGCTTCACCCATGTCTTTCATTGCAAAGTTTTTGAAAGAAACTTTTTAACATCATGTAACATGTTAATGTCATTACGCAACAAGTAAAATATCATCTACATATAAGACTAAAATAACAAAGCGACTCCCAATGACTTTCATATAGATACATCGATCAACGATGTTCTCCATAAAATCATAAGATGTGATAGTATCATTAAACTTAAGATACCATTGACGAGAAGCTTGTTTTAGTTCGTATATAGATTTTCTCAGCTTACACACCATATTCTCTTTTCCCGTGGCCAAGAAACCTTCCTGGTGATCCATATATACTTTATCTTCTAGGTCTCCATTCAAAAAAGCGGTTTTACATTCATCTGGTGAAGCTCTAAGTCATAATGAGCCACCAAAGCCATAACAATCCTTAAAGAGTCCTTTAGGAAATGGAGAAAATGTCTCCTTGTAGTCAATGCCATCCTTCTGGTATATCCTTCGCAACAAGTCTGGCTTTATACCTTTCAACATTGCCTTTAGAGTCTCGTTTGGTCTTGAAGACCCACTTACATCAACTCGCGCCTTCACGGCAACTCTACTAATTCCCAGGCATTGTTGTCATTCATTGATTTTAATTCTTCTTTCATGGCATCAAACCACTTTTTAGAATTGTTACATTCCATGGCCTGACGGAATGAGATTGAGTCTTATCAATGCTTATATCACATTTATGCTCAAGATAATAAATTACATAATCATCGAGATAGCCGGTCTTCTTTGCCTTTCGAGGCCGGCGTAACATTAACTCTTGATGTGGTTCATTATCTCTAGCATATTTTGGATTTGTTCATTATTTTTGATACGTGGGTTTGGAACTTCAATTTCTTGCTCCGATATGTTGTGTGAATGTGATACAACAATAGGAACATGAACAATGTTATTAAATTAATTGAGTGAAACCCGAATTTCTTGGATATGCACCATTCGTGGATTCCCTCTCCAGCGATCTGGCCATTCTCAATGAACAGGCATTTTCTGTCTCAACTATTCTCGTATTGTGGTTAGGATAATAAAATCTATACTGTTCGATTTTTAGGATAACCAATAAAATATCCACTTTGATTGTCCTAGAATCGGCTTAACTTTTCATGTGGATTATATGAGTTTACTACTTGAGCAACCCCGAAATATGAAGATGTCTCAAACTTGGTTTCTCATGTCCCACGTTTCATAAGGTGTCTTAGGAAGGCGCTTCTTACTGAGGAACCCGATTGAGAAGGTATGCGATTTTAACGCATACATCCACAATGATTGGGGTAAAGTAATGTTAACATGCTCCCCAACCATATCCATTAAAGTACGATTATGCCTTTTACACCATTTCTTTGAGTTGTGCCGGCATTGTATACCGTGCACAAATACTGTTCACTTGGTTTTATACCATTGATTTGGGCTTCCCAGGACTTGAGTTTTGTGTTATTTTTGAGTATTTTGAGTCATTTTTGTTATATCTCATAGGTTAGGCATTAATTCCCATTGTTTTGAGTCATTTTGAGTGTTGAGGGCCAATTATATTGAGTTTATAGTCATATTAATGAATCATGCATCAAAGTAAGTATGAACGATCAAACAACGAGAGATTGATTTGAAGAAATATCCAAATCGTCTGAAATTTTCATCAACTTGTGAGAGTTTAGTATTTTGGCCATAACTCTCTCTACAAAATTGATATTGAGATGATTCAAGTGGCTATGGGAAAGCTAAGAGATATAGCTACAACATTGATGAAGGCGCAAAAGCAAATACGGACGTTTGCGAAAAAAAGGCGGGCGCTACTGGCGCTCGTCCACGGGCTCTGCGGCGCCCGGTATAGGGAAGTCGCGACCATAAGTTGGAAAGTATTTCAATTTCCAGGGTGGTATTTTGCATTTAATTTACGGGCGCCCGGGGCTCCCAGAAAATTCTATGTCACCTACCCTCTTTCTTGGACTTTTGTGGAACTATAAATAGAAGCACTTGGGCGTGAAATTAGGGATCTTGGACCTTGGGCGGCCAACAAAACGGCTACAAGACAAGGAAGAAGGCTTGGAACATCTTGGGAAAAGCTTGGAGAAGAAGATTGAAGGCCACATCATCTAGAAATAGAGAAGATCCCTCGACTCTTTGTTCTTATTTTGTTGCTTTCTTCATATCTTGTAAGATGTATTGTTGTATTCTTATGGATTCATTTTCATCTATCATGAGCTAAACTCTATAATTCTAGAGGGATGATGTAATCTATGTTTGAATTTATGTTTTGAGATTGTGGTTTGTCAATTTAGATTTCTCAATTTATTTGTGCTATTTGGGTCTATTCTTCTAAATTACTTGATCAATAGTTTAGATTGTTTGGTGTATTTGATTTGACACTTGAGAGAGGTAATTGAATACATGACCTTGGAATAGCATAACCTAGGATTTCATAGAATTGAGAGATTTGTGAATCCTTTGAAGTCATTTATTAAGATTCATAGTTTTTATTGAGATTTCAATTGGTGATTTTTATAGAGATATTGATTTATCAATTGAGATCTAAAATCATTTGGCACTCGAGAGGAATTGATTATTGTAGAAATCTTGACTTATAAATTGGTAATTGATGATTGATAAACCATATTGATAACATAATGGATAACTAGATTCATCACACCTCATAATTCATTTGATCATTTGGATAATCTCATTTTTAATTTCATTTTGTTTCTTAAATTACTCTTATTTTAGTATAATCAACTCCATCAACTATTGAATTTCTAAATAAAGTTGGACTATTATATTATAATACTTAGCAATATTTGATAATTATTCCTTGTGGATACGACAACCTTACTTTCACTATATTAAAACTTGACAATAGACTTGCAGTTAGAAAAATCTCTAACAAGTTTTTGGCGCCGTTGCTTGGAATAATTCATCTTATTTGTGCTAATATTATTACTTAGTAGTTTTACTTTAATTTAGATTGGTTCTTGTTACAATAGGGTTATTGCCATTTTTGTGTTTTCTTGTTGATCGAAAGAAATAAAAGTGCTAATTTAATCTTATTTAATCCGAGAAATTGAAAGAACACTCCAGAAAGATTAGAGCCACACGAAGAATTGGATTCACAAAAATGGCGGGAAATGGTGAAGATGAAAACATACCTATTATTGCACCTCAGGAAAGGGCTATTCGGGACTATTTTCGACCAACCACGAATCAAAACTATTGAGGCATTGTTCGCCAACCTATCAATGCGAACAATTCTACAGATTAAAATCGTCCCGATAAACATGGTACAACAAAATCAGTTTGGGAAGTGATGTAGACGAAGCAATACGTAGC